>CM060365.1:180151996-180533286 GCA_030545235.1 Helianthus tuberosus | reverse complement strand
CACATAAAATCGGCGAAACATCAGAGTCAGCACTTGCGGACTCAAAATCGAAACACATGAAATTTGAGAAATAGATTGTCTGCGGCTAGTAGACTTCGACTAACCAAAGTGGTTCGACTATTCACAAGGACTTGTTGTGCACAATTAACCTCCAGGACTGTGTCCCTGCCTCGATTCTTGGGCATTTTGGCACGCATCCCGTTGGTCATATCGTGACTTTAGGTCGTTGGAGTCCGTCGAGACTTTGGTGGGAGTTTTTGTATAAGACTGAAACAAGTCATCAAGGTTAGGGTTTCACCCCTGGCTTAACAACTTCGTTCCTGTTTTAATAAAATTGAGGAGATTATTCATCAAAATATTGATTTCACTCCTGATTTGGCATAATTCTCCTCGTTTGTAGTTTTAAAAAAATGCGAGTTGATTAAGCAACTTTAGTCGAGGGTTTGCGGTTTTCACACCTATTCTCGACCTTATTGCCTACTCATAGTTAAAATTTCGAGTGTGGTGATAGCATGAAATAAGCGAGAATAGCGAGGAAATAAGCTCGTACATAGCCCCTACTGGTTATGCACAAGTCGGTCTACTGGTTCTTAACTATAGTCTAGGTATCTAAGACTTCGACCCGGACTAGGTCGAGTCTTGCCTAATTCCCTATAGTTATGGGCTTTGATACCAATCTGTCACACGCCAACCGATGGCGGAATCATCGGGGCATGGCACTGAGCGAAACAGATTGTCCAGAAGTTTCCATAACAACTATCATTACCATTTAATTTAAATTAACATGTCCCATACCATGTCTCAAATAGTAAACAAATTATTACAGATAACATCTAAGCAAATACTCTGTTCCGACAACTCAGATTCAAACAAAATAGTTTATTTATTAGTTTCTAGGACCTCCGTTCCTAGCTTCAATTTCATCACGGCACAGAGAGCATCCTAAACCTTTCCTAGCCTAAATTTCCGTGCGGATGGTAGTCCGTGCGGACAACGACATGTGTCACTTGGTGAAATTGGTGAAATCCGTCCGGATGGTAGTCCGTGCGGACAGGGACAATCCGTCCGGATGGTAGTCCGTGCGGATGAACATGTTGGAAATTGTTTAAGGTCTTAGTATCTCATGATCCGAAGAGTAATCCATTCAGAGGGTCGTCCGTGCGGATTATTCATTCGTCGATACTCAAACCTTGTTTGAATATGGGTCCCAAGCGTAGTCCGTCCGGAGGGCAACCCATCCGGATAGCCTGTCCGTGCGGACATCAGTCCGTCCGGACAGCATCTCGTTCTGGTTGTTCCGTTCGTCTACCCTTGGTCGTTTTTGTCGTTCTATCGAGATGTTCTGATTACGTGTCGACCAATCGGAATTGTATTCTTACCCGCATGACTAAGCCGGCCAGGAATCACCCCAGCTTGGCCGGTCGGCGGCTCAGAACGGTCATTCTGGTCTAACCCGAAATTAAGTGTCTCGCGGGTAGAATCCGGATTTAGGACTAGTACATCACTAACAGTGAGTAGAAGACCAGAACTGATCCGATTCTTGTCGTTTTTTAGTGTAAAAGAAGGAGAAAACTTGTATTTATTTCTTTCAACTCTTTTATCCTTTTGAAAAGTTCAGATTTAGGTGAAGTTGTTGTGAAATCTTGTGGAAACCGTTCAGATCTGAGTTATTCTTGGTGGAATGAGGTCAAACTTGAAGTTCATGGGAACTTCATGATGACATCATCCTAGAATACCTCAAATCTTGATGATTTCACGGTTAAAAGTTAATATTTGAAAGATAGAAAGGTGTAGAAGTGCGTATAGATCAAGAAAGTACAAGATTTAGGGCGAGATCTTACCTGGATTGAGAGAAATCGAAGAAAAGGTGAAGAGAGCGTGCTGGTCGGACGTCACTTGCCAAAAAAGGAAAGTTTGGAGAGTGACCCGTGTATTTATAGGGTGCCAAAAGAGGAGAGTGTCATCCGTCCGGATTGCACATCGCCCGGATGGTCGGTCGGGCGGATAGCAATCCGTCCGGATTGCGCTCATCACTTCCCCAGGCGGCTATCCGTGCGGATGGCCTGTCCGTGCGGACATCAGTCCATCCGGATTGGCGCCTGGGTGGTGTGTTTGGTGTGACGATCTTGACGTTTCGGTTTCGATTGCGAGCGATTTGATAGGGTTTCCTAGTCAAATTACTTTTAGTCCCAACTACTTCATACCTTGCGTAATCTATTTTCCACTATCTATCCCAGTTCGATCGTGATTCGAGTTCGAGTTCGATTATATTCGAGTTAGATTTCGAGTTTCGATTGAGTTCGCTTGATTACACAACACAACACAACATAAATAAACGTGCACAGGTAACACGTAAGGCACACACACACACACGTATAATAGCAAGTACAAATACGTAGCTCGAGTTGCGATTTGATGTCGATTTGGTTAGCATAGCTTGACTATTGATTAGTTAACTTTATCGCATTGTTACTTCCTATAGTTCACAGTCGTAGATCGATTGAATAACGATTAACACTCATCGATTATTGCAATTAACAATACTTACTCCACGTAATACTAATAAAATAAAGAAATTTCTATCAGTCAAGTTGCGCGAAACCGGTCGTTGACTTTGACCTTGACTTGACTTTCACTTATGAAAACACGGGGTGTTACACCAGGTCCTTGCCGACTTTATCACAGAAGTCCCAGCAGAGAAAGTCAAGGATTGCGAGATTGTTGAAACTCCCTTGAAAGATACATCTGATGAGTTGTGGTTGCTGTACACCGATGGGGCCTCAAACGAAGACGACGCAGGAGCAGGATTGCATGAATTTATGTACGCCATCAAGTTGGATTTTAAGAATACCAACAACGAGGCGGAGTACGAGGCATTTCTGGCAGGCTTACGCCTCGCCATAAAAATGGGAGCTAAGAATCTTCAAGCGCACGTTGATTCACTTTTGATCGCCAGTCAAATCAACGGCATCTATGATGCAAAGTGCGAAGTTATGGCCTTGTATTTGGATCAGGTGAAAGAACTGCTTCAGAAATTCAAATCTTACAAAGTAGTACACATTAATCGCTCTGAGAACAAACCAGCAAACTCCTTGAGCAAGCTTGCTTCAACTTCTTTCCAACATCTCACCAAATATGTAAGGATTGAAGTACTTAAAAATCCATCAGTCCTGCTGCGCCAGGTAAATGTGATCGAAATAGGGCAGCCATCTTGGATGACCCCCATAATTCAATATTTGCAAGAAGGAATACTTCCTGAAAGCAAGGCAAAAGCAAGAAAGATTCAAAACAAAGCTCTGCATTATGAGATGAATGGTGGTATCTTATACCGCAAATCCTTCTTGGGGCCACTGTTGCGCCGCGCCCCAAGATGCGAATTACTTGATCAGGGAGATTCACGAAGGGATCTGTGGCATCCATGCAGGACCACGCATGGTTGTCACGAAAATTATGAACGCTGGATATTATTGGCCAGGGATGCACGTCGACGCCCTGAAGGAGCTGCGCAAATGCGACTCCTGTCAGCGACATTCTCCAAAGACCCTGCGCCCAAAAAATGATCTTATCCCTGTATCCACTGCTTGGCCTTTCCAACAGTGGGGAGTTGATATGGTGGCACCTTTCCCTGATGCTCCGGGAGCTGTGAAGTTCATAATCATGGCCGTTGATTATTTTACTAAGTGGGTGGAGGCCAAGGCTCTCGCCTCAACCACTGCAATGATGGTGCGCAAGTTTATTTGGGAACACATCATTTGCAGATTTGGTCTTCCACTCAAAATCGTCACAGACAACGGTACCAATTTTGCTTCTGAGGATCTTCAAAACTGGATGAAGGAAATGAAGATTGAGCATACCTTCTCCTCCGTTGCACACCCTCAAGGCAACGGTCAAGTGGAAAGCATTAACAAAAGCATCGTCGAGGGGATAAAAGCCCGACTAGGCACAAAGAGAAGAGGCTGGGTAGACGAGCTCCCAGGCATCCTGTGGGCTCATCGAACCATGCCGAAGACAAGCACCGGCGAAACTCCTTTCAGCCTAGTATACGGCTCGGAGGCGGTTATCCCGGCGGAAGTTGGACTCCCCTCACCGCGCTTGACAGCAGTCAACACGGTTGATAATGAAACAGAGCGCCGTCTCGATTTGGATCTCCTAGAAGAAAGACGCGAGATTGCGCATATTAAAGAAGCGAAATACAAGACACAACTGGAAAGGTACTACAATGCGAGAGTCCGCATTTGTACCTTCACTCCAGGAGAATACGTCTTCCGAGACAACGAAGGTTCAAATGCTGAACGCCCCGGAAAACTAGCACCCAAATGGGAAGGCCCATACTTGGTGCATACAAATTGTGCACACTAGATGGACACATCATCCCGCGCACGTGGAATGCGCAACAATTGTGAAAATGTTATATGTAGCCATTCCAGGCCCTACGCCTTTGCTCACTCATGTTGGCCACGCGCCTTTTTTCAATTTCCTATGTTGGCTAAACGCCCCTTATGTTACTCATCTGCAATGTATGATTGGCCTAAGCGCCTGTTTCCCAATTAATGAAAGCATACGGCATGTTTTCTTTTATCATATTGCTTGAGTTACAAATGAATGTTAAACTTTTGATTAGTACGAAAACACTTCAGTGAATTACGAGCTCTTGAGTATGCCTCCGAGGTCCTCCGCGAACGTAGCGCGAGACCAGGCTGTCACACGCACACAAGAGCTACACTTACATTTATTCGCACTAACTTAAACAAAGTTTCTAACAACAGTGCAATAATTGTAACAAGACAAAATAAGCATAAACATCATATTTAAATAAGCGCAAACGCGCAACGATTACACAAAGCCTATCATTCATTTGACCTGAAGCAAGCGCGACCGCGCGACACGCTACATTCAAAACATAAACAAAATGTACAAGGCACGAAGCCTCTAACACTCTATTCAAAGCCATCACCGGCGTCATCATCGTCATGATTGTCGCCATCACCATCGCCTTTACCGTCGCCATCATCACCCGCAGTTTCCTCTTCATCAGATAATTCAAAGGTCTCCAGTGGGTCAAGGATAGTCTTTAACCGTTGACATCAATCGTCATGTTTCAGCACATATGCGACCAGGTCCATCAAAGGCAATGATAGATGGTCATAAGCATGTTCAGCGCGCGTTAACTCAGCATCAGCTTGGTCAGTCACTGAGCAATGACTAGCGTCAAACTCCTGTCCGAAAACCGCTGTAGCATGCTGCGCACACTCCAAATAACCACCACGGTGACCAACCGCGCGCGAAGCGTCTATCAAAGTGGCAACAGCTTTATCTAGCTCCCCAGCATTCAAGATGGAGTTGGCCATCTACAGCAAACGAAAAACATAAGACTAACAGGTTTTAATGAACTAAAACAAAGTTAAGAGAAACCATACCAGAACTATTCCTCGGCCGCGCAGCCACTCAGCTTCAGAGACCAGAGTATCAACGATACCTTGAGCTTCGGAATAGTTGTTTTGCGCCACATTGAGAGCAGTTGTGCTAATGTCTCGTGCCTCCTCAGCTTTTTGTTTGGCCTCTTCAGCAGTGGCAGCCTTCACCTTCTTAGCCTCAAGATCGATTTCCAAGGACTCGCACTTGTCAACCTGCTCGTGCAGACGGCGTTTCAACTCAGCAATCTCGACATCCTTGGCCGTCAAATCCTTGTCTTTACCAGTCAGCTGCGCCTTCGCCTCAGCCAGCTCAACCTACAAAGGGCAAAAGACTTAGGCTATTATGCAAACAAAACACCAAGGAAAGGAGTAAACGTTTTACAAACCTCAGTTTTCTCCCTGGCAGCTTGCGTAGCCTGCGCATCCTCGACCTTCGCTGTCAGCTCAGCAACCTTGCCTTCGAGCTCAGTAATCTTATTTCGAGCAGCATAAGCGCGCTGGTTGTCTTTCTCACAGATCTTCTTCCATTCAGCCTTCTCCTTCGCCAACAGGTCCTCGACACCTTGTAGCTTGCTTTTCAGGCCGTCGCGCCCCCATTCCTCCGCTTTCTTATCAGCCTCAAACTTTGACTTCTCTTCCTCAAACTTGGCATTAGCCTTCTCAAACTCCTTAACTTGCCTCACAAGGCGCTGGTGGTAGTTCTCCCAATCCGACCGCTCCCTAATCATGGTGCGCCACTCACGCACAATTTCATGACTGGCAGAAAGAGTATTGGCCTCCCCAATTACATACGCTGCATACAGCTCATCATGAGTACACGCCTTTTGTCGGTTCACCTCACCAGGAGGGATGGAATTCAAGAACCAGTCGCGGCAAGGGGCAAATTCCTGAAAAGTGTCCTTCTGCTTCAAATTCCAAGGAGCTCGATGGGGGGCACTCCCACGTTCTACCTCGGTGCAAGTCTTATAATAAATATCCCCGAGAGTATCCTTTGGTCCAATGGTTTGGGGGTGATACCCCCCAGCTCCACCGGAACTCGCGCCACCAGAAGCATGCAGGCCAGATCCCGCAGCGGAAGTCACTTTAGCAGAATGTTGAGGAGAATGAGGTTGCGATGGGCGGGTAGGTTTATCAACTGTAGGCTCTTTCTCCCGCTCAGCAGCCCTTTTCTCTCTCTCCTGCTCGGCTCGCTTCTTTTTCTCCTCCTCAGCTTTTCTTTTCTTCTCCTCATCAGCTTTTTTCTTTTCCTCTTCGACCTTCTTCTTATGCTCTGCATCAGCCTTCTTCTTCCTGTCCTCCTCAGCTCTCTTCTCCTCAGCCTTTTTCTCCTCTTCAGCAGCTTTCTCCTTCTCCCCCTCAGCAGCTTTTTTACCCTTCTCAGACTCCACTCCAGCAGTCTGGGAAGCTTTGATAGTAATCTTAGGCCTTTTATGCGCCGGCTCTGAGGGTTCCGTAAACACAACACCCTTCTTTTCAGGGGTCTTCTTCTTGGCCTCTGCAGAAGATCAAGTGTCAAAAAGAGGAAACAACATAAGGAAGAGAGAGTAAGAACTTACCAGGAGAGAACTTGTATAAGGAGAGCAGGTTGCTCCGCTTCCCAATCAAAGGAACCTCACCACCCTGCGGCGCAGTGGGAACACCATCGGTGGTCTCACTCCTATTTATTTCCCTGCTGATTAAATTTGCAGCAACCTCCTCTTCTGCTTCTTCTTCCTCTTCTTCATCAGGCGTAACAGAGGAAGGAGTCGCACCGGCTTCTGGGTTGCGAGAACCCGCGCTTCCGGAGCTCTTAGAACCAGCTCCTCCAGACTTCTTCTCGCCTATACCCAACAAACCTTCAAATGAATCACTGATAATAACGTAATCCTCCAAGTTACTTTGACGAAGGCGGAGAGTACCTTTGTCAGCAGCGCTAGCGGTTGCGCGACTACTCCCAGCTCCCTTGCTGGTCACCTGAGGATCCAGGGTGATAACCTTCTTCTTTCTCACCGGTTTTTTCTTCTTATCTTCAGGGTCAATCCCCAAGTCACGCAACACACCTGCAAAGACGTTAGACCACGAACTCAGCTCTCCATTTGAGGATCCCACAGACTCCTCGCTGGAAAGATAGACAATCTCTTTCCCAGCATAAGTCACAGAGCGCAAGGGATGAGGGTTAGGTATATGCGCACCTTCGGTTGCAGTAGGCGGAGAGGCGAATGCACCAGCAACTGGGTACATGAAATTACCCTTAATCTGTTCATACCAATATTCTTCTCCAGCCTGGAGCGGGCGCACGCCCATGGAACCACCAAAGGTGGGAAAGGCAGCTTGATACAGATGCGCCTCTACACGTCAAATTACATACATAAAACACAAGTTACAAAAAACGAAATCAACAAAACTAAGGAAATTACTAACCTCTATCGTCGAACATCAGAATAGGAACCTCCTCGCTGTCAGGCAACCATTGATCGCTCATTCGCGCCGCGACCAAGACGTTCTCACCAAACACTCGGTTTGGGGTGGCAGTAAGCTTCTGATACCAGGCCTCAGTCTTGGGGATCGCTAGATCTTCCTTCACGATCGACTCAGTCCAGGCGCGAAATGTCATAGCGATCAGGATCACCTCCTCGCGAATATAAAAGAATTTTGGTTTCCAGTCATGGAAACTCTTGGGAGGGTTAAGAAGTATCTTCTTTGCAGCCCCCCGACTGGCAAACGAGAAGAAACCCATGTTCTGGATCAACTGATAAAAGACCATAAATCTTTCCACAGTTGGCTCTATATCATGAGATCGACAAAGGAATTCGAAGTGTCGAACCCTAACCATCCCAGGAGGACTCAACTGGGAGATATGAAATCCATAGAACCGCAGGATATGTGCCATGAAATTCGTCGCCGGCAACCGGAAGTTGCCTTGATGGAAGAATTCTTCATACAACGTGATATACCCCGGTGGTGCGTCGGCGGCCGTCTGATTCTGACCGGGGTACTTGGCATCCCATTCCGGTGGGAACCGGAAACCCCGTACTATCTGTTCAAAAAGTCCCAAGTCCCACCGGAGAACGGGAACAGGGCCTTCTTCTTCGGGAATATCCTCTTGATGTTCTTCAGCCATAGACGACGGAAGAAAGTTCGAATATTTCTTCAAGAAACTTGAAGATCTGCTACTACGTTCTTCAAAAGTTTGAAGATTCAAAGGAAATTCGAGAACAAATAGGAAAGAGGATGCAACAGAAGAAGAAAAGTGATTTCTTCTCTCCATCTCATTGGATATATATACCCATCGCATTTAATGCGATGGGTAAACGTGCCGGGATCGCCGCGCACGTGACCAATCAGAAGACGACACGTAAGGAGAGAATCCCGGAGTGACGGTTACCACGCGCGCGTGGAGCCCACTCTCCTGACGGAATGACCAACCGTCAGAGACAACCTGATGACAACCGTGTAAGTGGTCAACTCAAACGTCACCATCAACGACGTTTCTCACTGTAACAACTCTAATCAAAAGTCATAATTATTAAATTAATTAGTCCAAAAGGAAACCCTAATTTAGACACCCAAGTGATTCTGAACAAACCCTAAAATTTTCATAATTTTCAGAATCAGGATTAGGGCCCCTAAAACTCAGGGGGGGTTAAACCCTATTGACGATTATCCATTTTAAACGTTGGCAACAAGGAATTATCGAAAACGGTCAACTCAGCTAAGCTAGTCCCAACCGTGGCAACCTAGGCCTAAAAAATAGGTCTCACGCGGCCCGCTTCAGGTTAAGCTTATTTCTCACGCGGGCCGCCTCAGGGTAAAATTTCACCTATAAATAGTGGACAGTGGGACTTGAATTCTGGAAGAACAACGACGTAAAAATTCGCAATATTCACTGAGATACGAACAGTATACTCTAAATCCACACACGGGTCTCGAAATTCTGCTGCAAAACAGGGTATTAGCACAATCGCTGCTACGATTCATTTTCCGACAATCAATATATCCAATGGATGTTTAAGTGCCGCCCACATTAGGGTTATACTTTGTCGTTCGTCATTAATTTGACGGATCATCGTTAATTCGATGGATGAAGTATTATACTTTGTCGTTCGTCATTAATTTGACGGATCATCGTTAATTCGATGGATGAAGTATTGCACTTTGTCGTTCGTTGTGAGAATTTGATCTCGTGAGTTATCGTAATTGCTGGATTGATTACTAACCCAGTTTTGTGTGCATTGTTATTTAAATTAGGTTAACAAGGCTAAATCATAGACTAGACTCTGTCCGTATTAAAATAGCAATGTGAGTCATTATCTTTTTATCAAATTACTTTTGAAATCATGTTTATTTTCAAAGATTATAATTACAGTGATTAAGTTTATGTAATCACCAAGTTACAGCCGGTATGTGGGGTTTTGTATACATTACTTGATAATCTTCACCATTGGGGCAGCCAATGGGTGATATGACCATAGTCACAGACACCATTGGACGGAAGGGCCAATGGGTCGAGTGACAAAGTACTGTGGGTAATTGGTTTGATATCAGAAACATTGTAATCTTCCTTAATACTGTAAATTATAACAAATGTGTCATTTTAGTAAATAGAATGATTCACTCAGTATTTCCCGCTGACAAAACCTTTTTCAAACATGTTTCAGGTGATCTGTTGTAATTCAGGAAAAGTGCTGGGGAGCATTTCAAGCTTAAGATAGTGGCTCATTATAAAATAAAGAAATAAGTTTTGTAATATTACGATTTCATAGTAAAAACATAATATTGTAAATTATCGGGGTTTTATCCCGAATTGTAAAATAAAATCAATCGGGAAAATTTAGCTTTAAACGATCCTGATGAAAAATTCCGCTGTTAAACTTAATCAATTAAATACCGCAGTATTTCTGTCCCGCGGCTCCTGAAACGGGTCAAACCGGGTCGGGGGCCGTGACAGAAAAAGGTGGTATCAGAGCCACTGAGTTAAGCTAATTAAGTATTTAGAAATACTTAATTTTTCCTGATTACTATTATGTGATTATGTGTGATATTAACTGATTATTTGTTAGTTACAGTATGGGTAAGCAAAAGCTGTCAAGTATCTATCTTAAATTAGATAGATCATCCAATGAGAAGGGAAGTTCATCCCGAACCAAATCCTCGAATCAGGCTGAAATTCCTGAAGAAGGAATATTTGTGCGAAAGGCACACTACGAGGAATCACTTTCTCCTGGAAGGAGGGAGATGATTATTAAGAAAAGTAAAGAGAAAATCCGAGAAAAGAAGATAAAAAGGGAAATCCAGGAATTAATTGATAAATCACCTTGGGAAGATAAGCTAGATGAAAAATGGGCAAACTTATATATGCTAGCCACAGTAGCAGAAAATATAAATCTTTAAATACTTTAAAGTTTTAGCACCTTACCCTTATAATCTAGAAACCCTGTAAAATAAATAAAAATTTTAAGTGTGTTTTCCAGTTATCTTTGTAATCAATAAGTACACAGTATGTAATAAATTAAAAGGTTATTTGTAAATTTTAACTTAGTATTTTATGCATTTTGCATATATGTTACATCAGCATGAGTGGGATATCCGAAGCTTTTCAAAACCTTAATCTTTACCCAGTGAATATCGAAGCTTCCAAAGAATATACTAGCTACTTTCCCGATGTAGAACAACCAGTAGAATTCAAGGTTCCACCTGTGAACAAGCCAAAACGAAAGAAAAGAAAGAATTACGTGTGGGGGAGTCGTATATGTAAGAAAAAGCCAGTTCCAAAACTTCCCAAAATAAACAATCCTTTGAAAAAGGGAAAAGAAATTATAACCGGCAAAAATTCTAAACAAAAGGAAATGGAAACTGAGGGCAAGGAAGAAGTTAAGAAGAAAGGAAAAGAAATTGTAACCAGGAAAAGTCCTAGACTCCAAGAGATGGAGACTGAAGCCAAAGAAGATTCTAGGCAAATGGAAAGGCAGTTTGAGGAATACTCTAAGGACATAGAAATGGAAGTTGGGCAAGGCTCTAGACCAACTCAGATAGAAATCGGAGAGAGCTCCAATCAAAATCAGGGAAGGACCTTTCAAGATGAGATAGATTTCCTATTGGCAAGCTGTGAAACAATTCAGCCTGTCAATACTAATAATAATAATATTTTTAATTATCCTCTTGAAAACCAACTCCCTATGAATTGGGAACCAGCAATTCCAGACCCAATAGTCCACTCCCAACCCATAGGAATGGACGAATGGTGGACAGACGATTGGCAATTTCAAAATATTGTCAACGATCCTTACTCTTTTCTTCCACAATTCGATCCAGAACCCCTACCTAATCCACCCATGAGTAATGAAAACATGGCTGAACTTCGCCACTTTGGTGAAGAGTTGTTTGATGCTGGAACTAGAATCAGGGAAATAGGGGGACAGATTGCCTGGAAGTACGATGAGAGGGAACTGCGTTTTTAGAACAGCAAGTGACGAGAGATAGTAGGATGGTAAAACGGTGTTTGTATAATAGTAAAGTTAGTCTGTAAATAACGAATAAAACTCTGTAAGATATTTGTGAGTAATGATGCATACTATAATAGATATAAAATGAAATCGAGAAATCGATTGTTTTGACTATATCTGTATTATAAAATTTTCTGATTGTTTGTATGTAATTGTTATTTAGCAGATACTAATAAAAACTATATATATATTAATCAGATGGCAAACAGTGGTAATGAACCAGTAAACGAAGATAATCAGTCTGAGCAACATCCAGGAGATCAATATATGACTCGGCAAGATATTGAAAACATTGTGGCTCAAGGGATAGCCAATGCTATTCCAGCATTCGTTGCTGCTATAAAGAATCCAATCGAACCGCAACAAATGGTCCCTAGTAAACAAATTACTGAAGATAACTTCAGTAATAGTGTAAATGGAGGCAATAATCATGTGAATCATAATAGGGAACCACATCAAGCTCCATTACCCAAGAAAATGAAAACTGCAACGCCTGGTTGCACTTTCAAAGAATTCCTTGCTTGTAAACCCACTGAATTTGCAGGCAATGAAGGAGCAACTGCATCGCTGCGTTGGTTAGAGAAAACCGAAGCAGTCATTGCAATAAGTAAATGTGGTAAAGATGATCAGGTCATGTATGCATCCAATCTCTTCAAAGAAGGAGCACTCGAATGGTGGAACACTGTGTTACAATCAAAAGGAAGAGTAATAGCTTATGCTATGACTTGGGAAGAATTTAAGGGTTTGGTGGAAAGAAAATTCTGTCCCGAGTATGAAAAGGAACAGATGGCGAATAAGTTTCTAAATCATCGGATGATGGGTGTTGATTGTCGCGGTTATACCTCGACATTCTTTGAATATGCAAGAGTGGTACCAACACTGGCTTCGCCAGAACCGGTACTCATTTCTCGCTATATTTGGGGGCTAATTAGCGAAATCCGCAATATTGTTAAAGCTGCGAGACCTCGCACTATTGATGATGCGGTAGAATTAGCTAATACTCTAACCGATGAACTGGTGTGCACAAGAGATGAAGATAGGAAAAAGGAACTAGCTCAGAAGATTACCCAAGGATTTCGGGCGGGTAATAGTAATAATTTCAAGAAAAGAGGAACAGGGCAATATTCAAATCCACCTTTCTGTAGAAATTGCAAAAGGAAGCATTACGGAAAATGTAATTTAACCTGCAACCTTTGCAAGGGTATAGGACACCGTGAAGAAAACTGCAGAAAGAAAACCGTAATCTGTTTTAACTGTGGAGAAGCAGGGCATTATAAAACAGAATGTCCTAAATTGATCAAGCCAGTAGATAACAAACCCAAGGCGACCGAAGGAACTACTAAGAAGAATGCCAGGGCATTCCAGCTAACTACTCAAGAAGCAGAACTCATCCCAGATGTGATAGCTGGTACGTTCTTAGTTCACAACGTGTACGCAAAAGTATTATTTGACTCTGGTGCAAACCAAAGTTTTATCAATACTTTATTCTGTCAAGCTCTTAAGTTACCTTTAACCAATATTAGGCAGATTTTTACAGTTGAAACAGCAGACGGAAATTCAGTTAAAATAGATAAAGTTTTGCAAGAAGGAAACATAGAACTTTTAGGACATAAATTCTCTGCAAAACTATTGCCGATGAATTTGGCTGAATTTGATGTTGTCTTAGGAATGGATTGGTTAGTAGCCAACCATGCTAGAATCCTTTGTGATCAGAATTCCATAGAAATTCAATCACCTACCGGAGAAGTGATTAGGATTATAGGAGATAAACCACGTAAGCCCATGAAGTTCATATCAGTAATGAAAGTTGCTAATTATGAACGAAAACAAGGAATAGTGTATATGATTTCGGTAATCATTAGCACTAAGGATAAAGATCTTAAGGAAATACCAGTAGTCTCAGAATATCCTGATGTATTTCCAGAAGATTTACCGGGATTACTTCCAGACAGGGAAGTAGAATTTAGGATTCATCTAATTCCAGGAACTACACCGATAGCCAAGGCACCTTATCGGTTAGCACCCACAGAAATGTTAGAACTGAAAAAGCAATTAGATGAATTACTAAGTAAAGGGTTCATACAACCTAGCTCATCCCCTTGGGGAGCGCCAGTGTTGTTTGTGAAGAAAAAGGATGGTTCAATGAGAATGTGTATCGATTATAGAGAATTGAATAAGGTCACAATTAAGAATCGATATCCATTACCTAGGATTGATGATCTTTTTGATCAACTTCAAGGGGCTAGATATTTTTCTAAGATAGATTTACGCTCCGGATATCATCAATTAAAGGTACAAGAAGAAGACATACCTAAGACTGCTTTCAGAACTAGGTATGGTCATTACGAGTTTACAGTCATGCCTTTCGGATTAACAAATGCGCCTGCAGCATTTATGGACATGATGAATAGGATATGTAAACCGTACTTGGATAAATTTGTAATTGTTTTCATAGACGATATAGTTATTTATTCCAAAAGTCAGACAGAGCATTGTAAACATCTTCATGCACTCTTAACTTTGTTAAGAAAAGAAAAGTTGTACGCCAAATTCTCGAAATGCGAATTTTGGCTAAAGGAAGTGCAATTCTTAGGACACATGGTGAATCATGAAGGTATTCACGTAGATCCTGCTAAGATAGAGGCAATTACCAAATGGAAGGTTCCACAAACAACAATGGAAATAAGAAGTTTTATAGGTTTAGCTGGGTATTATAGACGGTTTATTAAGGATTTTTCCAAGATAGCTGTACCATTAACTAAGTTAACCTGTAAAGCCACTAAGTTTGAATGGGGACCCAAACAAGAAGAAGCTTTTAGAAATTTGAAACAGAAATTAACCCATGCTCCAATCTTAGCCTTACCAGAAGGAACTGAAGATTTTGAAGTATATTGTGATGCTTCAAAACTAGGATTTGGATGTGTGCTTATGCAACGCAAGAAGGTAATTGCATACGCATCAAGGCAATTGAAAAAGCACGAAGAAAATTATACGACTCATGATTTAGAATTAGGAGCCGTAATTTTTGCCCTTAAGATTTAGAGACATTATCTTTACGGAAGTAAATTTACTGTCTACACAGACCATAAAAGTTTAAGATATATATTTGGGCAAAAAGAGTTAAACATGAGGCAAAGAAGATGGATGGAAATCTTAAGTGACTACGACTGTGATATTCAGTATCACGAAGGAAAGGCGAATGTAGTTGCAGATGCCTTAAGTCGTAAGTATTATGAAAAACAAAGACGAGTTCGTGCTCTCAGATTAAATCTACAAATAGATTTAATGGAACAATTGAAGAATGTTCAAACTACAGCAATCAAGGATGATGCTGAAGGAATGAAAGGACGAATCAAGGAATTAGAACAAGGAGCAGATGGAATTTGGAGATTCCACAAAAGTAGAATTTGGGTACCTAAGCAGGGAGACTTAAGACCTAAGATTTTAGAAGAAGCTCATAAATCTAGGTACACTATGCATCCAGGAAACAATAAGATGTATCAAGATTTAAGAAAGAACTTTTGGTGGATAGGAATGAAAAAGGACATAGCCAGCTATGTTTCTAAATGTCTTACTTGTTCACAAGTTAAGGCAGAACATCAGAAACCTTCAGGGTTACTACAACAATTAGAAATGCCAGTATGGAAATGGGAACTTATAACAATGGATTTTGTTACTAAGTTACCCAAAACCAGAAAAGGTAATGATGCGATTTGGGTAATTGTGGATCGATTAACCAAATCTGCTCACTTTCTACCTATGAAAGAAACCTTTAGCATGGAAAGACTGGCTAAATTGTATGTAGATGAAGTTGTATCCTTACATGGAGTTCCACTCTCCATTGTTTCGGATAGGGATAGTCGTTTTACTTCCCATTTCTGGAAAAGTTTTCAGCAAGCTATGGGAACTCGACTAAACCTAAGCACTGCATATCATCCCCAAACAGATGGACAAAGTGAAAGGACAATCCAAACTCTAGAAGACATGCTCCGAGCATGTGTAATAGATTTTGGTGGAAGTTGGGATGATCATTTACCATTAATTGAATTCTCCTATAACAATAGTTACCATTCAAGCATTGAAACTGCTCCATTTGAAGCATTATATGGAAGAAAGTGTAGAACTCCAGTTTGTTGGGCAGAAATAGGAGAAAGTCAATTATCAGGTCCTGAAATAGTACAAGAGACGACTGATAAGATCACTCAAATCAAAGAAAGACTGAAGATGGCTAGAGATCGCCAAAAGAGTTATGCAGACAATAGATGCAGACCGTTAGAATTCCAAGTTGGAGACAAAGTATTATTGAAAGTTTCTCCTTGGAAAGGAGTTGTTAGATTCGGTAAGAAAGGAAAGCTAAGTCCAAGGTACGTAGGACCATTTTCAGTGATCCAACGTATAGGACCAGTTGCTTATCGTTTACAACTACCGGAAGAATTAGCTGGAGTACATAATGTATTTCATGTATCCAACCTAAAGAAATATTTAGCAGATGAATCTCTGGTAGTACCTCTTCAAGACATAGAGGTAAACGAAAAGTTAAAATTTGTGGAGAAACCTCTTCAGATAGAAGACAGAAAAGTGAAGTTTCTCAAGCACAAACGACTAGTGTTAGTTAAAGTAAAGTGGGATTCAAGGAGAGGACCTGAATACACTTGGGAGCTGGAATCAGAAATGAAGAGAAAGTATCCTCAATTATTCCAGTAAATCTCGAGGACGAGATTTTTATTAAGGTGGGGAGAATGTAACAACTCTAATCAAAAGTCATAATTATTAAATTAATTAGTCCAAAAGGAAACCCCAATTTAGACACCCAAGTGATTCTGAACAAACCCTAAAATTTTCATAATTTTCAGAATCAGGATTAGGGCCCCTAAAACTCAGGGGGGGTTAAACCCTATTGACGATTATCCATTTTAAACGTTGGCAACAAGGAATTATCGAAAACGGTCAACTCAGCTAAGCTAGTCCCAACCGTGGCAACCTAGGCCTAAAAAATAGGTCTCACGCGGCCCGCTTCAGGTTAAGCTTATTTCTCACGCGGGCCGCCTCAGGGTAAAATTTCACCTATAAATAGTGGACAGTGGGACTTGAATTCTGGAAGAACAACGACGTAAAAATTCGCAATATTCACTGAGATACGAACAGTATACTCTAAATCCACACACGGGTCTCGAAATTCTGCTGCAAAACAGGGTATTAGCACAATCGCTGCTACGATTCATTTTCCGACAATCAATATATCCAATGGATGTTTAAGTGCCGCCCACATTAGGGTTATACTTTGTCGTTCGTCATTAATTTGACGGATCATCGTTAATTCGATGGATGAAGTATTATACTTTGTCGTTCGTCATTAATTTGACGGATCATCGTTAATTCGATGGATGAAGTATTGCACTTTGTCGTTCGTTGTGAGAATTTGATCTCGTGAGTTATCGTAATTGCTGGATTGATTACTAACCCAGTTTTGTGTGCATTGTTATTTAAATTAGGTTAACAAGGCTAAATCATAGACTAGACTCTGTCCGTATTAAAATAGCAATGTGAGTCATTATCTTTTTATCAAATTACTTTTGAAATCATGTTTATTTTCAAAGATTATAATTACAGTGATTAAGTTTATGTAATCACCAAGTTACAGCCGGTATGTGGGGTTTTGTATACATTACTTGATAATCTTCACCATTGGGGCAGCCAATGGGTGATATGACCATAGTCACAGACACCATTGGACGGAAGGGCCAATGGGTCGAGTGACAAAGTACTGTGGGTAATTGGTTTGATATCAGAAACATTGTAATCTTCCTTAATACTGTAAATTATAACAAATGTGTCATTTTAGTAAATAGAATGATTCACTCAGTATTTCCCGCTGACAAAACCTTTTTCAAACATGTTTCAGGTGATCTGTTGTAATTCAGGAAAAGTGCTGGGGAGCATTTCAAGCTTAAGATAGTGGCTCATTATAAAATAAAGAAATAAGTTTTGTAATATTACGATTTCATAGTAAAAACATAATATTGTAAATTATCGGGGTTTTATCCCGAATTGTAAAATAAAATCAATCGGGAAAATTTAGCTTTAAACGATCCTGATGAAAAATTCCGCTGTTAAACTTAATCAATTAAATACCACAGTATTTCTGTCCCGCGGCTCCTGAAACGGGTCAAACCGGGTCGGGGGCCGTGACACTCACCAACTTGTCAGAATTCAAATTTCGAGGGTTTTCCCGCCCAAAATTACTACAAAAATCCATGTAGAAGCTATTAGGGTCGCGCAGTATTAAGAATGACTCATTAACCTTGCGCGCCTACAACCAAAGGCAGTAAACCACCTGGAGCCAAACCTGGTGACCGCGCCGTAGTAACCAACAGAAGCTTACACGCGCGCCGTCTACCCAAGTCAAGGAAGCATTTTTCTACAACTTTATTTTTCTAAGTCCAGAGCTCCAACCACTTGCCCCGTGCATGGTGCAGCACTGGACTGGGGGGACTTGAAGGGGTATGGTCCCAAAAAGCCGCGCAAACCTCCGTCAGGGTCGCGCGCGAGACCATACTCCTTATCCAACAAATTTCTTATTGGCAACCTCGCGCGGGTTATAGCACACTTTATTTTGACCGGCGCGAGTCCTGGACAATATGAAGCTCCAATCACAACACTTAGCATTCTGAAAGAGCACTCAGTCATCCAAACCCTGCGCGAGCTAGTCACGTGCCCAACAAGAATCGCACAGAACAGCAGCGCAAGGCTGTTTCAGATAGTACACAAGGTACAAGTGGCAGAAGAAAAGGGCCAATCAGCGTCCTTCTGGCCCTGCTCAATCGTGCTCCACGATTATCTGACATGCAGGAGACAAGAAGTACTTAAGGACGCCTACATGGCACCAATCACAGGGCAGAGACAACTGCCCCACGATCTCCACTTACCTGCTGATGGCAGAAGGACGGCCAGGCCGACAACAGTGACACGTGGCTCCAATCACATTGCGCCAACTCCCAAGAGCTCCTGCTAACCACTAACGGTCGACATGAGTGAGACAAGGAGCATATCCCTTGTGTTGTCGCCTTCAGGCCCAAGGCCCATCAGCCCACATCCTCTTACACCTCTCCGGCTATAAATAGAGACCTCACTTCACAGGTTAAACATTCCATTTCCTCTACTCTCACTCTTAATACTTAATTATCTCTCCAAAGCTGTCGCTTATTCTCACGCCGGAGCCCGGTTAAGAGGGAAACCCCCACATTCCCCTCTTAACGAGTAACGGTGTTCTGTTTTGCAGGACTTAGATGATCATTACGAAGCTCAGAAAGTCATTAGAAGATTAACCATTATGGTAGGGACATAAACCAAACTGATTAATACCTTAATTAGTTCCGTGTTTCTTCAATTTGGGATCTAGTTGAAGGGTGGCTTGATGTGAAGCTGCCAGATCCGAAGAGATCCGCAGGGGGTGGGGTTATGTAGTATGGACGCTAATTTGGAAGCTTCAGAATGATGTAGTTTTCATGAAGAGTCGTCCAAAAACTACGACACTTTTTGATGATGTTATTTATTTTTCTTTTTATTGGCAGGTTTGAAGAACAAGTGCAAAATAACATAGATACACTAGTTACAAAACCCTTTTTTAACCATGTAGCTTTTTATGTTTTTGCCCGTCTAGTATCTTGCTAGTCTTTGCGTAATAAATACCTTCGTTAGAAATAAGAACATGTTATCTTTACATTTATTTGTAATCATAGGTGTTACATGTGTCGTTATGATTCATAACTTAAAAATAGTTTTTTTTTTATTTAAAAATTTACTTTAAACTTTTCATTTTTATTTTTATTTTTTGGGTACTAATTAAAATTATGCAAGTCAAATTCCATAATTAGGTTAGCTTTTTACATCAAAATAAGTTACGTTATATTTTAACTTGTTTGAATATACTTAAATGCATTTCATGCATTTCAGTATACACTATTAACAACTGATGTGCGGTCAAGTGTTATATATTTTAGGTGTATATTTTAAGCCCCTTTAACACTTATTTAGCCAAGTTTTAAATTTATAAAACACGATATTTACTAACACTAGACACACATATGGGCAAGTGCACCCATCGTGAGCGTAGTATAGTGTTGGTAAAATGGTGTTAAAAAGCAAAAAAAAAATTGTGTTACTGGGCGCTGAACACGGCCCCGTGTTATCCGGGCACGGCCCCGTGTTCAAGTGCCAGTAACAAAATTGAAACAAGAGAAACATAAGTCTGGACACGGGGGCGTGTTGGTTGAACACGGCCCGTGTCCAGTTACCTGAACTGGGCATTTTTCTGCAGGGGGTTCAGCACGGGGCCGTGTTTGTTGGGCACGGCCCGTGTTGAACCTTCTGTAATGGAGAAAATTGTCGGGTTGCCTTGTTCTTGTGCATGAGGTCATTTTTCTCGTTCCCTTTTTCATCCCTTACCACCATGAGTGTGTTTTATTTATTATGAACCATCCAAACTTAAAAACCATCATTTCATTGCATCATAGAGAGACCTTACATAGTCCTAAATTTAAACTAGAAATGAAAACAAAGAAAGATTAAACCATGGAGTTCTGGCCTCTACTTTATTTTAATAAGCAAAATTTCCAAGAAGCTACTAATCTTGGTTAGACAAGGCCTTTTAGAACTCCTTCTTCCGGGTGCGGCTCTCCTCATATGTCGGCGAGCCACTCCTCCACCTCCCTTGGAAGGAGAAAAGAAGGCTCATTGGCATTGGTTTGAGGAGTTTCGATTTCCACCGGGATCTCTTGTTGGTGTTCCACGGGAGGTTCCGCTGGCAAATCTTCCCATCCGGCATGGTTGTTTATTCCGAGTGCCAGGTTCCAATCCTGTTGAGGGAGGACTGGTTCCATCGGGGGTGCTACAAGAATATTTAACCTTTGGTGCAAGAGGTTAATTTCTTGGAAGCTGCTTTCGAGTCCCACCGTAAGATTGTTAATACGGTCGATTAGGACCTCCTCTACTGATGTCATTTCGTCGAGAGCCTCCCTTAATGCTATCACATAGTGCACAAGTGTAGCTTCAACGGAGGGCCTCCTTCCTCTTCGGCTGTTTGATGAATGCACGGAAGATGTTTCGCTGTTTTCACTCGACATCCTACGAAAAATAAACTGAAAA
The DNA here is from genome assembly GCA_030545235.1 of Helianthus tuberosus. Taxonomy (NCBI): domain Eukaryota; kingdom Viridiplantae; phylum Streptophyta; class Magnoliopsida; order Asterales; family Asteraceae; genus Helianthus; species Helianthus tuberosus. The sequence continues at coordinate 180,512,246 of CM060365.1, read as the reverse complement.
ATAGTTTATTTGATGAAACAGTGACCGAACACACGGCCCCGTGTTCATCTTTCTGCAGAATTTTGGAGCAAGGAACCTTGAAATTTTAAGTTATTTTCTGAACTTGTGGGGTCTTTTTAGACATTAATAACTTAAAACAATGTTACATAACATATTTTTACCAAGATTCCTTGAACAAAACTCACTAATCCCTACCACAAAGTTGAAAGAATTCAAACTTTTAATGGAAGTTCTTGGAGAAAGATGGAGAAGAAGGAAATGGCTAAAAGAGGAAAGGACAAGATGGGTTGTTGGAACCTTCTTTTAGACTTACCTAGGATAGTTGAGAGAAGATTCCTTCAAATCTCTGTCCCAAGCTGGTCCAAATGTGCAGAATTCTTGGTTGCATTTATAGAAAACGACAGCATCCTGGACACGGCCCCGTGTCCATTGGACATGGCCCCGTGTGCAGGTGGAGTTCTGACACAGTTTGTCCGTATTCTGACGTGCTGATCAGAAGGGAATCTTTTGGTGAACACGGGGGCGTGTTGGATGGACTGTTTTATGAAGTTGTCTAGTTTTTTAAGGAACTCATTAGTATCGGGTGGCTCCTGATTGGTTGGAACAACCCCAAAGTGCCTAAGATACCTTAATTGTCCTAGACTAAGGCGAGAACGCAAGAGGTTGTCGGTGAGGGTAATTCCTATTTTCATTCTAGGTGGACAAGTCCAACCCTTTCCCGGGCTCTCGTTAAAGAAGGTGTATGCCGAATCGCTCAGGTCTATGTATGCACCGAACGAAGTCGATGGAGAGTCCTTCACGGCACAATCGGCACAGGGACGACTATCGTCCATGTCTTTGCTAGGTATGAAGGTATTTTTGGGAGCAACGAGGTTGTCGGAATGCGGTTCCAACATTTCTTCATGGTCATCGTCTTGGGGCGGATCAATAAAATCTTCCCTAAGCTCTTTTAACCAATTCAGAATTAGCTCTTCTAGTTGAAATAACTCGTCAAGGAGCATTTCTCCTAGAATATCTGGCTGGGCGCATTCGAGGGAGAAATAGTGCTTATTTTTACTTTCGCCCCTCTTAAGGTTATAAGGAATCGGTGGGTCTATGTAGTGAGGCCTATAATTTAGAAAGTAGCATTGTAATTCTTTATGTTCGCCTCCACATAATTGACACCACGTACCATAAGAGTGCCGAAAGTAAAAACAATTACCATCACTCATGTTTATGTCAGAAATTACCAACCGCCGGGATCTAACGGTTCTGTTTTCAGTAAGTGAATCTTGGGCACGGGGGCGTGTTGAGTGAGCACGGCCCCGTGTTCAGCTTACTGTCTGACTTAAAACAGGATTGCCAGTTCCAATGATTTAGCACGGGGGCGTGTTCAGCGGGCACGGCCCGTGCTGAACTCTGCAGAAGCTGAAAAACTAAGAAAAATCCTAAAAAAATTAAAAAGAAAAATAAAAAAATGATTAGGCCGTTGATTCCTAACTTTCTTAAAATCTTTGTGTCCCCGGCAGCGGCGCCAAAAACTTGATGCGTGTGAAGTGTTATATATATTAGGTGTATATTTTAAGCCCCTTTAACACTTATTTAGCCAAGTTTTAAATTTATAAAACACGATATTTACTAACACTAGACACACATATGGGCAAGTGCACCCATCGTGAGCGTAGTATAGTGTTGGTAAGATACCGAGGTCGTCCAAGGACACAAGAGCTTTTAGTACCGGTTTATCCTCAACGTCTAATCAAAATAAAAAGTTTAGAAAAAGATTTTTAAACTAAGAAAAATAAAAGCTAACTAAAATGCTAAAAATAAAAATAAAAATAAAAACAGATAGACAAGATAAATCACTTGGTTCCGACTCGTATCTAGTATAACCTTTGATTATTTCCGCACTTTTGCACATAATTAAGAGATTATCTTAGTTATTGTAGTAGGCCCCTCTTTTGAAGGTGACGTTACCCTCACCCCAGTAGTTTGAGTCAGCAAGGATACAAACCTAAAAGGGTGGATTATTGGAAGATAATGAATTAAGTTATTAATGCAATATTATGGTAGGCCCCGCTTTTGGCGGTAACGTTACCCTCGGCTAAGTAGTCTGAGTCAGCAGGGATACAGTCCTAAATAGCCGGGTTATAGTATTAATAGTAGTTAACTTATGAGGGGGTCAAAGATTTTGGACCCCCGCCATCCAATACCGTGAAGCATTGAAGGAGGTCCTACTAAATTTGACCCAGGTCCATTGCAGGACCTCTAAACGCTGAACAATGGCAAGACCTTTACCAAACCGTTCCCTTAACCCCCGACCAGGTAGCCAACATACCTCCATATAGACCGTGGAGATATGAATGGTGAAAATCTTTTATTTTATATAGACAGTAAAATAATGCCAAGACACCACGGACAAACGATAAGGAAAGATCACCTTCAACATAAGCAACTAGTTATTAAAGTCATTAATACAAAACCAAATAAAAAGTGCAAAAGATTAGAAATAAAAAGTATTATACTAGACACTTTGTCTTCACCAAGTGATGTAAGAGACTTAGGCAAACATGGCCTTGATTGTCAAGAACTCTTACGATCAATCTTGGATCCCGAGACGACTCACACACTCTACGATGGACAATGGATGATGGTGGTGGATGATGGTGTTGTGATGGTGGTGGGTGGTGGATGAAGTGTGAGAGAGGTGGTGTGCCAAGGGATGAGTTGAAATGAAACCAAGCACTCCTATTTATAGGCTGAACAGAAGGCTGGGCACGGCCCCGTGTCCGCTGGACACGCCCCCGTGCCTGTCTGACACTCTCTCTCTTCATTAATTGTAATTCGCAATTACAATTAATGCGCCTGCTGTACTTTCGCCACGCCCCCGTGCTCACTGGACACGGCCCGTGGTGGGCAATGGAAGCTTCTATAGGTTTGTCTTTTCTGCTGCTTCTTGGGCACGGCCCCGTGCTGGCTGAGCACGGGGCGTGTTCAGTCTTCTGCCTTCTCTATTTTGCTTGGGAAGATGCCGTTGAGGGGTCGGGCATTCCACTTATGTTCCTTTTCTTGTATTTATGTTAGATTTAGCTGTCTTTTTGCTTCTTTTGTGAATCTGAGCTCATTTAATCCTGAAAATACAAAAGGAAGACAAAAACACTCTTTTTCCAACATTAGTACTTAAAAAGGGTTAGTTTTATGCCTCATTTGATGTAATTTATATGTTGCATTTTACACACATCAACAACCAACAAGCATCACCTCACACAATTCATCATTGTCGATCGCCTCTAAACATGTCTAAGATAAAAGCCAAAAACACAAATCCAAGACAAACGAATCTCACATATTAAATGGAATCCTAACCTATACATAGTTTTAAAAAAGTGAAAAAAAAAAAAAAATTGAATCTGGGTTGTCTGAGTTGAACCATGGTTAGATCGAGCTGCCCACAAGTCAGCTCAGTCAGCTCGAAATCTTCTAAGAAGCTTAAGGTTAAAAGTTAAACTTGTAACTGGTGCTTTTACAAAACGAGCTAGCTACTCGTGGTTTGACTAGCCAACTCAAAATCTTGAAACTTAAGTTTCGCAATGTCGATGGTTTGAAGGGGTAGTCAATGCTGATCCTGGGACATGTAGTAGTTGTGATGGTTTGTGTCGGGAAGAAGATAATGGTGTGATAAATTAATCATCGTGTCGCCTGTGGTCATAATGTTGTGGTTAATTTATACTTGATAATAATTTTTTTACAAGTTACAAGTTACAACCGCTTTGTAAAAATTGCACACAAATTTAGTTTTTTGCTTTGTTATTTTTATAACTTTAAAGAAATAATATTCATCAAAATCTAATATATAACAACAGAATTTCAAAAGAATGAAATTACATAAAGAGAAAAAAAAAAACAAAAGAACTAAACTTTATAAATACAAAGATGATCTTTATCATTACAACACAACTTGAATGTTATGATTAATATCTGATGATCAAGACATGCTTTTTCAATGCAAATATCATCTCTGTACATCTATGGAAACCCTTGTGCCAGGTCTTTACAACACTATGTTGACTGTCAACTTTTGTATGAAGGTAGTTTAGTTCACACGTGTAATATCTATCATCATCTATGAGAAAAACTTGTGTAGTTGATTTCATAACGTTCATTAAATACACATTCGTAGACAAGGATCATCTCTTCAAATAATAAGAAAAAACCTTGGAAAGCATTTCAACTTCAGATCTAAACCAAGATTTTTTGTCGATTAACTGACACATCTTAGAATAAAATTTTGTTACGACATTTATAGGCCTTCCCAAATCCACCAAATCTATTAAATACCTTCTCAAAGGCACAGATGCGAACATTCGAGCTGTTGATGTTAGGATGTTTAACTCCCCATTAAACGCCAACGTAATTATGAAAGTAGTCTACTCCACTTAAAACACTCGGTCTATCTTTAATCGTTGCAGCCCGTTTACAAAAGTTGAAACTTTGTAAAATTCTCCATATCTTCCATTTTCAATAATCAGTTCACCACAAAACCCTTTAACTGCAGCCATATGTAAGAAAATCAGATCTGGTTTTGTTGAAATCGATGATGATAAGTTGCTACCATCATCGATTTTGACGTACATAATCCTGATCATCAATTAAGATCTGCTTCGAATTTTTTGAGAATTAATATGATACTGAACCAGATACAAACATGGATGATTGCAATTTCATTTAAACTACTTTTGATTTGCTCTATTTAGTGATTCAAACAAGCTAAAATACAGTTATGGAAGCACAGAAAGATTTAAAGGAAACTAAAAAACTCACTTAAAAGATGGATCGCAGGCGGACCGAGGAAAACTCACTTGACGGATAAGCGGCGGTGGTTGACTAATGAGTGAAGATAGAATACACAAAATAGGGTTAGGCATTTAAAGTGGAAGCTTAACGGGGACAATGCTTAGTGCTTTAAAAAAGTAAAAAAAAAAAAAAAAAAGTTAAGCTAAATGCCCCCCTCTTTTACTTGTTTTACCCCCCTTTTCTTTTTTAAATCACATTAAAAGTTTCCATATTACCCCTAAAAATTTCATTATTTTTAAAATTGTTTTTTAAGTCCGAAACACTTTTAGTATAAAAATTTAAAAAGGTTTATCAGAAAATAAATAAAAAAACCATACTATCACACTTCAACAAAAAAAAAAAATTCTTATTTTGTTCTCTATCAAATTTGTGTTTTAAGTTAATTTTGCTGTGAAGTTTTGTAATTTAAGATTGTTTCTATCAAATTTGAGTTTTAAGTTAACTTTTGCTGTGAAGTTTTGTTATTTAAAATTGTTTCTATCAAATTATAAAAGAACGTTTCCATCACATCTAGGTTTTTCTATTAAATTATTGTTTTCACATTTATATGTAATATAAGTATTTACAAGTGAACATTTTTTTTTATTTTAAGTGCATTTAATAATATTTAATTACATTTGTTAGTATCTATACTATATAATAAAAGAAATCACTTTTGGAACACTTGTCATCATATTAGAGCATCTCTTATAGATAATTATTATTTTAGTTTAATTTTTTCTAATCAATTATAGATAACTCTCCTATTAAATATTATTTAATTTAATATCTTATGGATAATTATTATTTAGTTTAATCTTCTTCTAATTTATAATATTATTTAGAGAAAATTACTATTTTGGCCCCTGTAGTTATATTACTTTTACCCTTTAGCCCAAAAAAGGGCTACTTTTACCCTGTAGTTATATTACTTTTACCCTTTTAGCCCAAAATTACTATTTTGGCCCCTGTAGTTATATTATTTTGGCCCCTGTAGTTATATTACTATTTTGGCCCTGTAGTTATATTACTTTTACCCTAATTTATAATATTATGAAGAAGCTGACCAAGAGAAGAACAAAGTGATCTTGTCAAGGTAAGAGTTATATGTGCTTTCTTTGATTATCCTTTACTGGACTTCAACATTGTTTAGACTTCAGATTTTATTAGTTTTTTTTTCTTTTCTTCTTTTCAGTATACATACAGGAAGCTACTTGAACAAGAAGATCAAAGCCGTACCATTGTTCAGATTGTGTCGCCTTCCTCTTCTAAAGCCCATAAGCAGTTTTGGGGCTTGATGCCATTGCTGGGGGTATTACCTCGTGAAGAGAAAGCAATTAGCTTCATAAAGGAAGAAGGTACACTTTTTTATGAACTAATTATTTTAGGCAGATTCTTCACCTCACTTATTAATATCCAAACAGTTGCGCAAGTTGTCCAAGAAGAAGCAGGATAATGGAACAGTCAAAGGTATGCGCAGATGGAGATTTGCTGATGCATTGAATTTAGGGTCTTATCCGTTAGGACGAACGTCTGATAGTTATTATTAAAGCTTAGAATTTATGGCCGAAACAAGTCAAAATTGAATTTCATATATGTTTTGCATTTTTATGTTTACATATGTAGTGACGGTTTTAAATCAATACAATGATGTTTTGCCTTAATATATTAATGTATACTTTAAGGTTTTGCTTATTATTGTTCAACTTCAAGTTATATTTGGCCTTATTAAATGGTTTTTCTGTAGCCTGGAGAAACAGTCGGAAAAAATGGTGGATTGAATCGCCCTATGTCACACCCTGGCTTTGCGGAAGCGTGGGTTTATTTGGTGTGACTTCTTAATACCATAGCAACAATCATAACCATACTATATGATAGAAACATGAGATATTCATCCATTAATAAAGTTAGAAAAAATCCCATTTTTAATAATCACAAAATAAGTTACAAACCTTAACTTGATTTAATTGAGTTTATAAAGACTTAGCAAAAGACTTTAAACAATACTAGGTTTAGAGATATGTAACCCGTCCAGGAAGAGGTTACACCTTCTAAACCCTGGATGACTTCTTTATTCAAACGCAGCTTGAAAATACGTGCATACCGTGCCAGATCCGTTAGTTTCCTGAAATACATGTAGTTTGAAAAGTCAACATAAAGTTGAGCGAGTTCATGCGTAAGTGAATTTGTACAAACATTTGAAAAATGTTGTAAGTATGTATAAAAGTCTCTGGTATGTAGCAATTAAGGAAAAAGAGATCACCATTGGGTTGCAAAGCCAATGATATGTGTGAAGTGCTGTAGGAAGACTCAAACCTAGCAGATTTATGCGTCGGGCTTAAAGTCACCACCTGGTCCACTAAGCGGGCTCAGGGGTTGGGCTCACTACACCCAGATAGATCTACCGCTACTGACCCTCGGTCCTACAATGAGGATTAATGGCCTCCAGTTCTCGCCTACCCACTCACATGATCTAAGTAGTAACCCTCCTTAAGCTAACCATACCGTGTAAGTAAAAGTTCGTAATAATCGTAACATGTATTTCACCCCCGGAGTATAAAAACTGAAAACAGTTAAGAGAAAAGGGGGGACATGAACTCACAGAAGTGCGTCTCGAAATAATATCTCCCAATCAACCTGCTGCGTGACGACCTACACGTACTAACTTCTATTAGACGGACGGCCGTGCCTTGGCTTAAGGTTTAACGTTTTTGGGAAATAGTTAGGCAACTATTTCGTATTTACACTTCGTAATTATTTATAGTTATATACCTTCCCAAGGATGGGGGTTTTAATACATGTGCGTCTTCGTAATCCCAAAATATATTATTAAGTCTCACTTAATAAAATATATTTTTATTCATTTGTCTAAAATATTCTATCTCCAAAATATACATATTTTTCCCAAAAATATTATATTTTATTCCATACAATCTTCCAAAATAATACTTTTATCAAAATACGCATTTAAGAGTATTTTCCGAAAAATACGTAAGTTACATTTTACAGTTCGCGTGGTAATAATAATACCGGTGTAACTTAAATATTTGTTTGTGAAGGCGTTATATCTCCCAATCAACCTGCTGCGTGACGACCTACACGTACTAACTTCTATTAGACGGACGGCCGTGCCTTGGCTTAAGGTTTAACGTTTTTGGGAAATAGTTAGGCAACTATTTCGTATTTACACTTCGTAATTATTTATAGTTATATACATTCCCAAGGATGGGGGTTTTAATACATGTGCGTCTTCGTAATCCCAAAATATATTATTAAGTCTCACTTAATAAAATATATTTTTATTCATTTGTCTAAAATATTCTATCTCCAAAATATACATATTTTTCCCAAAAATATTATATTTTATTCCATACAATCTTCCAAAATAATACTTTTATCAAAATACGCATTTAAGAGTATTTTCCGAAAAATACGTAAGTTACATTTTACAGTTCGCGTGGTAATAATAATACCGGTGTAACTTAAATATTTGTTTGTGAAGGCGTTGGTACTATTTTGGAGTCGTGTTTTCACAATGTATTCCAGTTATATTATTTTTACTCTAAAAATAATATATGTGCAGTTCGCAAAATAATCATAAAATCACGCAAGCTTTTTACTACGAAATATATATCTAAATATATATTTAGCAAGTTTTATTTACGAGAATTCCACCTCCGACACTTGGTTACCTTGTAATAAAAATCATGGCGAAGTTTGTTTGGAAAACAGGTCAAAAATATTTTCATAACACTTGTCGCAAAAATATTCTAAGTGTTATTTTCTGGAAAAATTTCGCCAGAGTTTCCTCTGTAACTGGAGGTGGCCACGCTTACAAGCGTATCATTTTCTTTTAAAAATTCAACCAACAATTTTCCAATCATCCAAAACACAACTTTCAAACATCAACTAGTAAAAAATAAGTATAAATCGCAAACGCATGAACTTGTAAGTTGTGTAAAAGTATGTAGAATCTTTCCAACATTTTTAGTAGATCTTTCTATGTTTAAAAATGAATCGGTTTCCTGAAAAACTTTATTTTTAAAGAAGATGTAATCTTACAACTTCTAGTAAAAAATTACGGAAATATTTCTTTGTTAAATCCTTTTGTTACACAAGTGTTTACACACTTGTTTGTTCACAAAAACACCTTTAGTTTATTAAAGATCCGGCGTAAAATAAGACTAGCATATTTTCCTTGGTTCTTCGAAAATACCACTTGTAGATCTTTAGATCTACTAGTTTAGAACTCCATTTTACAAGAAAAATCATTTTACACAAGTTCATGGTTATGTATGGAAGGGTTCGTCATCTTGTAACTTTCCTACTTAACATAATGCTAGTTCATGTTCCATGAACATGATCTAGCGTGGTTAGGTGACGATCCATTCCACTACTAGCATCCAACAACATAAAATAACCATAACTAAACAAGATTCATGAGTTTTACACCATTATTTTCTCTTTAACCACCATGTTTATCATACTTGCAAGACTTTAAGTTTTGATCTTTATTGTCCATGACTTTTATCCGTTAAATCTCTTATTAACCACTTTAAACATGAACAAGAGAGTGTTTAGAATCACTTACAACTAGCACAAGGCTAGGGAAGAATCAAAGCGAAAACTAGGTGGATAAAAGCAACGTAGTGAGGTCCTTGAGATTCCGTAAGCACCGGGTCTCCTCGTATGAACTCTAGCACACTTATATGTGTGTGGTTTAGCAAGATCAAAATTGGAAGGTGATGGTGGGTGGGTTGTGGTTCTCGGCCGATCACAAGAGGAGAGGGAAAGAGAGATGCAATTATTTTGTTTAAGTGTTTATGAGAATGAATGAACTTATGGTTTCATTTATAGACCACTTTAGTGTATTGTCCAACAAGTAAAGTGTCAAGTAGATATTAGGCAAACCCAATAAAATAATCAAAAGTTGTAAGGTGTGTGTTCCCTAGGGGAACCGATTTGGTTGGGGGGGGGGGGGTATTATGGTTTGTTTTCAACCAAATAGTTAGATGATAGTTTGTTTAGTTAGGTGATTAAATTAGTTACTAGTGTGTTATGTGTTATAACGGGTGTTAGGGTGTTCGGGGACCCTAACTAGCTCAGAAAAGGAAAAACAATGTCATTGACAATATTTTTATGTTCCGGGTAAAGTCTGGTTGTTCGGTTGGATATTAATCCGTTAAAGTGCTAAATAAGCATTTAAAGTGTCGTTAATACTAGTTTTAGTGACACAATGAATTCCCGACACTTTGGAAAGTGTCTAGTATTATTTTCCCATGTTTTTGCACTTTACTAGTTAAATAAAATGCTGAATTTTGTAATAAAGTGCAGGATTTAGTAGTTAAAGCATGTTTTGGGCACATCCGGTCACTATAACTTTCACCTAGTGACGCAGTTTTACAATCCTTACCTCCATACACTCCCTACTGGTGTAGTAATCTATTCCCGGCTCATACTGGCCTCAGAGACAGTGTCTGTCTGATGCTGGCTACGTCAGCATGTTTACTGGGTTATCCGTATAGTGTGCTCACTGTGCTTTTGTGCATCAAGGTTGTCACTGATGTTTGTGTGTAAATAATAGAGTGACAATATAAAATGTGATGCATGAGTATGTATGTATCAGAAATCAAGAAGCAGTTTAACCACAGTTGTAAGCAAGCACAGTAATTAAGCATTAATTTAATATTAATTAATTCGTACGGATATCTGGTTTGGTGCGGGTTGTCACATTCTCCCCCCGTTAAAGAAATTTCGTCCTCGAAATTTGTACTACCCTACTCCTTATGGTTAAGTTACACACGTATGTATATGAATAATATCGAAGTAGGTAATCATCAAATCAAAACAAACATTGCTCACATTTGGTGAGTCCAAGAATATATATCAACCCGAATCCTAGGCTTAAAAGGTATGTGCTTTTAGCATTAGTTGTCAAGGTACAAGACGTACTTGACGTATAATCTAGTGTAAACCAGCTAGTAGGGGTTCCACAAAAGTGGAGTTTTGACTAATAAGATTTTTAATCGCTCGGTTGCAATATGCAACCGAGTTTTCACAAACCATAGCACCCGCTATATGAACTCAAAAGCAACAACTCAACGTAATAGTAAAATGACCTGTCAACTCCTGAATAAATGTTTGGTAAGGTTTAGTGTGTTGACATTTTTGAATGGTGAGGATACACCGAATGGAATACAAGCGAATCTGGTGTATCATTGTCTTGATTCGTAGTTGCGTCAGAAATGTTTAAATGATAAATCAAACAAAAGTATGTGTGGTCTCCTGTAAAACAGTTACCATGATTAGCACAAGCTACAAGTTTATGATGACACCACAAGGTGTCGTAATGGCATTACCCAATAATAGTGGTGACTGAATAAGTTCACCGCGTTTGAAATCAAATGAAGGTGTACTGAGGCAATCTGAAGATTTGATTTATACCATGTTACAGAGTTTCCAATTAAATACGGAACATCATAGAACCACTGTTTCCAATCGAAGATGAAAAGTAATAAGTATCGCAGGGCATTTGATTGACAACGAAAGAATCGTTAGGTGGTACATTGTGCTTATGAAATGAATATATGTACCATTGCCTTAACACACAATTGTGTTGAGGCCGCTTTGATCGTGAAGATCCAAATTGGATTGTTAACAACTAAATAGGGAATTGAATCCGTATACGAAGTGAGTAACCAAATTAGCGCAAGCTTCAATATTGTGAAAATATCACCACAAGGTATCGAAACAAATCAAACGTTTTAGTGGAGTCGTAGACCAACCAATTCTACTACGACTCGAAATGAAAGAATCTATGCAAAAATAGTTGAATATGATGCTCCCGATACATCATATAGCGTTTCAAGTTAAACCTGTGAACTGGAGAAGTTCAAGCAATTGAACTTGGTTTCAACGTAACCCGACAATAAACGTATGTATCAACAAGGAATTCTCGGCATGGTCGCAAAATAAACCATGAATGTAGGTCATTCGAATCACGAATCAGTAATTAGGTTTAGCAAGGTAATATTTAAATTTCAATGAAGTGTTTGTTCGAAACAAACCCACATGCATAGCAAATGATGCATGTGTGTCATGAAAGTTTCCGAGTACTGAAACAATGAGTGCTTGCTAAAAAGAAGAAATGACCAAGTATCGAAACAAATGTGTGTTCGCTCTCAGTGAAGAAAACTTGTGTGATGCAACTACCATTAAGGGGAGTAGAGAGGCAACCATCTACTCGTCAGAAGTAAAAGAAATCCAAGTGCTCTCTGTTGGGTCAACGAAACTGGCATATGCGCCATGTTAATGATGGTTGATTGAGTTGACAGATATGGTTCCTAAATAAAAACCTTTACGAGTTTGGACCTGGGTTCCCAAGGTCCTAAATATATGTTTTCTAAATCCTCCAGATTTCGTGTCCTGTGTGGATCCGATTTGTACATTGTGTAGGAAGCACCGTTTTTGTGTACGTCTAAGAACTAATCATTGTCCCACAATTTTCACCGGTAAACTTTCTTCTTGAATTCACTGCTAATGACGCTCGATTGTCGACCAGTCGTGTAATAGTAGTTGGGTCCTCACAGTCAGTTATGTAAGGAGTTCGTTAGTTCTCAGCAAAAGCCACCGACTCTGGTTGACTAGCTCATCCGACTCCCGGTCATTTGAAAGTTATTCGTCCTTTCTTTTGGCGAGCAGAACTGAGGTTATCCAAAACAAAAGCTTTGGTCTGTTTTCTTCCTTCTCTATCAACCACTGAGGTTGCACTGTCAATCCTTGCATTTCTGAAGGTGTAAGTCGCTCAGGGTGCATTGGCTACATGCGCGAGGCCTGGAATCAGATTGATGCAAAAATTCGGCTTGTCGTTGAGGAGATTACTCTGGCAAGTCTTCGAGGAAGACTTCAGGGTATACTCCGATCACGGGGGTATCGTTTAAGTTTTAGTTCTTCGGCTCCCTTGTCCCCGACATGAGCCAGGAAACAACACATCCTTCCCACAACAACTTTCGTGCCTTAAGTAATTCGTGATCGATGGTGGCGTATCCTGCTTCGTGAGTCACGATCGTTCCTTCATTCGTCATCGAGGTGCGGATATTAACCTCCGCTCGACCGCTTGCCAACCTATACATCCAATTACCACGTTGAAGCTTCCCAACTCAACTGGCAATAGATCTAGCGTAGACTTACGCTCTCCGGGTTCTATCTTGCCAATTCTAGTTACTGTGTTGGCTTCCACTAGCTTCCCCTAAGCCAGTTCTAATGGGTACTGGAATATCTACTTACTCGCTACTTAAACCAATTATGCTCTCGAACTCTAGAAGTGCGAATCGTAAAATTTGCAACAGTATTTGGCAATATAGATGCATAATATTGCGTAATATGGGACGTACCGATATCCATGCTTGGATCCCTGGCGTGTCTCCCTAGCTCCGGTGGGGAGCTTTCATCCTTGCGCCTGATTGTTTTTAGGGCAATATCTTCTGAAATGCTTTTTGCTTCCACAGTTTAAACAACCTCGAGCACGTTTCTGTTTATCGCTCATTCTGCCTTGGTAATTGTCGTTGTTTCCTTCGTGATTCCCACTACCATCTTGGCCTCCATTACTATGTTCAGTATTTTGCCAAGAAGTTTCTTTGGGATGCCCCCTCTTACCACAGTTATCACATTTTCCATGTCTACATCGCCCGACATGATAACGTAAACAATTGTCGCACTTAGGCAGGATACCCTTGTAGTCTTTTCCCTTTTTGGCCTTCTTCTTGCTACTTCCCCGAGTAACCATCTTGAAATTTGCGTGCTTTCTCTTGTTATCCCCAGATGCCTTTATAGCAGTCTCCTTTTTCTCCTCCGCAGTGGAAAATTCTCCTCGTCTAACTGCTTCTTCCGTGAGTGCTATGCTTATGTTGATAGCCTCGGTGATCGTTGAAGGTTTTGATGTTGTTACCAGGCTTAGAATCTGCGGTGCCAATCCCCTTATGAACTGTTCAATTCTCTTAAACTCTGGTGCCCCTAGGAGTAAGGCAACTTGTGATAATTCGTTAAATCTCTGCACATACTCAGCTATCTTTGGTCCTTCCATTTTCAAGTTCCACAGTTCTGTTTCCAACTTCTGGACTTCTGCCCTCGAGCAATATCTCTTACGCATCAGATCTTTCAGTTCGTCCCACGTCATAGCATACGCAGCGGTCTCGCCCATTGTCCGAACTTGATGGTTCCACCATGACAGAGCCTCATCCACCAATAGTCCAGTTATATACTTGACTTGATGTTCGGGGTCACATTTGCTCAATCGTAAAACAGAATCTGTCTTTTCAACCCAGCGCACGAAGGCTAAGGCACCCCCAGTGCCGTCGAATTCTCGAGGTTTGTGGTCCAAGAACTGTTTGTAGGTGCAGCCTGCGATGTAAGCAACATTATTCGCATAAGGCCTTAGCAAGGCACTCGTGGAAATGTCCAAACGTTTTGTAATGTGCCTTAAAGGACTAGACATTACCGTTGGGGGGTTATTTCCCGAGGTACCTCCGCTGCAATCAGAGCGACGGGCCTCGTACCGTGCGATGGCCTGTAAGAGGCGCTCTTGCATTTCTGCCTCTGTTGTCGGTAGAGGGTTGTTGATATTGGTGTTCCCTTGAGTCGACATCTTCCTAGAGGAAGGTCGGTTAAGTCAGGTCTAATTTGCTTCGTGCGTGCATTTGGTTGTTTAGTGGTCATAAGTACATACACATAACAGGTTACCATATCAACCAATCAAATAATAGTATAATCATAGTATGACCAAGTAATTCGGTAATTATGTTTAATGAGAGCATAGCAAGTAAGCACGTAGTATTATAATTATAGCACACACACATAGATCAATGACATGCTTAGCGAAGACCCAGTGACTGAGCTTTCATTGGTTATTGGCCACAAAGTGTTGTCGCATGTTTAAAGATGATTGGGCTTTCATTATCCTTCGGCCACAATCACTGTGTCTAACAAAATGTATCACATTGAAAGGGACACAGGGTCACCCTACCCTTGTCCAATAAGTATATTAGTGCATCAAAATTTCGTAATCAGAAGTGGTCCTCAAAAGCCTCCGTAATCCCGACTTATCATTAGTGTCTTTACCCAAGTGTAATGCAATCCGCATAATCCAGAAACCAACTATACTGGTGACTGAGGTGGAGGAGGAAAGAAAAGTGACCGCTAGCATGCGTAAATTCCTCCTCGAGCTTGTATTTATATATATCGAAGTAGTTAACTAATCTGCCGCCCGATAGTAAAGAAATAAGTATCAGAATCCTGGGAACGATGTAATAGCAACGGTCGAGAGCGTAAAAGGAACCTTGATGTATGTGACGAATCAAAGTATGCTGGTGATAGACAGGGTGGAGGACGTGGTGTTTTACATAAACTTTTCAGACAATATGCTGTCTTGTGATGTAGACACTTAACTCATGTTTTTAGTTATGTAATGTTTTGTATTTGAAGTTGCCAATTGTGGCGTCAGCTCAAGCTCCAACATTCTGCGACCCGTATCCTCAACTGTGGTTGATGTTACAGGAACACTTATCCCGTGTACAGCCTCCATAATGAGAGGGATGGCAAGGGTCTAAAATCAGTATAGCGTGTTATAAGATCCATCAAAGTGGTTCGTTCGGCGTTGTAGAGGTGAATGTAGCGAATGATGCGACCTGTGCAGTTGGGAAAATGTTGTTGTAGCAGATGAATCGTTATGCAGGTGTTGACCTGAAGTGTAACAACTCATATCAAAAGTCATATTGAATTAATTAATTTGTCCAATAGGAAACCTTAATTGAGAAACCCAAGTGATTCTGCACAAACCCTAAAATTATCATAATTTTCAGAATCAGGATCAGGGCCCCTAAAACTCAGGAGGGGTAAACCCTAGTTAACGATTATCTAAAATTACTTGCTGTCAAAATTCGAAGTTAAGAATCTGTCAAGTCAGCAAAGCTAGTCCCAACCGTGGCTACCCTATAACCTATTTTCAACCCTTACGGACCGTAACATTGTGAGTCTTACGGTCCGTAAGCACCCTTACGGACCGCAACATTATGAGGCTTACGGTCCGTAAGCCTGTCCAAATTTCGAGTATAAATAGTAGGCATCGGCACTTGATTTCTGGAATTTAAACGACGAACAAACTCGGACTACACACTGAATTACGTTCTGTATACTACAAAAAAACACACACGAATACCGAATTGCTGCCACAAAACAGGGTAATAACTCGATCGCTATTACGATTCATTTTCCGATCGATCAATGTACTCAATGGATGTTTAAGTGCTGCCCACATTAGGGTGATGCTTTGTCATTCGTTGTGAGGGTTGATCTCGTGAGTTATCGTAAATGTTGTATTGATTACTAACCCAGTTTTGTGTGCATTATTATTTAAATTAGGTTAACAAGGCTAATCCATAGACTAGACTCTGCTCAAATTAAATCTGCAATGTGAGTCATTCTCTTTTTATCAAATTACTTTTGAAATCATATTTATTTTCAAAGGTTATAATTACAGTGATTAAGTTTATGTAATCACCAAGTTACAGCCGGTATGTGGGGTTTTGTATACAATACTTGATAATCGTCACCATTGGACAACGGGTTAGCCAAGGGGTGATATGACCATAGTCACAGACACCATTGGACAACGAGATAGCCAATGTGTGGTCGAGTGACAAATACTGTGGGTAGTTGGTTTGATATCTGAAACATTGTAATCTCTCTTAATACTGTAAATTATAACAAACAGGTCTGATTTATTAAATAGAATGATTCACTCAGTATTTCCCGCTGACAAAACCTTTTTCAAATATGTTTCAGGTGATCTATTGTGATTCAGGAAAAGTGCTGGAGCACTGCAAGCTTAAGAAAGTGGCTCATTATAAAAGAAATAAATATGTTTTGTTAAATAAAGATTTCTTCGTGAAATCATAATATTGTAAATTACCAGAGTGGTGAAATAAGATAATCAGAAAACTTTTTAGCTTTACAACGATCCTGATGATAAACTTCCGCTGTTAAACTCAATTAAATTAAGAACCACGGGATTTCTGTCCCGCGGCTCCTGAAACGGGTCAAACCGGGTCGGGGGCCGTGACAGAAATAAGGTGGTATCAGAGCCACTGAGTTAAGCTAATTAAGTATTTAGAAATACTTAATTTTTCCTGATTACTATTATGTGATTATGTGTTTTATTAACTGACTATTTGTAGTTACAGTATGGGTAGGAAAAAGCTTACAAGCATCTATCTTAAATTAGATAGGTCATCCAATGAGAGGGGAAGTTCATCCCAAACTAAATCCTCAAAACTCCCTGCAATTCCTGAAGAAGGAATATTTGTTCGAAAAGCCCAATACGAGGAACCACTTTCTCCTAGTAAAAGAAGTCTGATTATTAGGAAAAGTAAAGAGAAAATAAAGAAAGTCAGAGAGAAGAAAGTTAAACAGGAAACTCAGGAATTAATCAGTAAATCACCATGGGAAGACAGTTTAGACGAAAAATGGGCAGATTTATATATGCTAGCTACAGTAGCAGTAAACGCAGATCTTTAAATAATTTGTTTTAGTTTTAGCAAATCATACTATCCACAAGCTAGAAAAAATCCATCCAGTAAATAAATAAATTTACAATAAAACATAGTATGTTTTAAACTTTATTTCATTTTGTAAGTTATATGGTCTGCAATAATAGGTGAAGGTTATTTTTGAAAGTTGTGATTAATTATTTTTATATATATATATATATGTTAAAACAGCATGAATGAGTTATCAGAAGCCTTAGAGAATCTCAACCTATACCCTGTAAATATAGAAGTTTCCAAAGAATTTACTGGGTATTTTCCTGATGTGGAACAACCTGTAGAATTCAACGCTCCACCTTTGAAAAAGCCAAAACCAAAGAAAAGAAGGAAATACGTATGGGGGAGTCGTTTACATAGGAAAAAGCCAGCTAGTAAACTTCCTAAAATAAACAATCCTTTAGAAAAAGGAAAAGAAATTGTAAGCAGGGAAAGTTCTCGACAGCAGGAGATGGAGACCGAAGTAAAGGAAGATTCTAGGCAAATGGGGATGCAGTTTGAGGAATACTCTAAGGAAATAGAAATGGAGGTTGGAAAAAGTTTTAAACCAACTCAGATAGAAGTTGGAGAAAGTTCCAAACAAAACCAGGGAATGACTTTTCAAGAGGAAATAGATTTCATATTGGCAAGCTGTGAAACTATTCAGCCTGTCAATACAAATATTTTTACTTGTCCTATTGAAAATCAACTCCCTATAAATCTTGAACCGGCAATCCCAGAACCAATAGTCCACTCCCAACCTTTAGGAATGGACGAATGGTGGACAAATGATTGGCAATTTCAAAACATTGTCAACAGTCCTTATTCCTTTCTTCCGCAATTCGATCCAGAACCATTACCAAATCCACCCATGAGTAACGAAAATCTGGCTGAACTTCGCCATTTTGGTGAAGAGTTAATGGATGCTGGAAATAGAATTCGGGAAATAGGAGGACAAATTGCTTGGAAGTATGATGAAAGGGAACTTCGTTTTTAGGAAGACAAATGACGAGAGATAATGGGTTGGTAAAACTGTGGTTGTGTAATAGTAATAGTAAAATTAGTATTTGTAAAATAAGTAATAAAACGGTTGTATATAGAGGCATGATATAAAATAAATGAAATTTTAGATTTTGTTTGTATATTCGTTTACGTGATTATGTGCAATTAATTGTGACATTTGATTATTTATTTTATACTAATTATTTATTTATAAATTAATTATCAGATGGCAAACATTGGTAATGAACCAGTAAATGAAGTAAATCAATCCGAGCAAATTCAGGAAGAACAATTGTTAAATAGACAAGATATAGAGGATATCGTTGCACAAGGAATAGCTAATGCTATTCCAGCAATTGTTGCTGCTGTTCAAAAACCTGTGAAACCTCAATCAATCATTCCTAGTAAACATACTCAAGGCGACAACTTTAGTAATAGTATAAACGGAGGTGGAAATCATGTTAATAACAATAATGATCTGCAAGGCCCAATTTTCAAGAAAATGAAAGCTGCAACACCTGGTAGCACTTACAAAGAATTCCTTGCCTGTAAACCAACTGAGTTTTCAGGTAATGAAGGGGCTATTGCAGCATTACGTTGGTTAGAGAAAACAGAGGCAGTAATTGCTATAAGTAAATGTGTTAAGGAAGATCAAGTTATGTATGCGTCTAATCTTTTTAAAGAAGAGGCGTTAGAATGGTGGAACACAGTGTTACAAGCAAAAAGAAGGATTGTGGCCTATGCCATGAACTGGGAAGAATTTAAGAGTCTTGTAGAAAGAAAATTCTGTCCCGAATATGAAAAAGATCAAATGGAAAATAAGTTCCTAAACCATCGGATGGTTAATGTGGATTGTCGTGGTTATACTTCGACATTCTTCGAATATGCTAGGATGGTACCAACGCTGGCTTCGCCAGAGCCGGTACTCATTTCTCGCTACATTTGGGGATTAATTAGCGAAATCCGCAATATCGTTAAAGCTGCGAGACCTCGCACTATTGACGATGCAGTGGAACTAGCCAACACCCTAACTAATGAACTGGTACGCACAAGGGATGAAAACAGGAAGAAGGAACTAGCCCAAAAAATTACCCAAGGATTTCGTACGGGTAATAATAACAGTTTCAGGAAAAGAGGAACGGGACAATCCTCAATTCCGCCTTTCTGCAGAAATTGCAGAAGGAAACATTTTGGAAGATGCAGTGTAACCTGCAACTTTTGTAAAGTTGTAGGACATCGTGAAGAAAACCGCAGGAAGAAATCCACAATTTGTTACAATTGTGGAGAAACTGGACATTTTAGGCCAGATTGTCCGAAACTAGTCAAACCAGCTGATAACAACAAAGCCAAAGCTGCAGAAGGAGCTACTAAGAAGAATGTCAGAGCATTCCAGCTAACTACTCAAGAAGCAGAACTCATTCCAGATGTGATAGCTGGTACGTTCCTAGTTCACAACGTATATGCAAAAGTATTATTTGACTCTGGTGCAAACCAAAGTTTTATAAATACTTTATTCTGTCAAGCTCTTAAGTTACCTTTAACCAACATTAGGCAGATTTTTACAGTCAAAACCGCAGATGGGAATTCAGTTAAAATAGATCAGGTTTTGCAAAAAGTAAAAATAGAACTTTCAGGTCATAAATTTTCTGCAAATCTGTTACCTATGAAATTAGCTGAATTCGATGTTGTGTTAGGAATGGATTGGTTAATAGCCAACCATGCTCGAATTCTTTGTGATAAGAATTCCATAGAAATTCAAGTACCAACCGGAGAAGTAATCATGATTACAGGAGATAAACCACGTAAACCCATGAAGTTCATATCAGTAATGAAAGTTGCTAGTTATGAACGAAAGCAAGGAATAGTATATATGATTTCAGTAATCATTAATACTAAGGGTAAAGAACTTAATGAAATCCCTGTAGTCTCAGAATACCCAGATGTATTTCCGGAAGAACTTCCGGGATTACCACCTGATAGGGAAGTGGAATTTAGGATTCATCTAATTCCTGGAACTACACCGATAGCTAAGGCACCATATCGGTTAGCTCCTACCGAAATGTTAGAATTGAAAAAGCAATTAGATGAATTACTGAGTAAAGGATTTATACAACCTAGCTCATCTCCTTGGGGAGCGCCAGTGTTGTTTGTAAAGAAGAAAAATGGTTCGATGAGAATGTGTATTGATTATAGAGAATTGAATAAAGTTACAGTTAAGAATCGATACCCATTACCTAGGATTGATGATTTATTCGATCAACTTCAAGGAGCTAGATATTTTTCTAAGATCGATTTACGTTCTGGATATCATCAATTGAAGGTACAAGAGGAAGACATACCTAAGACTGCTTTCAGAACTAGGTATGGTCATTACGAGTTTACAGTCATGCCCTTTGGGTTAACGAATGCTCCTGCTGCATTCATGGACATGATGAATAGAATCTGTAAACCGTATTTGGATAAATTTGTAATTGTTTTTATAGACGATATACTTATTTATTCCAAAAGTCAGGCAGAACATTGTGAGCACTTGCATGCACTCTTAACTTTGTTAAGAAAAGAAAAGTTGTACGCCAAATTCTTGAAGTGTGAATTTTGGCTAAAGGAAGTGCAATTCTTAGGACACATGGTGGATCATGAAGGTATTCATGTAGATCCTGCAAAGATAGAGGCAATTACCAATTGGAAGGTTCCGCAAACCGCAATGGAAATTAGAAGTTTTATAGGTTTAGCTGGATACTATAGACGGTTTATTAAGGATTTTTCCAAGATAGCTGTACCATTAACTAAGCTAACCTGTAAAGCCATTAAGTTCGAATGGGGACCTAAACAAGAAGAAGCTTTTAGGATCTTGAAACAGAAATTAACCAATGCTCCAATCTTAGCCTTACCAGAAGGAACTGAAGATTTTGAGGTATATTGTGATGCTTCGAAACTAGGATTTGGATGTGTGCTTATGCAACGCAAGAAGGTAATTGCGTATGCTTCAAGACAGTTGAAAAAGCACGAAGAAAATTATACGACTCATGACTTAGAATTAGGAGCCGTAATATTTGCCCTTAACGTCACACCCCGACCACGTATAACATACACAACGTGGCGAAAAACGTCGGGGAGTGTTGTAACAGAATTAATTGTTTCATAACCATGGCATTCAAGGTTGTATTTTATTTATAAACATAAGACTTACATTGTCTTAAACAGGAAATAAAGAGTTCAGAACATAATTAAACTAACTCTATCTTCATTTTATGTCTCTAAGGCACAGGTCCGCCCTAGTGTCACGATCATCATCCTACGGAAAAGCTCCTGAAAACACATGTGAAAATAGGTACGTCAGCATAAAAATGCCTGTGAGATACATAGGTTTTGTGAAAATAGGATTCATGACTTATAAGTTTAGGAAAAGTTGTGTAATAACAGTCAGTCATGAACCTTGTAAGTTGTTTTGTTTTGTAAATCATTAAACAGCAATGATATGTATAAATAAGAGAATAATGTAAGGTTAAATGAATAACCAAGTAAAAATGAGTTTGTGTAAGATAAGTTGTTTTGTAAATCAATGTCTTCTGAAAATAAGATGTTTATGTAAAATGTAATATGTCAAATATTGAAATGATTTCAATAACGCTACGACATGTCATGTCATACAAACACTTATATATAGGAAGTACCAGCGGCGTATCCACCATGCTTGTATCATATTACACACGCCTCGTTACTCAAATCACTTACTCAAACCAACCATCAATGTAAATTGTTCATGAATAAATGAATTGTCATGTGTTAATGTGTAAACCATATTGAAATGTCTATGTCCAATATAAACCACTAAATGTGTATATCAATGTCAAAATGTTTATGTTAATGTAGATCATGTAATGTGTACCCAAAAGTATCATGTATGGTAAGTGAAATATATCAACTAAACCATATGTAAAAATGCACAAAAACAAGGTATTGATGTAAAAAATAGTTTAAATCAAAGTTATATTTTGTGGAACAAATGCATGCTATAGTGATACAAACATTTATGCGGTATTGTGAAAATGCATACATCCAAGCCTTGAGACTGTGGCGATAAACCGTTAAACAAATTAAAGGTTTATCTAAGTTATGTACATCGAATTCGGTCATTCCTTCCAATCCAAACAAACCTAGGATTTCAGGAACGGGAGTTGTCAATTCCTATGGTACCACTACCTACTAACGAACGGCGTAGCTAATGTTAATGAATGTATTGTTCCATTGTAAACAACCCAAATGTCATACCAAAATGTAAACATGTGATGAAAACAACTGTACTAAGTATGTAACAAATGGACATACATAGCATGTGACGTGAAACAAATGTACTAAGTATGCACACAATGGATATACATAGCATGAAATGTAATGTAAACAATGTACTAAGTACGCACACAATGGGCATACATAGCATGAAATGTAATGTAAAACAATGTACTAAGTACGCACACAATGGGCATACATAGCATGAAATGTAATGTAAAATAATGTACTAAGTACGCACACAATGGGCATACATAGCATGAAATGTAATGTAAAACATGTACTATAATGTACTAACAAACATAGCAGGTATATGATGTGAAAACATGGAAAGCATGAAAGTAACAAGTAGGCACATGTGTTTCACCCCAAAACAGTTTGAAAACAGTAAAAGAGAGGTCTATGTACTCACTTGAGATTGCTCAGAAGTCCTAAGATAACCACCAAGCAATGCTAGAGATCACGGAATCAAACGACACCTAATACAGGTAACTATGTTAAGAAACCGGACCTATATCGGAAGATTTTGATAGAATGAGGGTTCGTAAACCAAACGAGTATGGAGACTCGTATCATATGGTTTAACAAAGCCTACATACTAATTGAAACCTAACTTAAGTGCTTACGACCCGTTTAGGTAGCTTATGCTACTTTAACGCGTCGCTCGCGTGAAACGCGTTCGGACCGCTTAACTAGTCCTATGACAAGTAACATATGCCTTAACATGTCTAATATTGTTGTCAAATCAGTTTAGATGTCAAAAGTTATGTTACATATGTTTAAAATGAATTTTGGCATCAAAGGGGTATTTTGGTAATTTACCTAAGGCATATAAACTACCTATCATACAACTACTTAAACGAAGCGACCATAAGGTATAACCTCGGAAGGTTATTCCCTATATACTATGGTCACCTAATGTGTTTGGTCGGATCCTAATGATCGACCAAATGGGTCGGGTTCGAAGGTATAAGCGATTTATTAGATCGCTTACCCTTACGACCCTAGACAACGTGGTAATCAGTAGGTATAGTCACAAGGGACTATAACCATTGTGATTACAATCACGTTGCGAATTTCAAACGAACTTCGCATTGACCATAAACTGGTCAATACAGAAAGTCAAACAAAGTTTGACTTTCGGACTCGAAAAACAATAAAAGAACGAAGGAACACTTACGAAGGGTCCCCGAATGCTAATCTAGATCAAAATAGCTCAGGTATGAAACAAAGGTTTCAACTTAGAGCACATTAGATCAGATTCTTGTGAGGAAAAGTGAAGGGTGGAGGTGGGTATTTATAGTTTTTGGTTCACCGTTAGGATCATTTCTTGGAAAAGGGGGCACGATCTAAGCCGTACACTTGTTGGAAAGTTGTGGTAACTCATTTGCCATCCACCATAAGAGTTTGACACTTGGCACTTGGCCTTTGGAGAGTGTTAAGGGCTGTTAACAGCTGAAAAAAAAACGTTTTGCTGCATCTGGCCCCTACTTACGGACCTAGTTTGGCAGATTTACAGTTTCAGTCCCTACAACCTCAAAACGTGGTTTTCGATGCGTTTTTTGACACGTTTAAGCCCCGTTAACCCTATTTCAAAGCTCTAAAATGAAGTTAAAGTATAGGGAACTTAAAATGTGTTCAAAAATATCTCGGGTGTCGGTTCGTTTAGCCGTACGGTTACGTTGTTCGGTTAATTACGACGGAATGCGCATAAGCGCGAAAAATGATCCAAATGGCGTGACGAATGGATTTTTCTTATGCCAAACACTAAAATAAAATATTTTAGTGCTTACATAAATTTTTGGATATCCGGATGTATTCAGAATGTAAGTTATGCGCGAAAATGCAAACTTGTGCACTTTTTTTGACGCTTTTAGTCCCTGAATGACCCCAAAAGTTTATTTTAGCATACCGAACCCCTCAAAGCCTGTTTCTAAGCTATGTAAAGGATATTTATGGTATGTTTAACTTATGGTCATGTTTCGGAATGTTCGTTACAGTTCAAATTGGCATACTTTCGCAGTTTGTCAAGTTTAGTCCCTGTAAGCGAATTAACTTGTTTTTGCCATACCAAAGCCTTCAAAACTTATTTCTAAGTTATGTAAGGGTTGTTTAAGGTATGTTAAGTATATGTTGATGTTCCAGAGTATTTTTCGCATTAAACTGACTACGTTTACGCACCAGTTTGCGTATAAATCTCCAGAAAGCGATGTAGAGTTTGAAATTGGATAAAAGTCAAAACATGAAAAATGTAAAACATAACCAAACAAACATTGGGATCAAATGACATTGTTTTATTGATAATGTTACTGTTCATAATGATTACAAGCACAGATGTTACAGTCTCCCCTACTTGTGGAAATTTCGTCCCGAAATTTATTTAGAGGAAACTCGTGGGAAAAGATGCGGATATTTCGCTTTCATTTGATCTTCGCGTTCCCAAGTAAACTCGGGTCCAGGTTTAGCTTCCCAACGAACTTTAACCAAAGGAATGCGCTTGCGTTTGAGCCACTTGACTTCACGTTCCATGATTTCCACAGGTTTCTCAACAAATTTCAGTGTTTTACCAACACGAATTTCGTCAAGTGGTATGTGGAGGTTCTCATCAGCTAAACACCTCTTGAGATTGGACACGTGAAAAGTTGGATGAACATTTCCAAGTTCAGGAGGTAACTCAAGTCTGTAGGCTACCTTACCGATTCTTTCGACGATCTTGAATGGTCCAACGTATCTAGGTGCAAGTTTTCCTTTCTTTCCAAATCTGATCACACCTTTCCAAGGTGAGATCTTAAGTAATACTCGATCACCGACTTGAAATTCCAAGGGCTTGCGTTTTGGGTCTGCGTAACTCTTCTAACGGCTTCTAGCTGTCTGAAGGTTATCACGAACTTTCTTGACCTTATCTGTTGTCTCTAAAATGAGGGCAGGTCCAGTAAGCTGAGCCTCGCCGATCTCATTCCAGCAGACTGGTGAACGACATTTTTGACCATAGAGAGCCTCAAAAGGAGCCATTTTGATGCTGGTGTGATAACTGTTGTTGTAGGAGAATTCAATCAACTGAAGATGTGAATCCCAACTACCACCAAAATCGATCACACAAGCTCTAAGCATATCCTCCAGAGTCTGGATTGTTCTCTCAGATTGACCATCCGTTTGCGGATGATAAGCCGTGCTCAGATTAAGTTGGGTCCCCATAGCAGATTGCATGGTTCTCCAAAAATGAGAAGTGAAGCGAGCATCTCTGTCAGAAATGATGTTCAAAGGAACACCATGTCGAGCTACTATTTCATCCACATAGATTTTAGCAAGTTTGTCAGCAGAAAAATCCTCACGGATTGGCAAGAAATGCGCTGACTTAGTAAGACGATCAACAACTACCCAGATGGCATCATGACCTTTCTTTGTGCGTGGAAGTTTGGTAACAAGATCCATAGTAATGTTTTCCCATTTCCAAACTGGGATCTCTGGTTGCACCAATAAACCCGAAGGACGTTGATGTTCAGCCTTAACCTTAAGACAAGTAAGGCATTTTGATACGTATAAGGCAATGTCTTTCTTCATACCAGGCCACCAATAATGAATATGAAGATCCTTATACATCTTATCTGAGCCCGGATGAATAGAATAACGAGACTTATGGGCTTCATCCATAAGCAAGGTACGAAGATCATCCTGGCTTGGGACCCACAAGCGGTCCATGAAGTAATACGATCCATTGTCCTTCAGTTCCAGATCAGGAGTTATGTGATAGGGAAATTCCTTATCCATTAAACCTTGTGAAACACAAGATTGTTGAGCCTGAGAAATGCGTGCTTGGATATCGGATCGAGCTTGAATAACAGATTGAATACGTACACAATGAAGCTTAGTACGTTCCTTACAACTCAATGCATCGGCTACGACATTCGCCTTACCAGGATGGTAGCGAATTTCGCAGTCATAGTCGTTTAGTAGCTCAACCCAATGTCGTTGCCTCATGTTGAGTTCTTTCTGATTGAAGATATGCTGAAGACTTTTGTGGTCAGTGAAAACCACACATTTTGTACCGTACAAATAGTGTCTCCAGATCTTAAGAGCGAAGACAACTGCACCCAACTCAAGATCATGAGTGGTGTTATTCTTCTCATGTATCTTCAACTGCCTCGATGCATATGCTATGACTTTGTTCCTTTGCATCAGGACACAGCCAAGACCCAATTTAGATGCATCGCAATAAACGACGAAATCATCATTGCCCTCAGGCAAAGTTAGAACAGGCGCGTCACAAAGCTTCCGCTTCAAGTGTTGAAAAGCTTCCTCTTGTTTGAATCCCCAAACAAAGGGTTTGTTCTTCTGAGTTAGAGCAGTTAGAGGAACTGCAATCTTTGAGAAGTTTTCAATGAAGCGGCGGTAATAACCCGCTAGACCAAGAAAAGAACGAACTTCAGTAGGAGTAGTAGGCGTATCCCAATCCTTAATCGCACTGATCTTGGAGGGATCTACATGAATACCTTGTTCGTTGATGATATGTCCTAAGAATTGAACTTCTTTAAGCCAGAATTGACACTTGGAGAATTTGGCGAAAAGTTGCTCTTTCTTTAGGAGTTCCAGAGTAAGACGAAGATGTTGCTCGTGATCAGCTCGCGTCTTAGAATAAATCAAGATGTCGTCAATAAAAACAATGATGAACTGATCCAAATAAGGTTTGCAGACCCTATTCATTAAGTCCATGAAAACAGCAGGAGCATTAGTCAAACCGAATGGCATGACTGTGAACTCGTAATGCCCATACCCAGTGCGGAACGCCGTCTTGGGAATATCTTCTTCATGCACACGAAGTTGATGATATCCGGAACGTAAATCAATCTTCGAAAAATAAGAAGCGCCCTGTAACTGATCAAAGAGATCATCTATGCGAGGTAGGGGATATCGATTCTTGATGGTAAGCTTGTTAAGCTCACGATAATCGATACACATCCTAAAGGATCCATCCTTCTTCTTGACAAAAAGAACGGGAGCACCCCAGGGTGAAAAGCTAGGACGGATAAAACCTTTGTCAGAGAGCTCCTGAAGCTGCTTAGACAACTCTTGCATCTCAGATGGTGCAAGACGATATGGAGCTCTGGAAATAGGATTTGCACCAGGTACGAGATCAATGCGGAACTCGACTTGGCGTGCTGGGGGTAGACCAGGTAACTCTTCAGGGAAAACTTCAGAATAATCCCGAACGACAGGAATATCTGAAATAGACTTACCCTTGCCTTTATCTGCTGTAACATGTGCTAAGAAAGCCACATAGTTCTTCCGCAGATACTTCCGAGCTTTAAAACAAGACATGAGCTTGAGGCCACCAGACGGTTTCTCACCTTGAACCTGTAGGATCTCGCCTGTCGAAAGCGGCACATGAACTATCTTCTCGAAACAAACTACCTCCGCGTGATGCTTGGATAACCAATCCATTCCCACAATAACGTCGAAGCTTCCAAGTTGCATAGGCGTGAGGTTGATAGGAAAAAGATGGTCGTTAAGATTCAACTGGCAGTTGCATAGAACAGAATCAAGAACAATGGGTTCACCACTAGCAACTTCTACTGTCAAGGGTTTTCCTAGTTTCGTTCTAGACACGCGAAGCATTGGCTCAAAAGACAATGACACAAAACTCTTGTCGGCACCCGAATCAAAAAGAACAGATGCAGGCTGATTATTAATAAAGAACGTACCGTTCACCACATTATCGTCCGCCTGCGCCTCTTGGGCATTCATGTTGAAGACTCGCCCTCGAGCCTGAGCCTGATTCTGGTTTGGATTCTGATTCTGGTTAGCCAGCCTTGGGCACCGGTTTCTGTAGTGGGTCAGATCCCCACAGTTATAACAAGCACCTGGTGGGTAGTGTGGTCGTGCAGCTTGACCCTGTTGCGGAGCAGGATGCTGAGCAACTTGTTGAGCCGGGTTCTAAACTGCGCGATTCTGAGCAAACCGACAAACATCGGCAAGATGACCTGACTTCCCACAGTTAGTACAGAAACGGCACTGATGTTGCGGCTGATGGTGACTGTTGCATCTATTGCACAAAGGTGCATTCCCTGAATAAGGCTTCTTCGCTGGAGGCTGTGCGGGTTGGTTGGGAGCTGCCTGGTTAGCTTGGGCAGTGACATCATAGTTTTGGGAAGCCTTACGCTTCCTTGCCCTTTTTGATGAACCAGAATCCTTTCCGTTCTTGTTTTGACCTTTCTTGCTATCTTCCTTGTCAGACGACTGTTTCTTGCCCTTGTCACCCTTCCTGTGTAATTTATTCTTCCGAATCTGCGACTCAGTCAATGTCGCTGATAACTCGATCGCCTGACGGAGTGTGGCAGGGTTACTACCAGTAATGATGTCTTGCACTGAGTCAGGTAGGCCGTCGATGTACCTTTCGATAGCCTTGTCGAGTGGGGTAACCATTGTTGGGCATAGCAGACTCAATTCCTCAAACCTATCGGTATATGCCCTATGCTCGCCACTATCTTGCTTCAAGTCATCAAACTCTTCCTCCAACGCTCGCTGTTCATGGCGAGGACAGAATTCCCTAATCATAAGAGCCCTAAGTTCAGCCCAAGTTTGTGCTAGAGCAACTTCTGCACCACGGTCTCTCATTACCCCATTCCACCATGTAAGAGCCCTCTTCTGAAACACGCTCGAAGAAAACTCGACCATGCGATTATCCGGACACTGCACGTGGCGGAAAGTATTCTCAATGCTCTCGAACCATTGAAGAAGCCCAGTCGCTCCTTCAGAACCACTAAACTTGAGTGGTTTAGCCGAGTTAAAATCCTTGTATTTGCATGGAGCATTGTTGTTGTTGTTGGCTTGGTTCCATTGAGCAAAGAGATTTGGGAATTGAGCAGCCATCTGCTGCGCAATAATTTCTGCCAGTTTGGCAGTCGCTATCTGGTTCTCGCATCGAGGAGGCATTCTAAAAGAGGAAATCATGAAAGGAAACGAGTGAGATGATTGGATGAAGAGAATGAGATGAAACAAAATCAACAAAAGCAAAGATGGTGGTCATTCGTCCGCATTACCAAGCAAACAAACGACACACAGTGACTAATCAAAGTAAATGGATCAAAAATAATGTATTGCGAAGACATGCTCGCCTATAAGTGAACACTCATCCCAAGAATTCCCAGGTAAGCACAACTGGTCTCGCGTCTGATGAGATATATACGAAGTGCTTGCCTAGACAGAAAACCCAGAATACAGGCATTCACTCTTCCAGTTTGCACGTGTTCACATTATTTAAAACCCAAAACGTTGACGAGATTTTGAAAATTTGAAGGCACAAGGCCAAATATCAAACTGGAAGGGTTCAAAACCATATAACAGAGGGTTCAAAACCTTGTAATAAATCATTCAAAAACAGATGATTGTTTTTCAAAAATCGTTTCGGAAAAATTTGGTTTTTGTTTTGATAATCACCTAAGGATAGGTGATGTGCATGTTTTAAGATCTAAACACAAGATAACTTGTGTTAGGGTCCTAGAAAGGTTATAGTCTAGGTCAAAGAATTACTAATAACCTAATTTCCTATAACCATTGGCTCTGATACCAACTCTTCTGTCACACCCCGACCACGTATAACATACAAAACGTGGCGGAAAACGTCGGGGAGTGTTGTAACAGAATTAATTGTTTCATAACCATGGCATTCAAGGTTGTATTTTATTTATAAACATAAGAGTTACATTGTCTTAAACAGGAAATAAAGAGTTCAGAACATAATTAAACTAAGTCTATCTTCATTTTATGTCTCTAAGGCACAGGTCCGCCCTAGTGTCACGATCATCATCCTACGGAAAAGCTCCTGAAAACACATGTGAAAATAGGTACGTCAGCATAAAAATGCCTGTGAGATACATAGGTTTTGTGAAAATAGGATTCATGACTTATAAGTTTAGGAAAAGTTGTGTAATAACAGTCAGTCATGAACCTTGTAAGTCGTTTTGTTTTGTAAATCATTAAACAGCAATGATATGTATAAATAAGAGAATAATGTAAGGTTAAATAAATAACCAAGTAAAAATGAGTTTGTATAAGATAAGTTGTTTTGTAAATCAATGTCTTCTGAAAATAAGATGTTTATGTAAAATGTAATATGTCAAATATTGAAATGATTTCAATAACGCTACGACATGTAATGTCATACAAACACTTATATATAGGAAGTACCAGCGACGTATCCACCATGCTTGTATCATATTACACACGCCTCGTTACTCAAATCACTTACTCAAACCAACCATCAATGTAAATTGTTCATGAATAAATGAATTGTCATGTGTTAATGTGTAAACCATATTGAAATGTCTATGTCCAATATAAACCACTAAATGTGTATATCAATGTCAAAATGTTTATGTTAATGTAGATCATGTAATGTGTACCCAAAAGTATCATGTATGGTAAGTGAAATATATCAACTAAACCATATGTAAAAATGCACAAAAACAAGGTATTGATGTAACAACATAGTTTAAATCAAAGTTATGTTTTGTGGAACAAATGCATGCTATACTGATACAAACATTTATGCGGTATTGTGAAAATGCATACATCCAAGCCTTGAGACTGTGGCGATAAACCCTTAAACAAATTAAAGGTTTATCTAAGTTATGTACATCGAATTCGGTCATTCCTTCCAATCCAAACAAACCTAGGATTTCAGGAACGGGAGTTGTCAATTCCTATGGTACCACTACCTACTAACGAACGGCGTAGCTAATGTTAATGAATGTATTGTTCCATTGTAAACAACCCAAATGTCATACCAAAATGTAAACATGTGATGAAAACAACTGTACTAAGTATGTAACAAATGGACATACATAGCATGTGACGTGAAACAAATGTACTAAGTATGCACACAATGGACATACATAGCATGAAATGTAATGTAAACAATGTACTAAGTACGCACACAATGGGCATACATAGCATGAAATGTAATGTAAAACAATGTACTAAGTACGCACACAATGGGCATACATAGCATGAAATGTAATGTAAAATAATGTACTAAGTACGCACACAATGGGCATACATAGCATGAAATGTAATGTAAAACATGTACTATAATGTACTAACAAACATAGCAGGTATATGATGTGAAAACATGGAAAACATGAAAGTAACAAGTAGGCACATGTGTTTCACCCCAAAACAGTTTGAAAACAGTAAAAGAGAGGTCTATGTACTCACTTGAGATTGCTCAGAAGTCCTAAGATAACCACCAAGCAATGCTAGAGATCACGGAATCAAACGACACCTAATACAGGTAACTATGTTAAGAAACCGGACCTATATCGGAAGATTTTGATAGAATGAGGGTTCGTAAACCAAACGAGTATGGAGACTCGTATCATATGGTTTAACAAAGCCTACATACTAATTGAAACCTAACTTAAGTGCTTACGACCCGTTTAGGTAGCTTATGCTACTTTAACGCGTCGCTCGCGTGAAACGCGTTCGGACCGCTTAACTAGTCCTATGACAAGTAACATATGCCTTAACATGTCTAATATTGTTGTCAAATCAGTTTAGATGTCAAAAGTTATGTTACATATGTTTAAAATGAATTTTGGCATCAAAGGGGTATTTTGGTAATTTACCTAAGGCATATAAACTACCTATCATACAACTACTTAAACGAAGCGACCATAAGGTATAACCTCGGAAGGTTATTCCCTATATACTATGGTCACCTAATGTGTTTGGTCGGATCCTAATGATCGACCAAATGGGTCGGGTTCGAAGGTATAAGCGATTTATTAGATCGCTTACCCTTACGACCCTAGACAACGTGGTAATCAGTAGGTATAGTCACAAGGGACTATAACCATCGTGATTACAATCACGTTGCGAAGTTCAAACGAACTTCGCATTGACCATAAACTGGTCAATGCAGAAAGTCAAACAAAGTTTGACTTTCGGACTCGAAAAACAATAAAAGAACGAAGGAACACTTACGAAGGGTCCCCGAATGCTAATCTAGATCAAAATAGCTCAGGTATGAAACAAAGGTTTCAACTTAGAGCACATTAGATCAGATTCTTGTGAGGAAAAGTGAAGGGTGGAGGTGGGTATTTATAGTTTTTGGTTCACCGTTAGGATCATTTCTTGGAAAAGGGGGCACGATCTAAGCCGTACACTTGTTGGAAAGTTGTGGTAACTCATTTGCCATCCACCATAAGAGTTTGACACTTGGCACTTGGCCTTTGGAGAGTGTTAAGGGCTGTTAACAGCTGAAAAAAAAACGTTTTGCTGCATCTGGCCCCTACTTACGGACCTAGTTTGGCAGATTTACAGTTTCAGTCCCTGCAACCTCAAAACTTGGTTTTCGATGCGTTTTTTGACACGTTTAAGCCCCGTTAACCCTATTTAAAAGATCTAAAATGAAGTTAAAGTATAGGGAACTTAAAATGTGTTCAAAAATATCTCGGGTGTCGGTTCGTTTAGCCGTACGGTTACGTTGTTCGGTTAATTACGACGGAATGCGCATAAGCGCGAAAAATGATCCAAATGGCGTGACGAATGGATTTTTCTTATGCCAAACACTAAAATAAAATATTTTAGTGCTTACATAAATTTTTGGTTGTCCGGATGTATTCAGAACGTAAGTTATGCGCGAAAATGCAAACTTGTGCACTTTTTTTGACGCTTTTAGTCCCTGAATGACCCCAAAAGTTTATTTTAGCATACCGAACCCCTCAAAGCCTATTTCTAAGCTATGTAAAGGATATTTATGGTATGTTTAACTTATGGTCATGTTTCGGAATGTTCATTACAGTTCAAATTGGCATACTTTCGCAGTTTGTCAAGTTTAGTCCCTGTAAGCGAATTAACTTGTTTTTGCCATACCAAAGCCTTCAAAACTTATTTCTAAGTTATGTAAGGGTTGTTTAAGGTATGTTAAGTATATGTTGATGTTCCAGAGTATTTGTCGCATTAAATTGACTACGTTTACGCACCAGTTTGCGTATAAATCTCCAGAAAGCGATGTAGAGTTTGAAATTGGATAAAAGTCAAAACATGAAAAATGTAAAACATAACCAAACAAACATTGGGATCAAATGACATTGTTTTATTGATAATGTTACTGTTCATAATGATTACAAGCACAGATGTTACACTTAAGATTTGGAGACATTATCTGTACGGAAGTAAGTTTACTGTCTATACAGATCATAAGAGTTTAACATATATATTTGGGCAAAAAGGGTTAAACATGAGGAAAAGGAGATGGATGGAAATTTTAAGTGACTACGACTGTGATATTCAGTATCACGAAGGAAAGGCAAATGTAGTTGCAGATGCCTTAAGTCGTAAATATTATGAAAGACAACGACGGATTCGTGCTCTCAGATTAAGTCTACAGTTAGATTTAATGGAACAAATAAAGAATGTTCAGGAAACAGCAATCCAAGATGATGCTGAAAGAATGAAGGGACGAATAAAAGAATTAGAGCAAGGAGCTGATGGAATTTGGAAATTCCACAAAAGCAGAATTTGGGTACCTAAGCAAGGAGAATTAAGAAATAAGATTTTAGAAGAAAGCCATAAGTCAAAGTATACAATTCATCCAGGAAACAATAAGATGTATCAAGATTTAAGAAAGAATTTCTGGTGGATCGGCATGAAAAAAGATATAGATAGTTATGTTTCTAAGTGTCTTACTTGTTCACAAGTTAAGGCAGAACATCAGAAACCTTCAGGTCTACTACAACAATTAGAAATGCCAGTATGGAAATGGGAGCTCATAACAATGGATTTTGTTACTAAGTTGCCCAAAACCAGAAAAGGTAATGATGCGATTTGGGTAATTGTGGACCGATTAACCAAATCTGCTCACTTTCTACCTATGAAAGAAACCTTTAGCATGGAAAGATTTGCAAAATTATATGTAGACAAAGTAGTATCCTTACATGGAGTTCCACTCTCCATTGTATCAGATAGGGATAGTCGTTTCACTTCTCATTTCTGGAAAAGTTTCCAGCAAGCAATGGGAACTCGACTAAACCTAAGTACTGCATATCATCCACAAACAGATGGGCAAAGTGAAAGGACGATCCAAACTCTAGAAGACATGCTCCGAGCATGTGTAATAGATTTTGGTGGGAATTGGGACGATCACTTACCATTAATTGAATTCTCCTATAACAATAGTTATCATTCAAGCATTGAAACTGCCCCATTTGAAGCACTGTATGGAAGAAAATGCAGAACTCCAGTTTGTTGGGCAGAAATAGGAGAAAGTCAGTTATCAGGACCGGAGATTGTGCAAGAGACAACTGATAAGATCACACAAATCAAGGAAAGGCTGAAGACTGCTCGAGATCGCCAGAAGAGTTATGCAGACAATAGATGTAAACCATTAGAATTCCAAGTTGGAGACAGAGTACTGTTGAAAGTTTCTCCTTGGAAAGGAGTAGTCCGATTCGGTAAGAAAGGAAAACTAAGTCCAAGATACGTAGGACCATTTCCAGTGATCCAACGTATAGGACCGGTTGCTTATCGTTTACAACTACCAAAAGAGTTAGCTGGAGTACATGACGTATTTCATGTATCCAATCTCAAGAAATGTCTAGCAGATGAATCTCTGGTAGTACCTCTTCAGGACATAGAGGTAAACGAAAAATTAAAATTTGTTGAGAAACCTCTTCAGGTAGAAGACAGAAAAGTGAAGTTTCTCAAACACAAACGACTAGTGCTAGTTAAAGTAAAGTGGGATTCAAAGAGAGGACCTGAATACACTTGGGAGCTGGAATCTGAAATGAATAAAAAGTATCCTCAATTATTCCAGTAAATCTCGAGGACGAGATTTTTATTAAGGTGGGTAGAATGTAACAACTCATATCAAAAGTCATATTGAATTAATTAATTTGTCCAATAGGAAACCTTAATTGAGAAACCCAAGTGATTCTGCACAAACCCTAAAATTTTCATAATTTTCAGAATCAGGATCAGGGCCCCTAAAACTCAGGAGGGGTAAACCCTAGTTAACGATTATCTAAAATTACTTGCTGTCAAAATTCGAAGTTAAGAATCTGTCAAGTCAGCAAAGCTAGTCCCAACCGTGGCTACCCTATAACCTATTTTCAACCCTTACGGACCGTAACATTGTGAGTCTTACGGTCCGTAAGCACCCTTACGGACCGCAACATTATGAGGCTTACGGTCCGTAAGCCTGTCTGTTGGACCGTTTTGCGACCCCGAAAAGTCAGTTGAGAACGTTCATCTTCATGTATAAAGGCGGAATCAGTATACATGAAGTTACACAGCTTATCCTTTCAATTTTCTTCACTTTTATTGCTTTTTGAATACAATTTGACAGAGTTCCGACACCTAAGCAATGACCTAATTCCGCTCCAACTGTTACAAATGATATCAACACTCACCTATTTATAGTAGATCTGATTCCACCCGAAACGACATGTTGATTAGGAGTGGAATCTGATTCCACCCCAACTGACATGTTCATTACGAGTGGAATCACAGGAGTGGAATCAACAAGTTACCTCAGGAGTGGAATCAACTTCTTAGACCTCTAGGAGCGGAATTAACATTTTTTACATAAAATCCTGATTCCACTCCAAATGACACAAGTGTCATTTGGGGCGGAATTACAAACTAAAACTACTATTTCATTTCCGAGCTCCAAACTAACCTATCTAAACCTAAGACTCAATCCAGACGTAGTCATCAGACATTCAATGTACCAACAGACTCCCCCTTGGATGATGACGAAGTCTTCAGCTCCGAATCTTCAGTCTTGGTCTTTTCTCCAACTCTCTGTCTTCACATCATAAACACTCTATCTTCACAGGTTCAGGTTCACTTCCTAGCTTCATCTCCAGCATTCCCTTTGATCATTGATCCAGACTCCCCCTTTCACAGACTCCCCATCTCAAAATGCTAGAATCTGAGGTATTGATCTGGTTCAAGCTTTGACATTTAATTTCCATGGGAATAATGAAGTCCAAAACCTGTTTAACCTGCACTTCCTCTACCTCAACATAAGTTTCACAAATTTATAACAGCTGAATTTAAAAAACTTACTGGTAGACATCATATATACAATCAAACATACTAGTTATATCAAGTTCAAATGAATGACCTTGATAAACTAACTACACAGTCTTTCAAAACATTTGTATATGACATTCAAAGTTTTCAACATATTCTCCCAAACCTGTTCATCATGTTTAGCACTCGAATTTTGACTATCAGCTCTTCAACATCAGTTTGTCGAAAATCTTTTTGCATTTTTCAAAATTTAAGCTAAAACACAATATTTTTGGATTTTTGATTTTAAAGAAATGCAGTAAAGAAATATATACAGACAATATTTTTGTGAGTTTGTGTAAGAAGATCATATCAGTTTATGAGACAAATCACTAGCACCGTTAAGCTTTAATCATTTTAAGTTCTAAACAATTCACGTTGATTGTCAGTATACTGGTCCACTTAAATTTTCACACAAAGTTCAACTGCTTCGAGATACGAGTTTAATGTCTTAGACACTTAAACTTAATCGCGTGTCCCACCTCAGAATATACTCCCGTATCCAGATCCCAATATTCAGTCTTACAGGTAATTATAACACAAATGATATCTGTAAGGGGTTAATAATTTATGAAAAATCATGAGAGCTCAGGTCAGAACTACCGTTCAGCAGAGAGATCATGACTCAACTTTTGGGTGTGTCCCCTTTAGAGGATCTTTTTTACAACAGCATTGCTAAGCAATTTTATTATCTTATCATTGATGCTGAGGGTGATGCTATGTTTCAAGCATTTGCGGAAAGTATTATTCGAGGACTAGGTCAGAACTACCGTTCAGCAGAAGTCCCGGAATAATACCCCAGACATCATTGAGTATAAAAACCTAGTATATCAGAAAAAGGAATCCTTCAAACAAGATTTCGGGGGTTACCCATATATCCGAGAGATGTTACCCACAATATAAGCAAGTTTGAATTTAGGTTTATATCTCGTCACAATCTACTAAATGTGCAAAAACCTACTGGCATATCATTAGTGAGACCGTTTATCACATTTGACATTTCATATCTTTAGCATGCTGTGATCGTCTACTGATGTACTATCATTTCCTCTTTTTCTCCACAAAACTCATTTTTGCTTTTTCAATGTTTTTGACATTTTCAAATTTTCTATTTTTTTTTTAAATTTTCTCCCCCTAAAATCAAAATATGTTTCAATTTTGATTTTCTGGGAAAAATTTGAAACAAACTGTACAAGAAACGTGACAAACTGATATCAAATTGCTTCAATTCGCCATTCACCTGGCCTAAACAATCAGAACTCCCCCTGTCAACAAACTATTTTCCCATTATGATTTCAAAACACTTAAGTTTGTTTTAATCAAATGGTTTTTCCGGAAAATTAGTTTTGTTGAATTAACAAACCACTTGTTGGTTAGGGGATTACTTCATCACTTTGTTCTCCTTTAACCATTTTGAAAAATTTAACAGTTCAAGATTCTATCAACACAAACACTTGTAGAAAATCAAGTACAACTTAATGTCCCTGATTTACCACATGTAAGTCGAAATATCACAGTTACCATCCTGTGAATTTCTCAAGAAATGTGCCGATACCTGCTTCACACTTACCAACCTGGAAACTCCGGGAAGTCAGGAATTCAACCAACAGATTTATGTACCCAAGCCTGACCAGTCTTGGGTGTGTTTTGAACATTTCTCTTTTCTTCATAAAATTCTTTTTCCCCTTTTACCTTTCCATCAGCCATCTTACTAAAAATATGTTTAACATTGCTATTAAACATTTTTCCAGCATCAACACCTTTTGATTTTAGGTTTGCGGCTCGTAATGGTGGAAAGTTCTCATCATTCATTAACAGAACTGTTTCTTCCCTTTTTACCTCAACTTGTGGCTCATCTGATTTTGTGGAATCAGATTCATTGCCCGATCTTGGCTTGTCTGACTTGGATGATCCAGATTCATCGCCAATAACTTTCTTTTTCCTTTTGTTTGTCCTCAGATTTGCATCTGAAGAATTCGATTTGCTTGGCTTTGCAGTCGAGTGAATCGATTCATCAGAACTTTTATTCGAACCAACCGGTGAACCCGAAGACAAAATCTTCTCGAGATACTCTCTCGCCTTCTTCCTTTTCTTTCGCAGTCTGTCTTTCTGCCCCTGTGAAAGCTTTACTTTCTTTTCTTGAACTTTAGGTTCTTGAACCTTCTGTTCTTTGGGCTTGACGTTGACTGGTTTCTTTGCCATTCTTTGATATTCAACCCTCGATCTTCCCATCGATCTCATTGGGCAATATCTGGCAAGATGACCTCTGATTTGACAATTATAGCATCTTCTTGTCTCATAACTCCAATTCTGGCAGTTAACAGCAATGTGTCCTCTCACACCACAGGTGTAGCACACTCTGTTATCGTACCATCCACTTCTGTCAGTCCAAACCTTCAGATCATA
This sequence comes from Helianthus tuberosus, assembly GCA_030545235.1. Lineage (NCBI taxonomy): Eukaryota > Viridiplantae > Streptophyta > Magnoliopsida > Asterales > Asteraceae > Helianthus > Helianthus tuberosus. The sequence goes on along the minus strand of CM060365.1, from coordinate 180,473,085 downwards.
ACATTGTTTGGCTTGGTTATAATCATTTCTCCTCTTCAATGCTGGATTTGGCTTTTGAGCATTGTGGTCAAACCTGCACCACTTATTACCAAAATTTTGTGAGTTTTCATTTTTAAATTTTTGTGATTTTTGATAATGATTGGATGACTTATCTGATGAGCTTTTATTTTCATTTTTAAAATTTTTCAAATTTTTAACTTTTTGTTTCTCTTCTACACTCTTCTTAACAGGTTTTTGTTTTGAACATTCACCTGTTTCAGTAGATTGCAAAACAGTATTTTTAAATTTTTCTTGTAAATCTAAAAATATTTTTCTTTTATTTTCTTTTTCATCATCAGATATTTCATCACAATCTTCAATTTTGACTTTGTCAAAATTTGTGACATTGTCACTTATTGGAACAGAATTGATCGGTTTTGGACAAACATGTGATGTAGAATTCACAAAACCTTTCAATTTCTTCTCAAGCTCGTTAATTTTATTTCGAGCAATTTCAGCTTCATTTTCAAGCCGAATGATTTTTTGAAGATGAGAATTTATTTCAATCTGTTTTTCAAGATTATTTTTAAAAATGACAGATTTTTCATCTTCTAAAACCTTTATTTGACTTTGAAAATCTTTTTCAAATTTTAATTTTTCATATTCAAAATTTTCAACTTTTTCTTTTAAAATTTTGTTTTCTACTGTCAAACTGTTCACATCACTAAGCAGTTTGACATTTTCAGACTTCAATCTCTCACAAATTTCTCGCATTTCAAGAATCTGTTTATTATCAGATTCTTTCTCATCCTTCAAGCTTTTGATTTTCAATGTTAAACTCTCCACATCCTTTAAGAGTTTCACATTGTCTGCTTCTGATTTTTCGCATTTCGAACACACATTTTTAGAACTTGAAGATCCATTCTTCTTGGATTCTTCTTTCTCGGAAATTACTTCTTCAAGAACCTGCTGTTTTTCCGTAACAGCTTCTTTTATAACTTCACATTTTGTTTGACTTGAAATCTGCTCCTCCTCAGAATCTGAATCACCATGATCAAATATTGGCATGTTCTTAGTTTCTTGATCATCATTCACTGCCAACTGATTACCAGTAGCAACTTCATCATTATGATCACCAGCATTACTAGAATTTGCTTCATTGTCGTTTAAAGTTTCATCTTTTTCTTTTTCTTTTTCACCTCCCCACCATTTTCTCTGTAAAGCTTCTTCTTCTTCTTCAGCAAAACATTTAACTAGAGCTTCCTCACTAAGAGTTTTATCATCAATAGCAATGTTTCCATCTTCATCAAGATAACACTCTCTGTTCGGATCCCATCTATTCGCTCTCCTTGCTTCCAGATAGATACGAGAAATACGCATCATCTTCCAGTGAGCTCTCTGTTTTCTGTATGCTAATTTTTGTTCTTCTGTTCTTGTATCTTTGAAAGGTTTTATTTCATCCATCTTGTACGTTCCTGAAAAAAATCAGCAATCACTTAGAAAATTTTTCAAAGTTTTGAAACACAGTAAGTTCGAGCGAAATCAGCTTTAGAGTGGAATCACAAATTTGCACTTTGGAGTGGAATCACAAATTTGCAATTAGGAGTGGAATCACAAATTTGCAATTAGGAGTGGAATCACAAATTTGCAATTAGGAGTGGAATCACAAATTTGCAATTAGGGGTGGAATCACAAATTTGTAATTAGGGGTGGAATCAGAAAACTGTCTTTAGGAGCGGAATCAGAACTATGTCTTTAAGAGCGGAATCAGAACTTATTCCATTTAGAGCGGAATCAGAATGTATATTACGAGCGGAATCAGACTTTTCTGTTTCTAGGAGCGGAATCAACAATTAATTTTCGAGTGGAATTAACTTTTAGGGCGAAATCAGCAAGATTGTTACGAGCGGAATCAGGTTTTTAGGTTGTTTTTACCATTTTCACTCCGAATTTTAAACTGATTCTTTCTAGGGTTTATTAACACTATGTTTTACATACAATACTCGAAAATCAATCCATTCCGACCGTTGGAACTTGTCCAGTTCAGAAAAATATAAAAAGAAGTGAGTAGAAAGTAGAAATTCTGGTAGAATCAAGCTGCTATGGTATGAACTCCTCGTCCTGAGCTCTGATACCACTTGTTGGACCGTTTTGCGACCCCGAAAAGTCAGTTGAGAACGTTCATCTTCATGTATAAAGGCGGAATCAGTATACATGAAGTTACACAGCTTATCCTTTCAATTTTCTTCACTTTTATTGCTTTTTGAATACAATTTGACAGAGTTCCGACACCTAAGCAATGACCTAATTCCGCTCCAACTGTTACAAATGATATCAACACTCACCTATTTATAGTAGATCTGATTCCACCCGAAACGACATGTTGATTAGGAGTGGAATCTGATTCCACCCCAACTGACATGTTCATTACGAGTGGAATCACAGGAGTGGAATCAACAAGTTACCTCAGGAGTGGAATCAACTTCTTAGACCTCTAGGAGCGGAATTAACATTTTTTACATAAAATCCTGATTCCACTCCAAATGACACAAGTGTCATTTGGGGCGGAATTACAAACTAAAACTACTATTTCATTTCCGAGCTCCAAACTAACCTATCTAAACCTAAGACTCAATCCAGACGTAGTCATCAGACATTCAATGTACCAACACTGTCCAAATTTCGAGTATAAATAGTAGGCATCGGCACTTGATTTCTGGAATTTAAACGATGAACAAACTCGGACTACACACTGAATTACGTTCTGTATACTACAAAAAAACACACACGAATACCGAATTACTGCCACAAAACAGGGTAATAACTCGATCGCTATTACGATTCATTTTCCGATCGATCAATGTACTCAATGGATGTTTAAGTGCTGCCCACATTAGGGTGATGCTTTGTCATTAGTCGTTAATTCGATGGATGTTTAAGCATAGCACTTTGTCATTCGTTGTGAGGGTTGATCTCGTGAGTTATCGTAAATGCTATATTGATTACTAACCCAGTTTTGTGTGCATTATTATTTAAATTAGGTTAACAAGGCTAATCCATAGACTAGACTCTGCTCAAATTAAATCTGCAATGTGAGTCATTCTCTTTTTATCAAATTACTTTTGAAATCATATTTATTTTCAAAGGTTATAATTACAGTGATTAAGTTTATGTAATCACCAAGTTACAGCCGGTATGTGGGGTTTTGTATACAATACTTGATAATCGTCACCATTGGACAACGGGTTAGCCAAGGGGTGATATGACCATAGTCACAGACACCATTGGACAACGAGATAGCCAATGTGTGGTCGAGTGACAAATACTGTGGGTAGTTGGTTTGATATCTGAAACATTGTAATCTCTCTTAATACTGTAAATTATAACAAACAGGTCTGATTTATTAAATAGAATGATTCACTCAGTATTTCCCGCTGACAAAACCTTTTTCAAACATGTTTCAGGTGATCTATTGTGATTCAGGAAAAGTGCTGGAGCACTGCAAGCTTAAGAAAGTGGCTCATTATAAAAGAAAGAAATATGTTTTGTTAAATAAAGATTTCTTCGTGAAATCATAATATTGTAAATTACCAGACTGGTGAAATAAAATAATCAGAAAACTTTTTAGCTTTACAACGATCCTGATGATAAACTTCCGCTGTTAAACTCAATTAAATTAAGAACCACGGGATTTCTGTCCCGCGGCTCCTGAAACGGGTCAAACCGGGTCGGGGGCCGTGACATGAAGTACCTTCCCGGGGTGCGGTCATATTCTAAAAGAAAGCTATAGGCACCTTGGCGCAAATGGAAGTCGGTCTTCATAGGGAAAAGGAGCAATGTCAGCGGTTGCGGGTGTAAAAACAAACATCTCAACAAATGAGGAGATTGCCCGATGCAGGTAGATATAAGGGGTGCAATGTTCGGCATACCAAAAAGAAACAGGATTGTGATCACGTAAAGGTGTAGGTTCAGCAGACGCAACATCAAGCTGGCCCAAAAGGTGTAGAAGCTAGCTCAAGAGCAGGCTCTGGGTCGTGTAACGGTGTGGTGCCTTGAGCAGGTGATAGTGCCGCAGCCATGTTGTCGTCGTCTTGTGTCAGTAGTCGAATGCTGTAATCCAGCTGTTTGTAAGGTTGCAGGTATCACATACTCAAAGGAGTCTGAATGCATGCTAGATCAGATGATGGCTTGTTAACAGGGGTCTCAAGAAGTGAAGTTAGTAACAGTGTCCTCGTCTAATTTTCTATCGTCATTGGCGTCGGCAGGAGGACCATCAATAAGCATGCCAACGTAGTCATATATGGTTTGTAGAGTAACCATCCTTCGGAAGGGATGTCCACAAGGGGCGCATTGTATAGGGTTGGATCCATAGTGTGCTCACCATCGGGATGACCAGTGATGAAGTGGTCATGGACCGAAACAAGAATGACAGAAGGATTCTTGTCAGAGAAGTCATCAGCAAGGGTAAAGTATTACCAGAATCTGGTAGCGCAGACTGTTGGAAGTCGTCCTCGTCCTTGGTCGGCATATCAGGATCACTCTCAGTGTCTACCGTAAATATCTCTGGCGCAGATGCAGTCTCCTTATCCGTGGCGGTGGCCGTAGGGTTATCAATGTCTGATAACTCGTTTTCTAATTAGTGCGACGTGTGTGCTGGTTCATAATAGTCATAGTACGTATACCCATAGTAGTTATTAACAATTTGTGTATGCAAATATTCACCACGCGTGCACGTATATCAATAATCATCAATTAAGCAGTAACAATGTAAGCATGTAATCATCCTAGTCTTCCCTAGACTATCCTCTCAGCCTCTCAGACTGAACTTCCTAGTCTCTCTGACTAAAATCTCTCAATCTCTCAGATTGAATTCTCAGTCTCTCAGACTAAAATCTCCCAGTCTCTCAGACTAATCTCCTGGTCTCCCCGACCTAATTCCTGGTCTCCCCGACCTAATTTTTCCTAGTCTCCCCGACCTAATTTTATTCCTGGTCTCCCCGACCTAATTTTTTTCCTGGTCTCCCGACCTAATTTCTCCCCAGACTCCCCGACTGGACTCCCTCAGTCTCCCCGACTGAGCTATAAATTTAAATTTGGGAATGTGTATTTGTGCCTTTTTGTTTGTAAAAAGGTTTGTTCCCTGGATCTGGACGTGTAGTGTATGCAATGTAAAAATGTTTGAAAACATTTTCGTGAGAGCCCTGATGATCATAGTCTAGACTCGAGAAAGAATCCTAGTTCGCTATGATCGAGGCTCTGATACCAAGCTGTCACACCCTGGCTTTACGGAAGCTTGGGTTTATTTGGTGTGACTTCTTAATACCATAGCAACAATCATAACCATACTATATGATAAAAACATGAGATATTCATCCATTAATAAAGTTAGAAAAAAATCCCATTTTTAATAATCACAAAATAAGTTACAAACCTTAACTTGATTTAATTGAGTTTATAAAGACTTAGCAAAAGACTTTAAACAATACTAGTTTTAGAGATATGTAACCCGTCCAGGAAGTGGTTACACCTTCTAAACCCTGGATGACTTCTTTATTCAAATGCAGCTTGAAAATACGTGCATACCGTGCCAGATCCGTTAGTTTCCTGAAATACATGTAGTTTGAAAAGTCAACATAAAGTTGAGCGAGTTCATGCGTAAGTGAGTTTGTACAAACATTTGAAAAATGTTGTAAGTATGTATAAAAGTCCCTGGTATGTAGCAATTAAGGAAAAAGAGATCACCATTGGGTTGCAAAGCCAATGATATGTGTGAAGTGCTGTAGGAATACTCAAACCTAGCATATTTATGCGTCGGGCTCAAAGTCACCACCTGGTCCACTAAGCAGGCTCAGGGGTTGGGCTCGCTACACCCAGATAGATCCACCGCTACTGACCCTCGGTCCTACAATGAGGATTAATGGCCTCCAGTTCTCGCCTACCCACTCACATGATCTAAGTAGTAACCCTCCTTAAGCTAACCATACCGTGTAAGTAAAAGTTCGTAATAATCGTAACATGTATTTCACCCCCGGAGTATAAAAACTAAAAACAGTTAACAGAAAAGGGGGGACATGAACTCACAGAAGTGCGTCTCGAAATAGTATCTCCCAATCAACCTGCTGCGTGACGACCTACACGTACTAACTTCTATTAGACGGATGGTCGTGCCTTGGCTTAAGGTTTAACGTTTTTGGGAAATAGTTAGGCAACTATTTCGTATTTACACTTCGTAATTATTTATAGTTATATACCTTCCCAAGGATGGGGGTTTAAATACATGTGCGTCTTCGTAATCCCAAAATATATTATTAAGTCTCACTTAATAAAATATATTTTTATTCATTTGTCTAAAATATTCTATCTCCAAAATATACATATTTTTCCCAAAAATATTATATTTTATTCCATACAATCTTCCAAAATAATACTTTTATCAAAATACACATTTAAGAGTATTTTCCGAAAAATACGTAAGTTACATTTTACAGTTCGCGTGGTAATAATAATACCGGTGTAACTTAAATATTTGTTTGTGAAGGCGTTGGTACTATTTTGGAGTCGTGTTTTCACAATGTATTCCAGTTATATTATTTTTACTCTAAAAATAATATATGTGCAGTTCGCAAAATAATCATAAAATCACGCAAGCTTTTTACTACGAAATATATATCTAAATATATATTTAGCAAGTTTTATTTACGAGAATTCCACCTCCGACACTTGGTTACCTTGTAATAAAAATCATGGCGAAGTTTGTTTGGAAAACAGGTCAAAAATATTTTCATAACACTTGTCGCAAAAATATTCTAAGTGTTATTTTCTGGAAAAAATTCGCCAGAGTTTCCTCTGTAACTGGAGGTGGCCACGCTTACAAACGTATCATTTTCTTTTAAAAATTCAACCAACAATTTTCCAATCATCCAAAACACAACTTTCAAACATCAACTAGTCAAAAATAAGTATAAATCGCAAACGCATGAACTTGTAAGTTGTGTAAAAATATGTAGAATCTTTCCAACATTTTTAGTAGATCTTTCTATCTTTAAAAATGAATCGGTTTCCTGAAAAACTTTATTTTTAAAGAAGATGTAATCTTACAACTTCTAGTAAAAAATTACGGAAATATTTCTTTGTTAAATCCTTTTATTACACAAGTGTTTACACACTTGTTTGTTCACAAAAACACCTTTAGTTTATTAAAGATCCGGCGTAAAATAAGACTTGCATATTTTCCTTGGTTCTTCGAAAATACCACTTGTAGATCTTTAGATCTACTAGTTTAGAACTCCATTTTACAAGAAAAATCATTTTACACAAGTTCATGGTTATGTATGGAAGGGTTCGTCATCTTGTAACTTTCCTACTTAACATAATGCTAGTTCATGTTCCATGAACATGATCTAGCGTGGTTAGGTGACGATCTGTTCCACTACTAGCATCCAACAACATAAAATAACCATAACTAAACAAGATTCATGAGTTTTACACCATTATTTTCTCTTTAACCACCATGTTTATCATACTTGCAAGACTTTAAGTTTTGATCTTTAGTGTTCATGACTTTTATCCGTTAAATCTCTTATTAACCACTTTAAACATGAACAAGAGAGTGTTTAGAATCACTTACAACTAGCACAAGGCTAGGGAAGAATCAAAGCGAAAACTAGGTGGATAAAAGCAATGTAGTGAGGTCCTTGAGATTCCGTAAGCATCGGGTCTCCTCGTATGAACTCTAGCACACTTGTATGTGTGTGGTTTAGCAAGATCAAAATTGGAAGGTGATGGTGGGTGGGTTGTGGTTCTCGGCCGATCACAAGAGGAGAGGGAAAGAGAGATGCAATTATTTTGTTTAAGTGTTTATGAGAATGAATGAACTTATGGTTTCATTTATAGACCACTTTAGTGTATTGTCCAACAAGTAAAGTGTCAAGTAGATATTAGGCAAACTCAATAAAATAATCAAAAGTTGTAAGGTGTGTGTTCCCTAGGGGAACCGATTTGGTTGAAGGGGGGGGGGGGGTATTATGGTTTGTTTTCAACCAAATAGTTAGATGATAGTTTGTTTAGTTAGGTGATTAAATTAGTTACTAGTGTGTTATGTGTTATAACGGGTGTTAGGGTGTTCGGGGACCCTAACTAGCTCAGAAAAGGAAAAACAATGTCATTGACAATATTTTTATGTTCCGGGTAAAGTCCGGTTATTCGGTTGGATATTAATCCGTTAAAGTGCTAAGTAAGCATTTAAAGTGTCGTTAATATTAGTTTTAGTGACACAATGAATTCCCGACACTTTGGAAAGTGTCTAGTATTATTTTCCCATATTTTTGCACTTTACTAGTTAAATAAAATGCTGAATTTTGTAATAAAGTGCAAGATTTAGTAGTTAAAGCATGTTTTGGGCACATCCGGTCACTATAACTATCACCTAGTGACGCAGTTTTACAATCCTCACCTCCCTACACTCCCTACTGGTGTAGTAATCTATTCCCGGCTCATACTGGCCTCAGAGACAGTGTCTGTCTGATGCTGGCTACGTCAGCATGTTTACTAGGTTATCCGTATAGTGTGTTCACTGTGCTTTTGTGCATCAAGGTTGTTACTGATGTTTGTGTGTAAATAATAGAGTGACAGTATAAAATGTGATGCATGAGTATGTATGTATCAGAAATCAAGAAGCAGTTTAACCACAGTTGTAAGCAAGCACATTAATTAAGCATTAATTTAATATTAATTAATTCGTACGGATATCTGGTTTGGTGCGGGTTGTCACACCCTATATGTGCTATAGTTATCCCATAATATAAATATCATTATGTGAAAAGCAAAAAAAAAAAAGTTATTACATGTTTAAGAAATCATGTTTTTTTCAATAATTGTTGGTTCAGTGCAAAGTATTGCTTTATATGGGTATTTCTTGAACAACGATGGATCTATATTCAAGGTTTATATTTTGTTGTTTTCTATAAAATTCATTTAAAAATAAAATACTTATAATAGTTGTACTCTGCATTTTATTATAACAAAGAGTGGAAGACCATTTGTGTTTAGGCCATTTTGCCTTATAATGACATGAAATGAAAAAAAAAAGTATGTATTGTTTAGTTATTGTGCCATGGCGGTCTAATAGACCGAGCCGAGCAAAATGGCTCAGTCGTGTAAGAAAAAAAAGATAAGTTTTATACATGTATTAATGGTGTCAGAGGTGATCAGTTTGAGCCGGTTCAAAACTGAACTGAAAAGTTTAGTTTTTGTTATGTTTATCACTTCGATGCCAATAGAACCACCCTGTGCACACCCTTAAAGTTTAGTTTTTTGTTATGGTTATCCCTCCAATAATAGTTGAACTTTTGGCAACTTTTGGCCGTCTAACCTGTTTAAATTGTTTCCTTTTAAACTTCTTCGATTTCAGACATAGCCCTCCAGACAAATGTTTTTACTTTGGCTAATAATTTATGTTTGATGGCTTTGGCTAATAATTTATATCACAGGTGATTTGGGCCTGGAAGTTGCGCAGATAAACGTGTAACATGGGCGAGAGAATTAGTTGATGAAGAAGCTGACCAAGAGAAGACTTGCATTCAACAGGATGTTACTAATGTATGTAGTTTTTCATTTAAAGGTACAAATGTATTCGATAAAAGGAATCAGGTACGATTTCATACATTTTTGTTCGATAATTTGACCAAATTAGAAATGCACTCCTTTAAAAGGTACAAGATGTTACTAATGTATTTAGTTTTTCTCTTGACCAAATTAGAAATGCGTTTTATGGAAATGCGTTTTATGGAATTAGAAATGTTCTTTGAATTGTGTTCATCAAGTGTTTGATGAAATGCCTAATTAAGTTTTGATTCTGCAGGTGTTTATCAATGTGCCTTTTCTGTACTTGGCTTTCTATAAGATCATCAATCTGTTCTTCACACAAAGGACCAAGAGCAAGTTTGTGTTTGCTAGACCTTCAAAGACTGCTGAAACCCTCTTCAAGTGAGTAACTCATCATCTCTTTTGTTCGGTTTGGTTTCTTATGATAATTTCATCTGATTATACTTGAATTGTTTTGATTGAATAATAGGTACATAGCACCAGAACTGGTTGTGAAAACTAAATTTTGGACGAATTTTCTTAAATGACATACAAGTTATGATTTTTGTTTAAATGATTTCGATCATATCTTGGTTTTTTCATGTGAGAATTTCATTAGAAGTTAAATATACAATTTTTTTATTGATTTATGTAATCTTTTAATCAAATTATCAATTTTTTTTATTGATTTATGTAATCTTTTAAATATAGGGTTACATTCAATGTTTACGATGTACCCGCGTCCATCGGACGGGTGTCCACCTAGTACTATATAATAAAAGAAATCACTTTTGAGACACTTGTCATCATATTAGAGCATCTCTTATAGATAATTATTATTTTAGTTTAATTTTTTCTAATCAATTATAGATAACTCTCCTATTAAATATTATTTAATTTAATATCTTATGGATAATTATTATTTAGTTTAATCTTCTTCTAATTTATAATATTATTTAGAGAAAATTACTATTTTGGCCCCTGTAGTTATATTACTTTTACCTTTTTAGCCCAAAAAAGAATTTTTTAACACCTGAGCCCCCAACGTCTTCTTTTCTAATCTTTTTGGCCCCTAACACTAACCCCAACCATTAAATGTAAGGGGCCAAAATGGTTAAAAAAAGATGTTAGGGGCCAAAAAGGTTAGAAAAAAGACGTTGGGTGCTTAGATGTTAAAAAAATCTTTTTTTGGGCTAAAAGGGTAAAAGTGATATAACCACGGGGGCCAAAATCATAATTTTATTATTTGATGTATAAAATTAGATTTATTCAATTCGTACAATACACGAGGTTTTTTAAGGATATATATATATTTTATTATTTAGTACAAAAAATTACATTTATTCAAACCAAGTAATATGCATATTTTTAAAGATGTAATTTTTTTTATTATTTGGTATATAAAATTACATTTATTCAACCCGTGTAATAAATGAGGTTTTTTAAAGATGTATTATTTTAACACCTGAGCCCCCAACATCTTCTTTTCTAATTCTTTTGGCCCCTAACACTAACCCCAACCATTAAATGTTAGTGGCCAAAAGGGTTAAAAAAAGACGTTAGGGGCCAAAAAGGTTAGGAAAAAAAGACGTTGGTTGCTTAGATGTATTATTTTATTATTTGGTAAACAATATTACATTTATTCAACTCGTGTAATACACGTGGTTTTAAAGATATAACTTTTTTATTTTGTGTAAAAAATTACATTTATTCAACCTATACAATATTGTTCTTATAGATATAACTTTTTTATTATTTAATATATAAAATTATATTTATTCAACTCGTGCAATAAACAAGGTTTTTAAAGATATATTATTCTATTATTTAGTATATAAAATTTATTTATTCAACCCGTGTTATACACGGGGTTATAACCTAGTATAAAACTAAGATAATGATCATGGCAATTCAAAATCATTAGTTATGATTTAAGGAACTCGTTTATACATAGGTACATACATATATATTCGATAAATTGGTTTCTGTTAGTTTTCAAACCTTCAAATTTATTTACAATTATATCTTTTGTAAATTTTGTTCTATAAGTTATCAAAAGGATATGGTGGCTAAACAACAGTGTCACTTTCTAAAGAAACCTTAAAACAATATTTAGAAAAAAAAGAAGTTTGATAAAAACGTTATTTAAAAGTATTAAAAAACATTGAAAAAAGTTATTTAAAAATAAAAAAAATTACAAAAAGTTCTTTTAAAAATAAAGATAAAAAACATCTTCCAAAAAAAGTTAAAGCTAACGATACGAAAAAATAAAAAAAACCTAAAAAGGTTTGAATTGAAATTTCTAGGGGGAAATATGAAAATTTGTAATGTGATTTCAAAAAAGGAAAGGAGGTATAACAAGTAAAAGAGATGGTGCATTTAGCAACACCAAAAAAAAAAAGTAAATTGCCATTTTAGCCTTTGTTTGTCTAAATTGTTATTTTAGTCCAAATAGGTTTTTTTTTTTCCTTTTGGATCCCTGGCTTTTCTTTTTTCTTGCTATTTTGATCACATTGTCTAACTTTGTATAAAAACCATGTTATAATTAGGGGTGTTTTTGGCATTAAATTATTATGAGGTTTATAAATTTAAGTTGTAAACTACCCCTGCTTATCACTACACAACAGTTATGCCAAAAATACCTCTGGTTATAACCAGATTTTTAGACTGGATTAGGCAATGTGATTAAAATGACAAGAAAATGGAAAATCAGGTACCCAGAGGAGAAAAAAAACTATTTGGACTAAAATGACAATTTGGACCAAACCTCAGGGACTAAAATGACAATTTACTCTAAAAAAATATATAACACAAGCTTTTGTCATTAAAATATTTTTACATGTTTCATTCAATGTATTGAAGATATCTTATAACTAATGTGATTAGTTTTATAAAATTATACTATATTTTGTTATTTATATAAAAAAACGTAAATGAAAGGGAATACACAAATTACCATATATAAATTTGATTGATTATTAAAATAATTTTTTAACTTTTTTTTCCAAAGTTGACTTAATAAAAAAAATATTTTAATATTCAGAAAATAATTTTTTAACTTTATGTTTTATATTTTATATAACTAAAATCAATTCTTTTTAAAAGAAATGTCTTTAAAGTTGTCTTTCAATTTTTATTATAAGACTTGTGTTGTGGTAATGATGAAGCACCAAGGTATGGTGGTTTTATTTTCATGTTCTTAAAGGATTTTTGGAATGTTATAAAATTCAAGTTTCTTAAGTTATTAATCAATTTGAGTCGACATGCGAGATTAACAATCGTTGTAATCTTCTCTCATTTCACTTATTTCAAAGGTTAGGGACCATTATTCTCAAAAGATTATAGACCTATCAACCTTGCCGGGTGCAGTATAAAGTTAGTTTTGAACTTCTTGCTATGCATCTTAAGAAAGTTATGGGCAGTATCATTAGTCAAGAGCAATCAACGTATGTTGAGGGTGGGAGTTAGGGGTGTTCATCAGTGGCGCAGCATGTAAGGGGCGGGGGGGGGGGGGGGGGGACGTCCGCCCCCCGGGATTTTTCGCTCAGTAGTGTTATATATGTAGTTTTCGTATAGAAATTTGTGGGTATATACGTTTTCACCCCCCCGGTTCTATAGAAATTTTTGGGTATTCTATAGAAATTTTTGGGTATATATGTTTTCACCCCCCCGGCCGAAAAATCCAAGCTTCGCCACTGGTGTTCATGGTTCGGTTTCAAACCGTGAAACTGTTCAAACCGGTTATTGGTTTGGTTTTGCAGTCGGTTTTTCTATTCAACTTTCGGTCGGTCGGTTTCAATATGTTCAAACCGTAACTAACGGTTTGGTTTACGGTTCTTACCAAAAATCAACCGTAAAAAACTGGACCGAACCCTAAGAGTTTATTATATATGTTTTTAATATATATATTAGACATAAATTAAAAATTAAAACTATTTTGACTATTAGAACTAATGTAAAGGGAAAATTACCAAAATGTTGGTTGACCAAGTGACTTTGCAATTTTGTCACCTTCCTGCGTCTTTGGAAGGTCCTCACAGCCTCGGAAGCGTCCCACTGTCATGTTGAAGCGTCCGTTTTCCCACAAGCTGACACGTGTCTGATTAACATATTCTTCGGAAGCGTCCTTGTATTATGTTGATGCGTCGGTGGCTGAGTTTTGCTAACGCGTCCCTGAAACTGAGTTTTGCTAATGCGTCGGAAGCGTCGGCGGAGCCACGTACACAGTTTCAGGGACGCGTTAGCAAAACTCAGCCACCGACGCATCAACATAATACAAGGACGTTTCCGAAGAATATGTTAATCGGACACGTGTCAGCTTGTGGGAAAACGGACGCTTCAACATGATAGTCGGACACTTCCGAGGCTGTGAGGACCTTCCAAAGACGCAGGAAGGTGACAAAATTGCAAAGCCACTTGGTCAACCAACATTTTGTTAATTTCCCTAATGTAAATTCAAAGGGGGGTGTAACCTAAGCCTATTTTGACATTCTCAGATTTGAGAACTTCGGCCCCTCTGTTAATTTTCTATATTCCATATTTTCAAACCGAATTAAAAACTAATCAAGCATTCTTTTGAAGCGGCTTTCTATATTCCATATTTTCAAACCGTAAAATTAATCAAGGATTCTCTTGAAGCGGCTTAGGTACCTAGGTTTTTTTAACTCTTACGATAAAATCTTTTATGTGCCTAGATTTTATTAACTGTTCTATTGAATCGTGATCACCATAGTTTTCTATTAAATTTATAATGTCCTTTTTTGGTTTTTAAGTAACGAGCTCAAACCATGAAACCAAACCATTACGAACGGTTTGGTTTGGTTCGGTTTGGTTCGGTTTGAGAGTTCTACGGTTTGACCTAAAAACTGCAAAAACCGGACCGTACACACCCTAGTGGGAGTATTCTGTTGGGAAAATTAGTGAATGGATATTTAGTTAATTTATAATTTAGTGAAATTATAATTACATATTAAACTCCTTCATATGGTGAAACTCTTGAGTAGAGTTTTATATCACTTGATTAGCTTTTATTAGAGTTTTTATGGCTTTAATTAAATCACTAATTAAGTGAAACTTTTATTAGAGTTTTATGTCTCTAATAAAATCACCACTTAAGAGAAACTCTTCATAATACACAACTCTTGAAAAAAATGGTAGGCTTTGTGACTCATTGGAATTATGAGAAAACTACAAGAGAAAGATAATATGTATAAAGAATTCTTGGAGAAGTGGTGAAGACTTGAACATCCATATGTTGGGAATTATAGAGATATAAGTTTTCTCTACTCGATTCCATCACCTTCATATCATTATTTTTCCACAAGTTCAAACACTATAATTCTATTCGGTGTAACCTCGGGCGTGTGACCATTTCCGGCAGTACAGACTGCTTCGGCTGTTGTACCCTGGGAGACAGACGCGTCGTCTTTAGTAGAGGCGCGAAATCTGTTTTAAGGGAAGCGTGTTGAACACGTGCCTCAACCAAAATCGTCAACGTTTTAGTGTTCTCTTTGTTGCAGTCAATGAGTATTTTTCAAGACTCAAGATGATGAATACTCGAGTCTAGGATGCTATCAAGTGCGCGTGAAGGACCCACCAGAGATGCGGCTTGAATCAAGATTGGTATATATAATTATATTATATATTCTTTTTATTTAGTTATTGTAACCGATATTGTACTATGATATTTCCTACGAATAACGAGAGTCTCGTTATTATATATTTTGTAATTATATTTTACAAAAGGTGAACCTAATTCCTACAAACTTAAAACAGATTTAGTGAGATTGTTGGTACAATCTTAAAACCTTATTTATAAGGATTTTGGGTTTATGAAAGGATTTATAATAGAATAAAAAAATTTTTTTAGAGGTTATGATCTTATAAATATTTTTTTTTGGGAAATATGAATGTAGTACAAGTTGTTGTGTTTGGATTTTTGAGATTAAGATACAATCTTAAATCCTATACCATGGTACAAAACGAATAGTTTTGGTTCCAACGTTTGGGTTTGAAACGATTTTGAAAATCGTTAATTTTTCTTACTTTTGTGTTAGATCGGGTTTATTAGTGTAAACCATACGTTTTTTGTAAACGTTAAATTCTCTAACATGTGTGTTAGACCGGAATTATTGGTGTAAGCCATACGTTTTTTTTGTAAACGTTAAATTCTCTTAAGTAGAGTTTTTTATGTCTTTAAATAAGAGTTTTATGTTACTTGATTAGAGTTTTATGTCTCTAATTAAGTCTCTATTTAAAGCAGACTCTTCATCCAAGCATGGATTGATATGAACAAATAAGTCTTATAATGATTTTGTAATCATCTGTCTTCTAACATGTATGTTAGAAACGTTCATGAAAAGCGTTAGTTTGGAAGCAATTTTTAATTGTTTAGTTTCTAACGTGTGTATTAGAAATGACTTATTTATTAGAACCATATATGTGTTTTAGCAAGTCGAATTAACATTTTGTGGAAATGTTAATATTTCTAACGTGCGCGTTAGAATTTCTTTCATTTTAACATGATTGTTAAAAATGGTTAAGATACAAATGCTTTGAAATGTTTTATGTAGACATTTTATATAAGCAATTTGTTGTAGCATTGTTTTAATGCTTTGTATGATTTAGAAATAAAATGTCATACATTGAAGTTGATGCTTGATGGGCTTCAAGGAATTAAATCACCATAAAGTGATGGTGTGGTATTTATATGAATTTAATGAAATTAAAATCATTTACTAGACTCTTCATATGGAAGATAAACTCTTAAGGAGAGTTTCATGTCAATTTATTAGTTTTTATTAGAGTTTATGTCTCTAATAAAATCTTTAATTAAGTGACTCTTAAGGAGAGTTTCATGTCAATTTATTAGTTTTTATTAGAGTTTATGTCTCTAATAAAATCTTTAATTAAGTGAGACTTATCTCCACCCCATGTCTCTTGTATTAAAAGTAGGCTATGTGCCTAACTTGATGAGATTGAAAAAACAAATACAAGAGTAAGAATACAATAATTAAATCACCATAAAGTGATGGTGTAGTTGTGTGTGATTTTATCACCAACTTTAATTTGTGATTTGTCATGTTTTATATAAAATGACTTAAATTTTCTAACACGTATGTTAGAAAATGTGTATCACGAATACGAGGTTAGAGATTGTTCATAATGAACAGAAATGTTTTATGTAAACATTTAATTGCCTATAAGTGCATTAAAAATGATGAGAAATGGTTTATTTTATAAACTATATCTTTGGAAAACGTTTTATGTAAACGTTCGATTCTATAATGTGCTTGTTATAACATTTTTTTCTAACATGCTTGTTAGAAAATGTTTAGTACATGTGTAGTAAGACTAAACAATATAAAACCATTTGATATTTTGGGTTGATCTATGTTTTCATAACCCTAATTGATATTATTAGTATTGTATATTGCAAAACTAAGAAACTGTTTTGAATTATTTTTAAAACAAAGTTTTGCATAACATTAATAATTCAAATGGTTCGCTACTCTTACTAGAAGTAGCATATGGTGAACAAAGGAACAGCCTGGTGGTTGTTATTTGGTGAAAAACAACTTGGTGTTGTTGTGAACAAATTTAATTGTTCAAGTTTACTACTTAAATGTAGTATTTGTAACAACTTGGTGTTGTTTTGAGCAAAATTGTCCAAGTTTAAAGTTTCAAGATGAAACGGGGAACTTGTACTTACAAGTGCATAGAGTCTTATTGAGGGAGTACCTCAAGACATGCCATGGGACAATATTGTTGAGAAGATTTCGATCAGATTATAAAGTGTTGAAGATAAAAGCACTTTGCTATTTGATGTCTACATATTGTCTATGCTTCCGTTTAAATTTCAAAAGTGATTGACACTTATGATTTAGTTTCCAATGTATTTTATTGTTTGGTGTTCAATATCTTCGGATAACACATTCAATTTTTTACAAAGAAATAAATCACTAATGGTTGTGACGTATAAATTATTTTGTGGAAAATAATTATAACGTCGGTTATACATTGCCTAAAAGAATATGGTTTTAAACGGATGATACATGAAAATACTTGGATATAAACAACTTGAGAGTTGTTACATTGACTAAAAGTCAAAGACGAAACATCAAATGTATAACCACATCATGAGTGAGTAATGAAAGAACGTAGTGAGTGTATTGAGATGAAATACACTAACGACATTCATGTCGACATACTTCATTAGAAGTCATTGAAAATTCACAAGTGTGAATTCTAACATATGAAAGTAAAAGTACTATATGTTATTGTATACCTTTAATAAATCTTGCGAGATTTATAAGTAGATGCGTCTACCACTTTATTATTGTTAGATCTATATGGAGATTTTACCTTCATTTGGGAGAGCATCCTAAATATACATATCTCCTAATGAATAACAATATGTGTGTGCAAATCACTTATGGCAAAATTATGAATGCCATGTTGTTGAGTGTCGATCTAGTTGACTCTATCTCACACATAATAGTGATTGTAGACTAGAAACATTCATCTTGTTGGTGATGAATGTGTTCACCAAGTGACTTGGATTAAGACTTATGTTTAAGTACTTATGAGTCAATGGTAGATCGTTGGAAATCAAAGGTAAACAAGTTATGTTCCTTAAATGAATGATGAAATTTAGCTTTGTGCTATATACAATAACTAGGTTATAACCCGTGGTACCCACGGGTCGCTCTATTTTAAGGATATTAATATTTTATTAATTTTATTACAAGGTTTTTTTTTATAAAATTTGTGAGGATATTTATACAATGATTCAATGTGAATCGTATATCATAATATATGCAAACAATGCAATTTATCAATGGTAACAATTACCATATAATTTTCAAAATATTACCAGATAATTTTCTACCTATGTAGAATGATTCAGACCAAGATGAAAGGATGATAGCCCGTCTCGACATTCTCTGGATACACATTTGAAGCGATGAATTTATATAGCATTTAGGTTGGTTAAAATCTCAAAGAGTAGCATTTCAAAAGGAATATAAAGCATTGTATGAACGAATGAAAACATATAAATGTATTACTGAGTATAACAAATAGATTAATAACCTAATTTATAAAAGTAAAATGAAAATGGGCTAGAAACATAAATTCAATTTAGCTGATATCCATCGATTGAAATGGTGATTACTATTTAATAGAATCAATTAATCCATTGAAATATTTGTTCAAAGTTATTGAAAATATTCCACTTTTTCAAAATGTTGAACCATTTATATCTTAGCAATAATATAAATATGTGATTTTTATATTTTGAATTATTTAAATATGAATAAGTCGATTGCAAACATAATATTAGGTTATCACCTGGGTGACAACCCGGGTAGAAAATTTTAAATTACATTAATCATACGTGTATCAATAAAAGTAATGCAAATAAAGTGACATTGCATAAATTAGTAACAAAGTGGATTGTATCATTAGGTATGAAGTTTTCTTTATAAGTCGTGTACAAAAACATCAAGAAAATGACAAATAATGTTACATTTACAATTTACTAAAAGTAACATGAGCTCAGTCCAGTTGGTGTAGCACGCCCTACCACATCCAACGTTATAGATGCAAGTCCTCTTTGATTTAACAGACACCTAAAATTCGATATCCTTGAAGTCGCTTAATAAATCATAAACAAAGTGACATCCATAATCATTGAGAGTGGGGCAGCCAGAAAGAGCTATTTTGAGCTTAAGTTCATCCTTCAACATTTCTTCTAACTCCATACTCTCCCTTTTGCGGCCCAACCCATGCACAATTGGTCTCCCAGTCTACAATGTCATACGATATCATGAGTAGGATGGTTATAAGAGATAGCAAGAGATATGATCGAACTAAAAATTAGTAACTAAGGAACACAAATGACTCCCGATCACTAATCTTCGTCATGTTGTAAATAGATGCCTTCACGGTTAACTTCTAAATACCCATGTTTCCCTTGACACGTATGAGAATAAAATGACCTTCATATCTCCATTGACCTACAAAAAACGGAAAAAAATGAGTCATGTTGGGTGAAAAGTTCAATGCACATAAACAACTTTTAGCAAGTATTTAGAGATACAATGTCACCATTTGCAGCCTTTAAAAAGCCTTGACGACCTTTGATCTTGACAGCCATTTTGAGTCATAACCAGGTCGATTTCATTGGGCTCCACACCAGTCTCATCTACACCTACATCACCAGACCAACTTGTCTGAATTTTCCAATTGAATTTTGGCCTAGATGAACCCATGGCATAACCAATTGTATCGGTATAAACACATAACAGGGAAGAGATACTTCCAGTCGCTATCCATAGACATATTATTTTCTTACAATAATCGATACAATGAAGCATATGTTTTCCTTTTAGTATAAAAGGTCAATGAAGTGAACTTCATGATTCTATGAAGTTCACTTACATCTGTATAGAACATCATTAATTTGATTAGTTTTTAAAAGTATTATAAGTTACAAGAAAAGCTACTGTCAATTTTTTTTTTCTAAAATGTATGAAGGCACTTTTCACATTTTTACCTTAAAGAGTCAGCCCCAACAACAATTGAATTAATAGCAGCCACAGCCTTCTAAACTGCTTCTTCATTTTCCACATACATGACACCAGTAAACGATGTTGGTTTCAACTCGTAACCGCGATTTTAATTGATCCAATATGCCCAGATGAAACAAATAATCCACATCTCATTCAATTGAGTTGAACCAAACTATAAATCATCTTTAATCAATAAACAAATAAATTTATCCATCATTCTGTCTCATCTATATACAAAATTGGCACCTCTTATTTAATTTTTATTTTCTTCATTTCGAGTAAGATCCCTTTAACACAAATGAACAAAGCTATCTAGACATCTAATGATGTGAAAATTGCAATTAACTGTGTAAACATATAAGGTCACATGTTGAACCACAAACTCATGTCAAGCTCAAAGTATTTATAGGAAAGTGAAGATAACTACTTGGCTAAAAAAGAAAAAAATCAACCTAAAATTAGTCTCAAAAGCATGAAAATAACGAAAAGAAGGTATACCTTTTTTCCAAATTCAACTAATTGACTACGATTTTCTCTGTGTACCAAGAATGTATGCTTTCACCTTCAGATTTGTCGTCATTTTTCAAGCAAAAACATCACGGTGATTTTTAAACAGGTTTACTTGAAGTTGTATTACAAAGGCGCTATACCTCTCCCAAAACTCTATCCGTATATTTGCCAAGTGTTTAACTCATTGACTGTGTTGACCAAGTCAGCTTAGTTGACTGAGTTGACTCGGTTTCCTTGACTCGTCATCCTCCAAACACCACAATCCACAACCATTCTCCATACAGCTGAAATAACCAGTTAGATTAATATTATATTATTAATACAAATGAAATCATTTGAGTTTTCTAATCACCAGTTAAATTAATATTATATTATTAATATAATTAAAATAATTTGAGTTTTCTAATCATTAATATAACACCATATTGCATCATCTTACCTGAAGGGTGGAGAATTTTGCCTTGAGATCGGGCTTCTTTGTTGTTGGAATAGTGGCAAATTCTACTTGACCATTCAAAGCAGTCACTTTCTAGAAACCGAAAGATTACGGAATTTCAAGAACCATAAGCAAAATAGAAACAAATCTTCAATTTGGATTGTGAGCAAAAATAGTGGGTTGGGTAAAGGGAGAAATAGGGCTCGATTTAAAAATGTCAAGTTTGAGTAGACACGGTCAGGCCAACTCCATGATACTAACAAATTAGAATTTTACATACAAGTAATATGCATTATTAAAAGTTCTTTCATCGAAGTGATTTATGAGATTTTATGCATTAGAATCACTTCATATGACATTGAGGCCGCTTGACGAGATTAGTCCCTTTAACCCGTAAAAGATCATATAACCTAAATCACAACCCACTTTTTAGTAAACGAATATAAATTCTACATATGACAACCTGTTCAAGAAGCTTCCTTCAACTTGGATGCCCGATCAACTTCCATCTAAAGCTCAGATACCTTCGTAATATCTTCAAAAGCATATTATGTTGTTACAGCAGTAACTCTATCCCCTTAGCAATTTCCTCCTCAGATAAAAGACCAAATGCCTTCACCTCTCATGTATTTGAAATATTATGCTCGATCCTTTTTGCCATTTCACTAAGATACATCACACAAAATACAACCAAAATTAAAAGTAAAAAAAAAAACATAAAATTTAATAAAACATAATATGTTGGAACCTTGTGATGCTTACTTGCGAGAACCACCAGTTAAAAGTCAACTTGGTTAATATATGTCACCTCCTAATGTCACACTTGTGGCCTTAACTTTTTGATTAAAAGCAACCTGGGTGCCATAAAACGTAACTATATAGCAAACTGTGTGTCATAGAGTAATTTCATCAAACACCTTGACTACAACTAAGCTAAAAGATGGGACTGTCAATAACAATATTTGAGATTTGAAAAAAAAAGTAACGATGTAAACTGCCAATGACAATATTTTTAAAGCAGGATTAGTATTGGCCAAACACCTCTATTATTAAAATCCAATTTCCCTTTAGAGAAGAGAAAAAATAAGGCAAAAAGGTCACTGATGTAAATTTCTAGGTTTCTTTGATGACTGCTAATATACAATTGAAGTCTTTGAGCAGCTTCAGAATTAAAAAAAAATCAATTTGGTTTCAAAACCCACAAGAAACATGAAGAAAATACTATTAATTGCATATAATTTGAGAAGCACATCTACCTTAGAGCCGAAAGAAACTGCATATTAAATGTCTTTGGTATAATAAGAGATATAAACTTTTCATAAACTTATTCATGGTATAAACTTGTAACCAGACTTATAATTTATTGATTGCTTATGATTCATGTTTATAAATTACATTATATTAAAAATTTAATAATTAATAAAACAATTGAATAATTAGTTAAAGTATTAACCACAAAAAGCATGTTCAAATATCTACACAATAAGAAAACAATACAATACTAAAAAAAAGTAAATAGACGAATGAAAACATTAAACTCGTTAAGAAAATTTTAGTCCGATACTATATGTTTTGGAGGATTTGCAACTAAGAGCTTCCCTTCGCTCATTTCCCTTCGCTCATTGACCATTTAAAAACACAAAGATCACCAATTGACATGTCCTCGCCTCTCATCAAATCACTCCAACCGATACATTATACCTAAAGGGAACAAAAATTATCCATACGGATATATATTTAATAATTCAAATTATACTTAAAAAAACCACATACCTATTATAGTTGAATATTGACAGACTAAACCTGTCATTTAACAACGATTACAACAAATATAACATACTAAATTAATACTTTTAGCTGCAAAACATGTCATGATTGACTGTCTACTGACATAAATTATGAAAGAAGAAAAAAACTAAAAACTTGTTTGTGACAACCATTTTGGGAACCACTGCCACTGTTTCAAGCATCTTGTATGACAAAACGGTTATCTTTGATATATAATGGGTCAATCGGCAAAGGAAAAAAATAAGCAAAAATAGCTTAGGAGAAAACTGGTCAAATGGGACATCAATAGATGCCTTTAAAAAATGTAACATAAAATAATTTTGTTTCTTTTTAATTATAACTTGTCAATCATGCCCATCAAACTACTAAACATAACATTGCCACATAACCTAAAAATATCAAACTGCTTGGAGTCACTATAAAACATTCAGTAATTGAGCAGGTAGACAACTCGTCAACTCATGGTAATTTATTATCTTTTTTATTGTAACCTGATATAACACGTTTTCTTAGGGATGACCTCGGTACCGGTACCAAAAATCCTAAAAAAATCGGTACCGGTACTGAAAATACCCGGTACGGTACGCACCAGTATTTGAAGGTAAAAACCGGTATTTACCAGTACCGAAAATGCAAAATGTCGATACCGAAAATCGAGTCGCTTCAGGAAATTCGGTACCGGTTCCCGTACCCGGTACCATTATTGCTCATCCCTACGTTTTCTTATTTTAGTTGATTAAAACCAAAATGAGGTTGTCAAACAGATAATGTGTGTGTAGAAAAGTAGCTAAAAGAATTAAAACACATGACTAAATGCAAACATATTACCTCTAAGTGCTAGGAACTATGGAGTGAATTGTGGTCTCATTAGATGTTTTCCTTCTTCGTGGCTTAAAACCGGGTGTTAAGTGTTAAGAAGGTTGTTTGGACAGCCATTATGTTCAGTTTTGATGGGTGATCAATATGAGAAAACATATTGAAAGATCAACCATGGAATCACTAAACGTTAGGGGTATTTTGTGCATTACCTGGTTACGCCATATAGTACCCATGTGTTTTTAAACTTGTACTTTAGCTGTAGGAAAATGTACGAAACTAAAACATCAACTAATGTGTGAGATACTGAGACTTGCCCTACATTATCGATTAAGGAAGTCACATTTTCTTAAACATTTCATCTAGCATTACACATGCATCACAAAAACCAAATATTGTCAATAGTCAACACCAAATTCTAAGTCAAGTGTATGAATTGGACTTATTAAATCATACTTTTATATTGTCTTAGAAATGCAGCCCCCTTTTCAATTTTTGCCAGAACCGAAGTATAACCCGAGTTGAATTTATATATCAAGTCGACCCAATGTCAAGAGCAGTAAGAAAATAAGATGCATTACATAATTTAAGCCAAACGAATTAAACCTTAATTGAGTATTTTTGGAATACCTGTTTGTCAATCAGTTGGTAATGGGTTTCATTCTCCCTATTTCTGGAATCCACTTGCGTTTAACGTAATGGACTCCCCTATCTCTGAGTGTTGATATGCTTGTGTCTCCCATCTTGCAAAACCTATATTCAAGGAAAGCGGAGGTATATTATTAGTGTTTTTCACGCTGGAAAGGTTAATGTTTACTGTTGCTAATAATATTATTTTGTTACGGCTTTATATTGAACCTATAAAGTACATGTCTAATTGTTATAGCAAGATTATTGCAAATCATGATTAAATTAGTTTGAAGTTAGCTGATGGTTCCTATGAATGAATCAACATACCAAGTTAGCCAAATCAATTTATTTTAATACGATCCAACTCGGTAACAAAATCTTAATTCGTTTGCCAAAGCAATTTATATCAGTGAAGTTGAACATGAATTATACACCGCCTCAACTCATGATTTTGGCTCCTCATTGACATAGTATATTTTTAACACACCAAAAAAAAAACAATTTGCTTTCGGCATTTCAACGAACAACTTATATGCATACGTTGCAAGTAATTTTATTTGAAATAAAATATTTTGACCCGTCTTGCCACCTGTAACCTTAATCAATAACTCACTTGCAACCAATGGCTTGAATCAAATCAAAATTCCTACATGTAATATAGAAAGTAAAAAAAACAATATGAAGAAAATAGATATGCCATTACCTCTTTCTTTGTGTGAGCATCCCTAACAAAATTTGGAATGACATTCAATTTGATCTACTCGAATTTCTCTGCATTGGCTCCGCCCTTGGCCTTTTGCGACTGGATATAGCGGACCGTACTGAAAAAAAGCATAAGCAGCTAGATCTGATGTGGCGGTGTCGCTTTGTATTTCAGTTGTAACTAATTCAATAAGTCCATGAATTAAAGAAACCGTGATTTGCGTGTTTCCCTTATCGAAGAAGTATAGGTACCTGAAAGTACATTGCATTTGCACACACCCATGTTAGTTTATTATATATATATATATAGATATAGCACGAGTTTCAAGAAATTAAATAGTTCATCGAATTACCGACCTAGTGTTACTTACTTGTAAAATCTCGATAAAGAGGATGATTGACTAGTTGTTACCTTTTGTCACATTCGCCATTTGTTGAGCATCGTTTGCGATTCTTAAGGCACGCTACAAACAGAGTAAAGCTATATTATAGTTTGGATTGAACTCCGCTTAAGTGTTCCGCACTCATAAGATGTCTACAAAATACCAAAAAAACCAACAAACTTAACTACCAAATGCGGCAAATTGAGATTTGTTTGAAGTAAAATATGACAAAAGAACAATACCTGATGTTTATTAACCAATAATCAAATACTTTTAAACTATCCAACAACAATTTTCACAGCCCCGGGTCTGTGGAAACAAAACAGATAATTGAGATTTGCATTAAGAAGGTGAAAATATGAATCAATGATACTTGCAAATTGAGATTTGTTTGAAGTAAAAAAAGGACTTTGACTCTAAATGGCTATTTGATCTTATAAGCATACTATTTTATTTAAAAGAACAATACCTGATGTTAATTATGAGCTTTGCAATTCCAAGGTCCGTCAGAGTGATGAAGCGGTTGACGTTGTTCTTATCCGTGTTCTTAAGTGGAATAAACCCAGCAGCCGCTCGAAGGTTTTGAGCCCTAAGTACAACCTGCCTACAAAATCCCCAACAATTTAAACCAAATTCAGTCATATATATGAATACAAATTAATAAAATTAGAACAAATAACTAACTAACTAACTGACTGACCCTTCTTTGATGATTTTGGCATCTGGTGATTGAGTGGATACCATATTTTCCTTAACAATAGCATAACTATATTGACTTGATGCTGAAGAGGATTCTGGTCAAAAGTCGCATCCTTAACCAAATTCCGGCCACTAATAACCCTAATCGAAGATACCACTCCATTGTCATTGATGCCGTTGTGCTGCCTTGGATCGAATTAAACCTGCGTAGCTAGATCTGGGTAGAAAAAACCTCACAAGAAGATGAAAAAAGACGGTGTTGACAGCTAGGGTTTAAAAAAAGGACGATGAAGATCTGGGATTGAACGATGATGATGACAAAACTTGATGATGATAGGAAGATTGTTGAAGGCGGCTGTAGTTAGGGTTTCAGAGAAAGGGAGAGAGTGTAGTTAGGGTTTCAGAGAAACAATATGAACAGTGAGAAGCGGAATGAGAAAAAAGAAGGGTATTATAGGATCCGATTTAGTGGGTCGGGTAGACTAATTCGGGGCTTCAAAATTAAGGAAAAAAGCACACGGAAGTTTTTCCGCCAAAAAGCAAAATTTAGAGGTCTTCTAGCTTGACACATCAGCAAAAATTAACACATTTATTATATATAATAGATTTGTGAGACCTTCCTAAATATTGATGTTTTAGGATTATGAATAAGTCTCATTATTTTGTCTTAACAAGGGATGAATGTTGCAAAGTGATATTATGATATCCTTAGGGCTGTGAAGAATCAGAATGATGCATCTTCTGTTCACATGCTAAAGTATTGTAGTCTAAAGCATGCTAGACTAGTACTTGGTTAATTATGGGTCTTGATGGAGACTAATTAACTCTAAACATTCAAATGTATATGAACACAAAAAGAATTTGTGTATGGACAAAGTTGAGAGAGAATTTTCATTCATTATAAGGAAATGACATGTAACTTTTAAAAGTTTGTTCGAAAAGCTAATGAGGAGAATTCATTGTCTAAGCTTATTTGTAACCACCCTGGTTTTCACACTTGTATTTGTCTGACCTACATTGTAACAAATACCGTAATTGAAATGAAACTTATTCGAATATACTTGCTTTGTGCTCATACATGCTTATACAAGTCCAAACACGTTAATATTTGCAAAGTTGATTGAGTTTTATGCTTGTAAACAAGGCTACGTTAATTACAAGGGCCTAATGTGTCATTATGTGAAAGTATAAGTTGAGGGACCAAATTATCATTTCTTGAAACTCGCTTGAAAACGTTGATTTTAAGTCCGAGGACTAAAACCGTCGTTTTTAGAGAGTACAAAAGTCCGGGGACTAAAACGTCATTTTTGGAACCTTAAAAGTTTCGGTTAAAAATGTAAATTTTGAAAACTTAAAGTCTAGGGTCCTATTTGTCATTTTAAAACTTATTTTCTAAATAAAATAAATAAATTTGTATTTGAAATAAAAAATATAGGGTCCTTTTGGTCATTAACTGAAACTTGAACCTTAGGGACTGTTATTGTCATTTTCTAAACTGATTTAACCGGAAATCCTAACCGGGTTAGCATATTATATAAGGATTCCTATTGTAAAGAACTAACCTAGTTAACTACTTAACTAAACTATTACAGGGACCTTAGTACATACCCTCAAAACCTCAGGGGCCTAAGTGTAAAATCCGAATCAAATAAAAAAAATAACAAAAACCCGGTCACTTGGGGGTTTCGAACTCGGGACGTGTGGGTTAACATATGAGCGTGTGACCGGTCGGCTGGTAGGCCTCATCCGGTTATAACTCGAATCTTAAAATACTTATACACACTTTAGATATTAAATATTATTTATTCAAACCTGCAAAACCCGCCGTCTGTCACCGGATTCCATCCAAAACACAACGAGACAATGGCTTATTCACCCTATGAACTTGCATGTGGAATCCTTGTATCGAAACCAGACTTCCACGCGTTCAAATCGTTCAATACTGAGGCTTTGGCACGCCGATTTGTTGTTTTTCGTTTTAACCGGAATCAATTAAAATCCACTAAATTGTGTCGTTATTTTGTCGAAATTGAACTGTTATTTAGAATCCCTGATCTCTTACGGAACTCACACAACCTTCAAACACACTTAAACATCGAGAAATTACTTCTGTTTCGATTCTGCGTTTTCGTCGCCGGAACCGTCGCCGGATATAGCCGAACCTCGAATCAAGTCCTTACCGGATCCGTTTTACTCGTCCAATCGGTATATTATCGATTACACAATATTTTCCCGAGTTTAATTGAAATATAATCTGGTTTAGATAGAGTAATCGGGTCTGTTGACTTCGGTTGACTATTTTGGGGAAGAAGATGATGAACAGTATTTCCGTTTATTTATTTTCTTTTATTTAAACAGTTTATTCTTTAAAAATTCACAATAAATCGGTTTTTAACATTTAAAGTCCGAAAATTTTAACATATATACTTTCAACACTGAGGTATTTATTAAAAATATAAAGTTAGACAAAATATTTATAAAACTGTTTTTATAAATTAAAAACAGTATTAACATTTCAGAAATTTTAGTAAATCGGTTTTAAGGAGTTAATTATTGAAATTTTTATAGTAATTATTTTGTATGTTGAACTTTACAGAAATAATATTGTTGTTAATATTTCATACAATTTTGATATTTTTATGAAATAAACAGTAATTACACTTTAAAAGCATAGTTTAATTTAATACATTTAAATTAAATAACTATATAATTTTTGTCAGAAATTATTTTTATGATACTACATGCATAATTATGAGTTTATATAAATTAGGTTACTGTTTAATTATTTACAGATTATTTTACATAATTAAATCAGTTAAAAACATTTATTTAAACTTAACAGTTTTAATTATATAATCATATATATTCTGCTCAAAAATATTTTCATAACAAAATATACATGTTTCTGAGTTTATTAAAAGTCTCAAACTATTTTGGGCATTTTCAGATTATTTTTAATAATGAAACTGATAAACTTAAATACTGATATTTTAACCATTTTAATTCATTTTATTTATGTAAAATGATTTCAAGGGCCAAATAATTATCTTAAATCAGTGATATTCCAGGTTCATAATTAAAAATATTATTTTTAATTATTCTGATTTAAATTAAATTTTTTTTTTTAGATAATTGTTAGATAATTATCATGTATTTCACTTTAACATTATCTATATAGTTGATTTTTTTAAGAAAATATATTTCTCATAAATAATCCCTTTGAATCCTGCTTATTTACCGAGTTCCCCAAATTAAGTTGTTCAAACCCATAGTTACCCTTTTTGTCAAACCATACCAAACACCATGAACTTAGTTTCCAGTTTACAATTAACAATATTTGTTGATACCAATTGCAATATTCTGTGCATGTTCATACCATTAGAGTAACGTGGAAAAACCTTGTTCCCGCCAAAACTCTCACACTTTGCATAGTTGTTTGGACTTACCCGAAATCAAGGTGAGTACATAGACCCATCTTTTACTGTTTTCAAACTGTTTTGGGGTGAAACACATGTGCTTATTTACTTTCAGGCTTTCCTGTTTTTCACATACTTGCTATGTTTATTAGTACACTTATAGTACATGATTTACATTACATTGTTTTGCTATGTATGTTGACTGATAGCATACTTAGTACATGGTTTTACTTTACATTTCTGCTGTGTATGTTGACTGATAGCATGCTAGCACATTGATTTACATGACTTTTCTGCTTTGTATGTTAACTTAGCATATTTAGCACATTGTTTTCATTTAACATGGTTACAATCGATATAACATTTGGTTTGTACAAACGGGACTTATATACGTTCATTAACATTAGCTACGCCGCTCGGTAGTAAGTAATGGTACCATAGGACTTGACAAATCCCGTTCCTAAAATCCTAGGTTTGTTTGGATGGATGGAATGACTAAATCCGAAAACATTTCTTTTGATAACCTTGACTGAAAGGGTTATCCGACTGTCACAAGGCTTGAATGTATGCGTTAACTTACCACATAAATGTTTATACCAATAAAACATGCATTTACTTTGCAAAACATAACTTTTTGATATATTCAAAATACCTTGTTTTGTACATTTTACATTTGATTTATGTGACTACACTTTACTTACTATACATAACAAATTGTTACACATTACTTGACTATATTGGGACTTTTAACAATTTACAAGGTTCATGACTAACTTTTACTAAACATTTCTTTAAAACTCAAGTCATGAATCCTATTGTCACAAAACCTATGTATCTCACAGGCATTTTTATGCTGACGTACCTATTTTCACATGTGTTTCAGGATATGATGCGTAGGAGTTATCAAGATACACCTAGGCAGACTTGGACTTTAGCAACAATAAAAGATGGAAAGACTAGTTAATAATGTTACATTTCTTGTCCGTTGAGACATTGTAACTCTCGTAATCAATAAAACGAAATTTCAAATTTCCATGCGTTATGAAACAATGATTTTGTTACAACACTCCCCGACGTTTCCGCCACGTTTTGTTGTTTTTACGTGGTCGGGGTGTGACATTATTCTAGATGTTAAATTAGAATTATTCTAAGTTGGTGACAAACTTATGACAATGGGATGTGTTGCTTTGGTCAGCTCGGAAGCTTGTGTAAGCTAACGCAATATGAGTTGAATTCACTGATACAATAAGGTTGGTCTTGTTCAATCATATGTGTATAAATGTCGCCATAAGTGGTGTTACAGAAATGTTGATCAAATGGCAAGAAATGTGGGGGAGGAACCATTTAAGAAACAACCCTATAAGGGTATGTAGAAATGGTTCTCATTAACACTTCTAAATGTTATCCAATAACACTTAAATGTAGGGGGTGTCTTGCATTTGTTTTTAGCAATAAGAATTTTGTAATCCAATCTAACATTACAAATAGACGACTAAGTGGAGGACACAAAGGTCGTAGTGCATAATGGAGATGTGTTTGCCTTAAATGATACACGTATCTTACGAAGACATATGTTATAACCAGATTCAGATGGCCACTGAGGTTATAGTCTTAGAAGTTGACAATAGGCAAAATTAACTTACGAGTTAAGAACACATCATGACAACTGATCTCAAATACGCAAAGTTATTTGCTAATGTTATGGATCCAACAACCTGAGGGTTTATTAGAGATCAAGTTGTGGAATGGGACTGAAGCCCTTGAAAAATGAAGTTCATATGATGGAAACCTAACTCGGTAGACTGGAGATCCCAAGAATTGAGTTCAATAGGAAAACCTAATTGTATGAATAAGCGAGGTCACTGTGGGGGAATAACCCTACGCATTTAATAAGGTAGTTTATTATAAAGATTAATAAATAAACTTCCTAGTCCATTCCAAAAAGTGACAAGTGTGAGGCTAAGCATAACATGTGGTAAATGATTTGGATAGATCATGATAACCACAATGCTTTTAATGATCTAAGGAGAATCACCTATGTTAGAGAGAAGTGGGGTCGCTTCGAATGGAATTGAGGGCACAATTCCTAGAGCTCTCGCAGAACCAGGAAAGTGTTCCACGACCATTATTGGACACGACTATGAGGAGATGACCCGGCTATAGAGAGTCTTGTGTGAAGTGTATTGTCGTCTACACAAACGGCAGACGAGTTCAAAGACATCGAGATCTACTCAGAGCTAGTGGGCTAAGTGCATTTCATGAGCGAAGTTTCAAAGGGTAACACCTACCTATCGTATGCAAAACTCAACTGTCGAGGTTCCATTGGAAATTTTATGTGTTTTGAACAATCTCCATTCATGTGGGGGATTGTTGGGAAAATTAGTGAATGGATATTTAGTTAATTTATAATTTAGTGAAATTATAATTACACATTAAACTCCTTCATATGGTGAAACTCTTGAGTAGAGTTTTATATCACTTGATTAGCTTTTATTAGAGTTTTTATAGCTCTAATTAAATCACTAATTAAGTGAAACTTTTATTAGAGTTTTATGTCTCTAATAAAATCACCACTTAAGAGAAACTCTTCATAATACACAACTCTTGAAAAAAAAATAGTAGGCTATGTGACTCATTGGAATTATGAGAAAACTACAAGAGAAAGATAATATGTATGAAGAATTCTTGGAGAAGTGGTGAAGACTTGAACATCCATATGTTGGGAATTATAGAGAGATAAGTTTTCTCTACTCGATTCCATCACCTTCATATCATTATTTTTCCACACGTTCAAACACTATAATTCTATTTGGTGTAACCTCGGGCGTGTGGCCATTTCCGGCAGTACAGACTGCTTCGGCTGTTGTACCCTGGGAGACAGATGCGTCGTCTTTAGTAGAGGCGCGAAATCTGTTTTACGGGAAGCGTGTTGAACACGTGCCTCAATCAAAATCGTCAACGTTTTAGTGTTCTCTTTGTTGCAGTCAAGGAGTATTTTTCAAGACTCAAGATGATGAATACTCGAGTCTAGGATGCTATCAAGTGCGCGTGAAGGACCCACCAGAGATGCGGCTTGAATCAAGATTGGTATATATAATTATATTATATATTCTTTTTATTTAGTTATTGCAACCGATATTGTACTATGATATTTCCTACGAATAACGAGAGTCTCGTTATTATATATTTTATAATTATATTTTACAAAAGGTGAACCTAATTCCTACAAATTCTTGATGGTCTACTTGTCATTACTGAATTAATATCATGGGCTAAGAAAACAAATAAACAAGTTCTTATCTTTAAAGTTGGTTTTGACAAAGACTTTTATTCTTGTTAACGGATTGACAAATAAGTAATTCAGTATTCGAATACAAAGGTGTGAGACAAGTTGATCCTTTATCTTCGTTTTTCTTTAATCTTTCCAAGGAGTATCTTTTTCTGAATCCACTACAAATATTGTCAAATCGGCCACACTCAAATATTTGATGAATGGTTTTCATCTAGAAGAATATTAGAGTTTTTCATGTCGCGATGTTTGTTTGAATCCATATTGGACACCAACACTATACTTGGCAAGATGGATGGGTCAGGGCAGGTTCGGGTTAGGACGAGTTTTCGAAAAGAAAAATGGTATGGATCAAAATTAGTGAAGACCACTTCCTATTTTTATCATTGTCTTTGTATGTTTGCATACAGTTCCATTTCTTTCAATATTTCCGAATAATAAACTAGTATTATTCATTAGTTATTATTTTAGTACTACATGCTCTTATATGATTTGTGTTATTTTTTATAATTTTTAGTTAAATTTCTCTAGAAGTCATGAAGAAAACGACAAGATATGATGCATTCATAGAGATCATTCACGTCATTATTATAAATTTTGTTTCTTATAGAACTAGTGGGATTGCGGCAGACGTTCTTTCTCGTTTTGTCTTGTTACAACAACGCATGTACAATATCAACACTCGATATAACAACCAATAAAGATATGCCCAAGATGATATTACACATGTTATATAGCGATCGAAAAGCATAAAAATGAATAACGGTGCTGATTCGGATAACACTTATACCGCACTTGATGTCCAATTCGGGTTGTGATGACACCAGACGATGTCGAGACGGTTCATAAAGCATTTAACTATATTATGAAAATAAAGAAAAAGTAAATCGCGTCAAATTATATACAAAATCAACTTTTAGCGAAACGTAGACAACTTTGAGTATATATATGTTTGTGTTCCGATCATTTGTATATAACTGTTCACAACTCGGATTTGAGTAAATTAACATCGAGACGTAGATAAAAATAAGAACATTGTAATGACATAGTCAAATATTCAGAAAATATCATATTTTAAAAGGTTATAAGAGAAAATAAAATATACTCAAAATTAATTATAATAATAATGTAATATTAAATATTGATACGGTTGAACTTGTCATATAAAATGGTAATATATATTAAGTATTATTTTTGAATTAAAAAATCATAGAAACTAAAAAAGGGAATTTTGCTAAAATAAAAAAACCCATAAAAAGTTGTAGTACAAAAATAAAAACATCAAAAGTTCAATGTAGCTAACATGATGTTATTTAATATATATAATAATAATGAGTAAATGTTCGTAGTCAAAACCCCTTAATTCATTGATGAAGTTGCACCTTTCGTTACACCACACGGTATGGGTGTGGTTTTGTGACGTTTATGCATTTTCATGTCGGACACACCACATCGGACACGGCGTGGACCGCAACGTTGTCGTTGGGGCGGCTTATTTTCGACTAGCATGGAGGTTCAAAGTGGGTGGACATCACACATTATGAGTGGTCGTGGGATGTAGCTGTTGGGTGCTAACTGTTACACCTCAACCGATGGCGGAAACATCGGAGTGAGACAAAAACAAATCGCTCACAGCATCATAACGCTAATTGTGACAATATAATTTAAATCAAGATTTCATAAACACTAAATGTCATACAATGATTCAAAATATGATTCAAATTGTATTAAAGATAATCCAAAACATTGTTTATTCTATGGTGTGTTTCAAGGTTCACCATAGCTTGATTCTTTATCATCTTGTCTATCAACCTGCAACATGTATTAAAATATGATCAACAATAATGTTGGCGAGTATAAAAGTTTTGATACATAGCATAATAAGTTTAAAATGTTTAATGTGCTCATATCCAACATGAATAATGTATACAAGTTACAAATATGTTGGACTAGTGTAACTATATGTCAAACCCAAGTGTCCAACGCAATCGTGCCTTCCCTACATCGTCGCAACGAAGGGAGGTTAACATGTTTTACTTAACAATACCCCAAGACTCAAGGGCGGTGCGTTAATCCTATAGCGCTATAATTGTCAAGGTAGGCTAGCAAAGTTAATGAGCATATAGATACAAGTGTAGACATAGCATATAAGACTAACAAGTATCACATGTTTTCATGTTTAAATGTGGATAGAGTGTGATTAAAATAAGTTTCAAGTGTTGCGTGTTTTGTATAATGTACATATTGCACGCAAAGTGTTTAAAAACAAAAATGAGATAGAGTATACTCACTGTTTTGCGTAGAAAATACACGTAAACCGCGAGCGGAGTTGATGAAGTCTCGAGATTATGCTGAAATGGTTAAACGAGAATGTAAGATTACTGATATGGAAGAGTGTTGGGCCAGATTGTTGAAATACGCGAGATCGTACAAGTTAAAACACTAAACAGTCCGTTCGTACGAAGGGAGCCTGTTGTTCAATACGAACCGACTGTTTGACGTGATATGATCTGATTTGATTATGGAAAACAGTAAGAAAAATAACATAAACAATAAGTGAAATGATCAGGTGTAATGGTTGAGGTTTAAACAGAAAATAAAGTAGTTTGGTTTAATAACAGTATGGGTTCGTATGAAGGCACTCCCTTCGTATGAAGGCACTGTGTTAGTTATGAAAGGTTTTAGTTTGATCTGATTTGATTGAAAACGTTGAAGTATTAGTTTAATTTATTTAATTCAGTAGATAAATGGTGACAAATGAGCGTGTGAACAGAATTGAAATTAAAACAGAAAGTATGAACTGGAGTCCCTTTGTACGAACGGGCATAGTCCCTTCGTACGAAGGTACTGTTTTTGATGAAAATTCATGTTTGATCTGTTAAACAGATCATTTCTTGATGGAAATTAGCCCTAATGCAGGCCCTTAACTATGGGATGAGTTAAGAGTCTGATGGATTCCCGATTCCACCAAGATCGTGTAATAATCGAAAGAAAAACTATGATTAAGTTGTAAAATGTTATGACCATTGATCCAATTCTCGCATAAGTGATGCTCCACAATAGTTTGCCTAGGCAAAACAAGTGGAAACCATCTTGAGATAGGTTGGAACAAGAGTTTTATAAAAAGTTTGGAGTTTGTGATTAAGAACTCAAGAAATGAAATGAACAATGTAATTGAAATGAGACAAGACTCTTATAGCAGATTCTGATCGTCACAGGGGACTTGAGAGTGTTTGCAAAAAGCTAGGCGAGTTGGAATGAAGAAATGGGGGTCTATCTATAGATTTAAGGGGAAATTAGGGTTTCCTAGATTTTAGCTAATCCCCCTTCGTACGAAGCTACCTCCTTCGTACGAAGCTACTCCCTTCGTACGAAGGGCCTGGTTTTAATATTTTATTTTCCCAATTTGATTATTTTGTGAGTTTTAATCAGTTTAATGAGTATCAAGCATCAATAAAGAATCAAGAATCATTATATCGTTCAAAACGTGAATTATAAATACAAGTTTATACATGAGTCTCACATGAATATGATAAAAATCGTTCTCATTATGATCAATAGTCTCGGAATACAAATTGAAACGAAATAGAACATAACAAGAGTACAAGTGTCTAAAAGTAGAAAGTACAACAAGACTTGCTAGAGTAAGATAGGTACAAGGAACCTTGACTATGGGAATTTTGCTACGCCTTAGTTGTTTGGTTCCTCGATCCATGATTTCGACCGGTTTTCCACGAAATGAAGAGTCTCGTTTATTTGCAATTCATCAATAGGAACTTGAAGTCCCTTATCAGCTAGGCACTTCTTAAGGTTTGAGACATGAAATGTTGGGTGAACGTTGTTGAGTTCTTGAGGTAAATCGAGTTGATATGCCACCTTACCAATCCTCTCGAGTATCATGAAAGGACCAACATAGCGAGGGGAAAGTTTTCCCTTTTTACCAAAACGAATCACTTATTTCCAAAGAGATACTTTGAGTAACACATAATCACCAACACTAAACTCTAAAGGTTTGCGTCGCTTGTCGGCATAGCTCTTTTGTCTGCTTCTAGCCTTGAGGAGGTTGTCGCGGATTTGAAGAATCTTATCCGTTGTTTCTTGTACGAGTTCAGGGCCAGTAAGTTGAGTATCACCAATCTCATGCCAACAGATGGGAGATCGGCACTTGCGACCATATAATGCCTCAAAAGGAGCCATTTGAATAATGGAGTGGTAGTTGTTGTTGTATGAGAACTCGATCAAAGGTAAATGTACATCCCAATTACCACCAAAGTCGATGACACAAGAACAAAGCATGTCCTCTAAGGTTTGGATAGTAAGTTCAGTCTGTCCATCCGTTTGAGGATGAAAATACTAAGATTCAAGTGAGTACCCATAGCGGTTTAGAATGTTTGCCAAAGACGTGAAGTGAAACGACCATCGCGGTCAGAGATGATGTCAATGGGGATACGATGATGACATATGATTTCATCAGTGTAGACTCGAGCTAACTTCTCAACTTTGAAATCCTCACGAATAGGAAGGAAGTGAGCTGATTTGGTCAGACGGTCAATGATCACCCAAATGCTATCATGACCAGAAGGTGTGTGAGGAAGTTTGGTTATGAAGTCCATAACAATGCTATCCCATTTCCAAGCAGGGATTTCAGGTTGTTCGAGTAAACCAGAAGGATGCTGATGCTCAGCTTTGACTTTCGAGCAAGTGAGACATTTCGAAACATAAGTGGCAATGTCTTTCTTCATGCCAGGCCACCAATAGGACGTACGAAGGTCATGGTACATCTTATCAGCACAAGTATGAATAGAGTATCGGGACTTGTGTGCCTCGTTCATTATGAGTTCACGAAGATTGTCGCGATCTGGCACCCAGATGTGATCAAGGTAGTATTGGAGTCCGTCCGATTTTGTCACAAATTGGTCTTCAGAAGCACGATGTATCTGGACGGATAAACTCCCTTCATTAGCTAACGAGTACTGAGCCTCACGAATGCAAGTGTGAAGATCACTAGAGACTTGAAAACAACGAATGCTATTAACATGATATTTGCGACTAAGCGTATCGGCCACGACATTCACTTTGCAAGGGTGGTAGCGAATTTCACAGTTGTAGTCATTAAGCAATTCAACCCAACGTCGTTGACGCATGTTTAGCTCTTTTTGATTAAAGATGTGTTGTAGGCTCTTATAGTCAGTGAAAACCACACACTTTGTACCATATAGGTAGTGTCGCCAAATCTTTAACGCAAAAACAACTGCGCCAAGCTCAAGATCATGGGTGGTGTAGTTTTTCTCATGTTTCTTGAGCTGTTGAGAAGCATAAGCGATGACATTGTCTCGTTGCATGAGAACACAACCAAGACCACGGTTCGAGGCATCGCAATATACCACGAAATCATCATTCCCATCAGGAAGGGCGAGAACAGGAGCATTGCAAAGCAAGTCCTTAAGAGTTTGAAAGGATTCCTCTTGTTCGGGACCCCAAACAAAAGGTTTCTCTTTCTGAGTAAGCAAAGTGAGAGGAACGGCGATTTTTGAGAAATTGGAGATGAATCGACGGTAGTAACCCGCCAATCCTAGGAAAGAACGAATCTCAGATGGGGATTTAGGCGCGATCCAATTCTTCACTGCTTTGATTTTGGAAGGGTCAACATGAATCTCTTTTCACTCACAACGTGTCCAAGGAATTGAACTTCTTTGATCCAGAATTCGCACGTAGAAAATTTGGCATACAAACGTTCACCACGCAAGAGTTCGAGTATGAGACGTAAATGACGTTCGTGATCGGCTTGAGTTTTTGAATAAATGAGGACATCATCAATGAAAACGATTACAAAACGATCCAAGTATGGTTTACAAACACGATTCATTAGATCCATGAACACAGCTGGAGCATTGGTCAAGCCAAAAGGCATAACCACGAACTCATAGTGACCATAGCGAGTGCGAAATGCGGTTTTGGGAATGTCCTCTTCGAGAACACGCAGTTGGTGATAGCCAGATCGAAGATCGATCTTAGAGAAGCAAGTTGCGCCTTGACGTTGATCAAAGAGATCGTCGATGCGAGGGAGAGGATAACGATTCTTGACAATGAGTTTGTTAAGCTCACGATAATCGATGCACATGCGAAACGAACCTTCCTTCTTCTTGACGAAAAGCACAGGAGCACCCCAATGTGAGGTACTTAGGCGTATGAAGCCTTTATCGAGGAGTTCTTGGAGTTGACTGGACAACTCTTGCATCTCGGAGGGTGCAAGTCGATAAGGAGCTTTAGCAACAGGAGTCGAACCAGGGATGAGATCAATACGAAAATCGACAGATCGAGATGGAGGAGGACTAGGTAGATCTTCAGGAAAGACGTCAGGGAAATCACACACAACTGGAACATCACTTACGCTCTTTCCCTTGCCCTTTTCTTCCACAATGTGGGCCAAAAAGGCAAAGTACTGTTTACGTAAGTACTTGTTCGCTTGTGTGCATGACATGAGCTTCAGTCTCTTGAAGGTCGGTCTCCATAGACATGCAAAGTATCACCAGAAGGAAGAGGCAAACGAACGTCTTTTTCGTGACACGCGATTTCAGCATGGTTCTTACGAATCCAATCCATGCCTACTTTGATATCGAAACTACCCAATTGCATGGGTATAAGATCGATAAAGAAAACGTAATCATTAAGAGTAAGAAAACAATCACGAAGAACAGAATCGACTGAGATAGACTTGCCATTGGCAACCTCTACTGAAAATGACTTAGGTAGCATAGAGCGTGTACAATTTAACAAAGATTCAGATTCAACGGACACAAAGCTTTTGTCCGCACTAGTATCAAATAGTATCGAAGCATAAAGATTGTTAATGAGAAATTTACCATTAACGACTTCATTGTCGTTTTGTGCCTGATTAGCGTTGATGTTGAATGCTCATCCATGTGGAGCTTGCTGCTGCTATTGTTCTTGGTTCAGTTGAGGATGAAGATGCGTAGTATCACCACATTTGTAGCAGGCTCGTGCGTTGTTGGCTGGTTTAGGGTTTTGGGGAGCTTGCTGAACTTGGTTGGTATGACGGCAATAAGGGGCTGTGTGACCAAAACGATTGCACACAATGCATTGGCAACAAGTTGAGTTGGCAGGGTGATGATAATGGCAAGTGTTACACTTGGGATGAACCCTGGTGTATGGTTTCTTAGTGTTTTCTGGTGTAACAGGGTTTGGGTTTGCAATAGGAACAATCGCGTTGCAGCTTGGGTTTTGAAACTTTCGTTTCTTACCCTTGCTATCACTCGATTGTGCGGTGATTTGGTTGGATGGTTTCGAGGGGGTAGGTGTGGCAACTTGTTTATCGCGAATGCGGTTGTTGTTTAGGTTAGCTGCGAGGAGATAGACTTCTTCGATTGTGTTAAGCTGTGCTGCTTCGATGGTGTCACGCATGCCAGAGGGTAACCCATGGATGTTTTTCCTGATCATGCGGTCAGGAGTGGACACCACATGTGGTACGATAAAGCTGAGTTGCTTGAAACGGGTAGTGTAGGCTAAGTTGTCATCACCAATTTGCTTGAGATGCCAAAACTCGTCCTCGAGCCTTTGCTGCTCGTGAGCAGGACAGAACTCAAGCATCATTAATTCCTTAACCTCAACCCATGGTAACACAAAAGCTTCGTCATTGAAGTGGATGTTTCTCTCATTAGTCCACCATTCCAAGGCTCTGGCTTGGAAGACCCCAGTAGCGCTGCGAGTTTTGAGATTCTCAGGACACTCGCTGATGAAAGTAACCTCAATGCTATCGAACCATTCAAGCATAGCGGTCACCCCATCATTGCCAGTGAAAGGCTTAGGGTTGCAGGCGACAACGTGCTCGTAGTTAAAAGACACAGGCTTGGGTTTCTCAACCTTTGAGTCAACTGAGGAGTTTGGGGTAGAGGAGTTTTGGATCTCACTGACGATTTTGGGGCAACACGTGCTATCTGGTTAGCCATAAATGCCATCATCTTCTTTTGGTAGCTATCCTTGGACTTCTTGGTTGAGTTGGATAGGCGGCTAGACGACATCTAAAGATTCAAAACGAAGAATAGATGAGACTTGATCATAATGTTTTGTTTAAAGAATTTTGTTTTCATGAATGCATCACATAGCATATAATGTTCAAATAATTTCACATAGCATAACATGAATTTCACATAGTGTCACACAAAAATGAAAGCATCGTAAATTTAATTTGTTCACGAGAGATTATTATTGTTTTAGATTGCGAGAGTAGTGCGATTCGTGTCTCCAAGCTTGAAATGAAATAACGTATAAAGGTAAAACACATTAAAATTGAGGTAGCATAAAAGAGACATAACGTAAGAATTGGACTGTCACGGAACATAACATAAGACTATTCCAAAGTAAATCGAAGTCCTTTTTGAGTTAAGGATACGTTCTTTGGCCTAATAGACAAATACTCTCATCGAGAAGCGACTAACGATATTTGTCCTTCCAGTTACTACACGTCCTTAATCGACTGGGAGAATTAAAACTTTGGCGAGATTGAAAATCAAAGAGTGGGACTAGTTATCAAGATGCGAGTTTCACCTCTAACTTGGTAACATCGTACGCTAGTGTGGTTGGTACTTATCGATTGATAAGGGTCCACTAGAATATGAGATGGAAATTTCCTCCAAGATTTGGATATCACTCCTAACTTGAGGGTACATTTCGTGCAAAATATCAAGTATAGCTGATGAAAGTCATCACCAAATGTGGGTATCACCCCTATTTTGATGAGTCGTTTCGTTTGTGAGATACGAGTGTCGTAACCAAGCCTCCAAGTGTGTATTGTGTTAGCCTTAGGAAAGGCATGTATATTTAAAGTCCAAAGAGAATAGATAAGAAACAAGCAAGATAGAAGGCAAGTAGTTTAAAGAACACATAGTGAGAATATTCCTAAACCATAGACTAAGTAAAAGCATTCCTTCTTCTCCTAATTCCCTATAGTTAGGGCTCTGATACCAATCAGTCACACCCCAACCGACGGCGGAAACATCGGAGTGAGACGAAAACAAATCGCTCAAAGCATCATAACGCTAATTGTGACAATATAATTTAAATCAAGATTTCATACACACTAAATGTCATACAATGATTCAAAATATGATTCAAATTGTATCAAACATAATCCAAAACATTGTTTATTCTATGGTGTGTTTCTATGTTCACCCTAGCTTGATTCTTCATCATCTTGTCTATCAACCTGCAACATGTATTAAAATATGATCAACAAAAA
Source organism: Helianthus tuberosus (assembly GCA_030545235.1). Lineage (NCBI taxonomy): Eukaryota > Viridiplantae > Streptophyta > Magnoliopsida > Asterales > Asteraceae > Helianthus > Helianthus tuberosus. The sequence goes on along the minus strand of CM060365.1, from coordinate 180,431,025 downwards.
TGTTGGCGAGTATACAAGTTTTGATACATAGCATAATAAGTTTAAAATGTTTAACGTGCTCATATCCAACATGAATAATGTATACAAGTTACAAATATGCTGGACTAGTGTAACTATATGTCAAACCCAAGTTTCCAATGCAATCTTTCCTTCCCTACATTGTCACAATGAAGGGGGGTTAACATGTTTTACTTAAAAATACCCCAAGACTCAAGGGCGGTGAGTTAATCCTATAGCACTCTAATTGTCAAGGTAGGATAGAAAAGTTAATGGGTATATAGATACAAGTGTACACATAGCATATAAGACTAACAAGTATCACATGTTTTCATGTTTAAATGTGGATAGAGTGTGATTAAAATAAGTTTCAAGTGTTGCGTGTTTTGTATAATGTACATGTTGCACGCAAAGTGTTTAAAAACAAAAATGGGATCGAGTATACTCACAGTTTTGCGTAGAAAATACACGTAAACCGCGAGTGGAGTTGATGAAGTCTCGCGATTATGCTGAAATGGTTAAACGAGAATGTAAGATTACTGATGTGGACGAGTGTTAGGTCAGATTGTTGAAATACGTGAAATCGTACAAGTTAAAACACTAAATAGCCCGTTCGTACGAAGGGAGCCTCTTATTCAATACGAACCGACTGTTTGACGTGATACGATCTGATTTAATTATGGAAAACAATAAGATAAATAACATAAACAATAAGTGAAGTGATCAGGTGTAAAGGTTGAGGTTTAAACAGAAAATAAAGTAGTTCGGTTTGATAATAGTGTGGGTTCGTACGAAGGCACTCCCTTCGTACGAAGGCACTGTGTTGGTTATGAAAGGTTTTAGTTTGATCTGATTTGATTGAAAACGTTGAAGTATTAGTTTAATTTATTTAATTCAGTAGATAAATGGTGACAAATGAGTGTGTAAACAGAATTGAAATTAAAACAAAAAGTATGAACTGGAGTCCCTTTGTACGAACGGGCATAGTCTCTTCGTACGAAGGTACTGTTTTTGATGAAAATTCATGTTTGATCTGTTAAACAAATCATTTATTGATGGAAATTAGCCCTAATGCAGGCCCTTAACTATGGGATGAGTTAAGAGTCTGATGGATTCCCGATTCCACCAAGATCGTGTAATAATCGAAAGAAAAAACTATGATTAAGTTGTAAAATGTTATGACCATTGATCCAATTCTCGTATAAGTGATGCTCCACAATAGTTTGCCTAGGCAAAACAAGTGGAAACCATCTTGAGATAGGTTGGAACAAGAGTTTTATAAAAAGTTTGGAGTTTGTGATTAAGAACTCAAGAAATGAAATGAACAATGTAATTGAAATGAGACAAGACTCTTATAGCAGATTCTGATGGTCACAGGGGACTTGAGAGTGTTTGCAAAAAGCTGGGCGAGTTGGAATGAAGAAATGGGGGTCTATCTATAGATTTAAGGGGAAATTAGGGTTTCCTAGATTTTAGCTAATCCCCTTTCGTACGAAGCTACCTCCTTCGTACGAAGCTACTCCCTTCATACGAAGGGCTTGGTTTTAATATTTTATTTTCCCAATTTGATTATTTTGTGAATTTTATTCAGTTTAATGAGTATCAAGCATCAATAAAGAATCAAGAATCAATATATTGTTCAAAACGTGAATTATAAATACAAGTTTATACATGAGTCTCACATGAATATGATAAAAATAACTGCGTTCTCATTATGATCAATAGTATCGGAATATGTCACGGCCCCCGACCCGGTTTAACCCGTTTCAGGAGCCGTGGGACAGAAAATCCCGTGGTATTTATTTAACAGCGGAAGTTTCTTCAGGATCTTTTAAAACTGAAATATTTCCCGATTATTTTATTTCACAACTCGGGATAAAACCCGGTAATTTACAATCTTGAGATTTCACAAAAGTAATCTTTTATTTTATAAAACATGTTTCCTTATTTTTATACTGAGCCACTTCCTTAAGCTTGTAGTGCTTCACGGCACTTTTCCTGGATCACAACAGATCACCTGAAACATGTTTGAAAAAGGTTTTGTCAGCGGGAAATACTGAGTGAATCATTCTTTTTAATAAAACGACGCTTTTGTTATAATTTACAGTATTAAGAGCGATTACAATGTTCCTGATATCAAACCAACTACCCACGGTATTTGTCACTCGACCGGATCTGTGACTATGGTCATATCCCCCATTGGCTGCCCCAATGGTGACGATTATCAAGTAATGTATACAAAACCCCACATACCGGCTGTAACTTGGTGATTACAAAGACTTAATCCCCGTAATTATAACTTTGAAATAAACATGCTTTTGTAAATAGATTTGATAAAAAGAGAATGACTCACATTGCAGATTTAATCTGAGCAGAGCCTAGCCTACTGATTAGCCTTTTAACCTAAATTAATAGCAAGCACACAATTCGGTTAGTAACTTAATACAGCATTTACGATAACTCACGAGATTAAAACCTTCACAACGAATGATAAAGTGCGATACTTAAACATCCATCGATTTAACGACGAATGACAAAGCATAAACCCTAATGTGGGCAGCACTTAAACATCCATTGGATAGTTTAATCGATCGGACATTGAATCGTATCAGCGATCGAGTTATTACCCTGTATTGCGGCAGCACTTCGTGATCAGTGTGTGTTTTGGACTGTTTTCACTACAACTCGGAGTGTAATTGGAATTTAAACGTCGCATCAATACCCAGAATCAAGTCCCACAGCCTACTATTTATATCTGAAAAATGTCCTCCCCCGCGTGTCGCGACAGGGACATATGTTCCTGTCGCGTGGCGCGACAGGTAACAATTTAGGGTAGGGTAGGTACGTGTCCCAGTAGGCTTGTTGAGTTGGTTTTGCATGAAAAATCGATTTACACGTTAAACTGTATGGATTTTACTGAATAGGGTTTACCCCCCCTGAGTTTTAGGGGCCCTGATCCTGATTCCAACTATTCTGAAAATTTTAGGGTTTGTTCAGAATCACTTGGGTTTCTCAATTAGGGTTTCCTATTGAACAATTAAAATAATAATTAGGACTTTTTAATGAGAGTTGTTACAGAATACAAATTGAAACGAAATAGAACACAACAAGAGTACAAGTGTCTAAAAGTAGAAAGTACAACAAGACTTGCTAGAGTAAGAAAGGTACTAAAATGCGAAGCGTTACACCACCGGTTAAAATTAATTTTTTCTTACTTTCTAAAATTATATAACACCTAGATAAACCCTTTTCTACCATTGTTTTTACAAACTCTCTCAGTTCCTCTCAACTTTCTTTACAATATATCACAAAAATTTCCAAAAAATGGCTATGATTATGTGGAGCAAAGAAAAAAATATCGCGTTTTGAAAATCGTGAGTCTAAGCGCTTACCCATTACACGTTGCGTAATCGCTCGAGTGGTCCGTTTTGGGGGAGTACTTTCCAACACTTTTTCATTCTTAGGGTGACACCAGCCGAACCGTGGATGCACTTTCTTCACGTTTGAGGACTATCCGTTTGGATAGTGAAAAATTCGAGACGGTGCGCAACACGGTGGAAAATGCGGGTGGCGACCTTGTGGAAGACGACATCATACGAGTCTCCCTCATCACAACAGACACGACTACAACCGTGACTTCAAACACGTTTCGGCATGACAAATAATTAGATTTTTAATTTAATAATGTTTAATTTTAAGGTCTTATTTTAATTATGTAATTTTTTTACTTATTTCGCGTGTTTTTGTTTTTTGCTTCTATGTAATGTTTTAAAATTTTAAATTATGTAAAGTTTTATAATTAGCGTTATTTGTTTAATTACTATTAATGTTTATTTAAAAATTAAATAGATTATATATATTTTTTGAAGGGTAAAATGCAATTTATCACCCTGTGATTTGGTCCAGATTTCCTGATCAAACCCTATCTTCCGTTTTTTGCCAGATGAAACCCTGATGTGGGTAACCCATCACACCTTGAAACAACACTATTATTAGTTGTCTAAAACCCATGTGAAAAGACGATCTTACCCCTTTACTATTGTAATATGCCATACAATGGTTTCTACACTATCACTATATGTAATTGATCGGAGTGTCGCGCTCCGGTCAAAGATAATATTTATAGTCCCAAATTACCCTTAACAAATAGTTAGTGGTAGCAAGGGGTCGAACCATGAAGAGTCTGTGGTTTGCAAATGGACTTTGAATGAATTGTAAAATATGTCACACTTATGAAGCTTGCTATGAAATATTTTTGTATTTTTGTTTAATTGAGAGATGTGAATTAAAATTACTAAGTGATTGGTTTGATTGATTACGCACAATTAACAATTGCAAAAATGTAATTAGAAGTTTAAACAATATGGAGAAAACAAGGCTCACACCCGGTTCGGTAATTGCAATCCTAGGGTTCTTACACGTTTTAAATTTGATTCACTCGAATATGTTATTAACGGAATTCTATCATCAAAGATTAGGTGCCAATTGCTATCAACGCAGTGAAGGACGGACCACAATGCACTTCGTTACTTCGGACAAGTAAAACCTATTGAAAGACAAGGCATAATTGCACAAACTTGTTTCACAAAGTCAAATTTCATAACTCACTCGACAATTCACAAATGTAGTTCAAATGCAAGACAATTGTCAATCAATTCAAATACAAATCAATTTGTCACAAAACCAAACTAAAACATTGTTCAAACCCTAGGCTTACAATAACCTACACCGGGGTGAAACCTCCAAGAAATTAGCCGAGCATGATTGAAGAAACTTGATCACCGGATGTAGAAAGCTTGAATTGGATCATCGTGAAGTTTGAAGGTGGATGAATGGTTAGGGTTATGGAAGATTGGTGATGATGGATTGGAAAGAATGGATTGATGGAATGATGGAAATAGGGCTTGGAATCAATAATATAATGTTGATTTGATCCTTGATTCGGGTTGTGGTGATGATGGATAGGTGAATGGTGAATGATAGATGATTGATAATGGCTCCAAAGACAAGTTTCAAACTCCAATAAAAGTGTAACTCCCGAATTGGTTGGTGAGAGGTGTTTTCATTTGTTCAAACCCCAAAAAAAAAACAGCACGATTGCAACATGGAGGAGCCGTTGCCGACGGCTTGATGCCCCGTCGGCGACAATGTGTATTTTCTCAAAAACAGCATACGACCAAACTTGCTGTCTACGGACCTCCTGAGCGACGGAAGAATGCACCAACCGTCGACGACGGCTCCTTTGGGCGTCGGCGACGGTGCCCCCAAACTTGACTTTCTGTTTTCTCCATTTCTTGAGTCCGGTTGACCCGTTTCTCGTCCCGGTGGCCCGTAAAGCTCCCGAAAAGCTCCTTAAACTCTGCTAGACCTGCAAAACAAGAATCTAATCAAAAGTAGGCTATTCGAAATTAAAACTCGTGTAAAAACATCAAATTAAACAATTACAAGCACCGGTTTTCGACCACGTATCACATCCCCACACTTGTCTTTTGCTTGCCCTCAAGCAAATCTGTTTTTCACTTTCATGTGGGTCAAACAACGAATACACTCCCCATTCCCGAGACAAAGGTTAAGGTCTATTGTCATGCTAAAGTTCAAACTCTTTACAATTTTCAACATATTTAACGGTAAGGTAAATTCACATATAAAATGATTATCCAAGATTAATCCGCCCGTGAAACCAACAATTCATGCATATCCCTCACAATGTTCTCTCCACTCGGCTTGTAAATTGGCTAATGTTTATGATGTATTAGCACTTCAAAGAATATTCACTCAAAACCGATTAGAACACATACCCGCATAAGCTTGCAACTCAATCATTCTCCCCCATTGATCACGACTACTAAGCACAAGTTATAAGGTCTTTGTAAGGGTTGTAACGGGGCTAGGCTAAGGGTAGGAAATAAGATATTTTAAAGTGGCTAAGGCGATGAAAATTCGATTTTTTTATTACAAACCACTAAACTAAACAAAACTAAATATAAACATCAACTATGGGCAATAATTTTTGCCTTTTTATTCAACAACGACAAACACATCTTTTTGTTCGTTTCTCGATGGTTTTCCCTTCTTTTTCAAAACATTTTCTAATTTTTTTTTGCAAACAATCAAAAACAACTATACAAATACGACTCCTATAATCGAATTTTCATCACACGGGTTTGAAAGAAAAAGGTTAAAGGTTATGGGCTATAGGGTGATCAAACGAAGGGATTAGGCTCAAAATGGGCGACTAGAGGATTTGTTTGGGTAAGGATAGATAAATGGTTAAAAAAAAGGTTTACCTAATGCCTTAATCATTCTCGTGCTTGTATTCGGTCTATGGTCTCAAACGTATCAAAAGTTGCAAGTTCTACAATATATGACTAATGGTCCACTCAAACAAAGAAACATAGGTATGTAATCTATGATATAAAAGTGGCTCAAAAACCTCACATATCTAAAAGGGTATGGTATGTGACATGCATAAAATACTAGTTTCTTAGGCGGATTATTCCCAAATAACCACCCGCTAAATACTCGTCATGCTATTAACTTGAACTTGACCATGACAAAAGACCAAATGGGTTGTGACATCCCTCGTTGACTTAGTTACTTGTGCTTTTAAGATCGCTTTTGAAACAAGAAATTTTTGAAAATTTTTTGAAATTTTCCCCCATCCCCACACTTGAGGTAAACATTGTCCTCAATGTATAGTGTTTAAATGAATGGGTCAAAATCGAAAATTTTTACTACTCCCCCATCCCCACACTTGAAGTACATATTGTCCTCAATGTGTAAGAACTAGAGTATTAAACACACAAGGGATGTGACACGGCTAATTCCCCAAAATTTCACCCCGGAAAATAATGTACACTTTACAATCCACTTATTTGCTAATCTAAAAAACAAAAGTAAAAAGAAACGTATGCACCTGGTTTTTTTGAGCTCATTCTTCGTATGCTCCTCTCCTCTTCATGAAAGCGGTTGTCCCATGAACCCAATGTACCTACAAATCTTAACCCTTGTGTAGAAGCATGCTTCTCACAACCATCAAAATTTGTTAGTTACCTAGTTCTACCACTTTTATGAAAATATTACCAAGCTATACGTTATTTCACTTTGATTTATGTGGAAAATAATTTACAACAACAACAAACCTAACTCACTTTCGTAGGAATCACGGTTGCATTTAGCTTATGCAACAAGCCCTTTTAAACCCCCCAATAGCTTGGGAGGACGAGAGGTCTCATGAGGGTTATATAGGGAACACACCCACAACGTTCATTTAACTAGGCGAAAATAAGTAATACGAAATAAAAATAACAAAAACAAAATAATATACAACAACAACAACACAAACATACCTTGCATCTACCGCTGATATCTCTCGTTAGGGTTCACTGGCGGGTTTGGCTGGTAGTGATAACCAGTGAGGGCCTCAAACATCTCCCTATAGTTATCGAGTGGGCTCGGCTCTCCTTGAGGTGGTGGTTGGTAAGGAATCGGGATGAAGCTAGAGCCGACTGCCTCAGGCCAATGAGGGGTTGGATCGGATGGGCCTTGTGGATGGGGAAGGTTGGGGTAATCGGTCCACCCCGAATGTTCGGCATATGAGAGACCGGCTTGATAGTCTCTTTGGTGTCGCTCCTGATCATGGAGAACCTTGGCATTATTAATAGCCATTTGGTTAGAGACAGCTAAAGCTCTCCATCGGCGTTGGTCTAATTCTCTTTGTGCATTTTGACGCCTTGCCTCTTCTTCCTCCCATGCCCGTCTTTGGGATCTTTCCTCCTCTTGCAACTGTAACAAGCGTTCCATTTGTGATCGTTGTAACGCTTGTTGCAGTTGTTGTTCCTCCATCTGCTTCTCCATCCTCTCGCGAAAGGATGCTTGAAAAGCCCATTGTTCTTGCGAGTACGACCCTTGCGCCTCTTCCCATTCTTTCCTACTCGCATGGTATTCTCTCCCTTCGCCAATGCATGCCGATACATTATCGTAATCCGCTTGTTGCTCGCGGGTCCACAACCGGTATGACGGTATCTGCCTTTGGTTCACAAAATTTGCCACATCGGCAAAGATTTCCCTATGCTGCTTCCTATACCTCTGCCTCGGTCCCCGCGGACCGGAAGGATCCGTCTCCTCCTCAACATCAGGCATCTCCTCATCTCCTTCCTCTTCATCACCCTCTTCGTCACCCTCTCTCGGTTCAGTGAATTGGTAACTATCTCCTTGTTCATCTTCAACCGTGTGAAGATGACCAAAAGTCTTCACCGTTATCTTCCAATGTCGCCTCATGGAGGCGAAGTTGAACTGATCGATGGGTTTAGACACCCACAGTGACTCCTGAGGCAATGCATTCTGCTGCAAAATCATTGCGCTGATCAACCTCGCATAAGGAATCATCTTCCGCTTGAATGATTCTCTTGTATCCCATGTATTGATCATCACAATTTGACGCCATGATAGCCTTGGAGTCCCATACAACAATGAATGTAAAACCCGGCAGTCGGGTGCCTTCACTTTACCGCGGTCCCCAAACCGCACCAACACATTCTCCGACGAAATGCCTTGTAGTATTTTGCCCATCAAAGACAAATCGCTTCTCAAATCACCTGCGCCCCCAGAACCTGGCAATACGGATGCTAGCATTTGCGGCGGATCAGCGTCGTTTCTTTTATTATCCAAAAACTGATCATAATCGTAGTAATCATACGCTTCAATCCCAAGCGAATCAAACCTTGCAATAGCATTCATACGCTCAAATGACATGATCATTTGATTTTTTCCAATATTGCCGATCAACTGCCACGTAGGAGCCGACCCGTCAGAATGTTCAAACCGGAGAGTAGACAACCATTCACAAACAACCCCCAAATACACCCGGGTGGTGATATCCTCGCACCAGTCAAGCACTCGTTCCCACCCAATCTTTTCAAACCTTTGAACTATGCCGATTTTTCGGAACTCTTCGACATTCAACGTACGTTCACATACTGCCCTCTCGGGTACGGGTTTCGAAACACCCGTAACCATCTTCATTTTCCACATCTTTGCCTCTAATCTTTTGTTTCGATACCGGGAAAGGGCCTTATGTTTTTTGTCTTTCCATACTGAGGCCGACTGACTATTCTTGGCCACTTCCCAATCCCAATCCTGTCGAATAAGTTGCCCATCACCTTCTTCTACATTACTTAACTGTTCCCAACGTCTTTGATATGGCCCCGAGCCTGAACCGGCTCCCGAAGACGAACCTTGCCCGGAGGTTTTTGCTTTCTTGCTTCTTCCAAACATAGCTACAATCAAAAGACAAGACAACAATTAGTACACCCCAAATCTTCAAACGATCTCAAACTTTGAACATAATATGCAATGTTGAATTTCAATCAATAATTAGATGTAAAATCGCCTTTTTAAACTTCCAAAGTCGCTCATTTTAACATCTACATATCAATTTAGCATGTTTATTCACAAAATTTCTCAAAATTTCATGGTTTTAACAATTTTCAACATTGCAACTATGCTCAATCATGCAACAATCTAGTGTAATCACATCACCAAGACTAAAGCATGCTCAAATCCCACCCAAATCAAGTAAATATTCTTAAGTTTGTGCTAAAACATCGTACATTATGATAAACAATCTACTCTTAAACACTAAGCTTAAAATTTCGAAAGAAATCAACAATGTATATGATAATCATGCATAAATTTACTGAAAGTTCATACCTTTGATGTTAGATAACAAGAAGAACTAAGAACAAGTGCAAAACAAGAGACTTGGATGAACACTCTTCAAAACCCTAAAAACTCACGCCCAGAAATCTTGCAAACGAGCAAGAATTGATGGAAACCGTTATGGGTGTTTTGTTCCTCTCGAAAAACTACACAATTTAGGCTCAAGAATCACTGGATTTGGGTGAGAATCGAAGGAGTTATGAGAAGAAGAAGATTAGGGTTCTTGGTAGGAGGTTTTGGGAAGATGGAGTGAAAGGTGAGTTATGAGTGTAATGGATGCAGAAGATTTGTGGTTTTAGGATGGAGATGGATCAGATTGTGGACCCCTATGATGAGTTTGTGGTCTAAAACATGTTTGGGTTACATTTGCAAGGGTTTCAAAGGGGTTGGGTTCGAAACTGAGCGTGCAACAACAACCTGCGTCGGACGAGTTTTGGGGAATCGTCGGCGACGGTCAGACCATCCGTCGGCGACGGTCAGACCATCCGTCGGCGACGGTGAAGGGAAATAGAGGATTTGGGCGACGGCTTATCTAGCTGCCTACGGTGAAAATTGGGCGACGAGCGTTTTTTAGGAACCGTGGGCGACGGCCACTAATACCATCGGCGACGGTGCTTCCATTTTCCGTTTTTTATATTTTCAAAATTTTATTTATTTTATGAAAAATATGAGATTTTTATAAAAGCACTATATACATTAAAAATTCCTAAAAATTATTAAAAATCTTTTTGTAATTTTTTTTATAAGTTAAATTTAACAACATGGAAACCGTTAACGGCCCTACCACCCCCCCCCCCCCGAAAAGTCGTGTATTGTCCCTAATACACACGAATAAGTCTAAAACATACCTTTTTTCTTCAAGACCCGTTCATGATATTCGAACTTCACACAATCAAGAGGATTAGTACGAAACGAGAACGATTAACACAAAAACAATTAAATAATTGTACATAACTTTACAAAATTCATTACCGGTCCTTTCAGTTGACCTCATAAGTTGGCACACTTACCACGAAGTTCACCAACTCTACATTCTCATCCTTTTTCTCATTGTTACCATCAAGGAACGGTTTAAGGCGATGCCCATTAACCGTTTGCTTCGACCCGTCCTTCGGGTCCTTGATTGTAACATCTCCAAGCTTTCCGACCCGTGTAATCACGTACGGGCCCATCCATTTGCTCATGAGCTTACCGGGGAAGTATTTAAGCCTTGAATTGTATAGCCAAACCTTTTGACCCACTTCAAACTCCTTCGGCTTCAACTTCGCGTCATGTGCCCTCTTCATATCATCCTTGTATTTCGAGGCGCACTCATACGCTTCTTCCCTAAGCTCCTCCAACTCGCAAAGCTTTAACTTTCGCTCTTTTCCTGCATCGTCATATTTCATGTTAACCTCTTTAATAGCCCACCAAGCACGATGCACGAGTTCAACCGGTAAATGACAATTTCGCCCATAAACTAAGCGATAAGGTGTAGTTCCAATAGGTGTTTTATGAGCCGTTCTATAAGCCCATAAAGCATCATTCAACTTCGTCGACCAATCCTTTCGGTCGGGTCGAACGGTCTTTTGCAAAATTTCTTTTATTTGCCTATTGGAAACCTCCACTTGACCGCTTGTTTGTGGGTGGTAAGGGGTAGCGATTTGATGGTCAACACCATACCGTTTCAAGAGTTTGCCAAAGTTAAAATTCTTAAAATGAGATCCCCCATCACTAATGATCACTCGGGGAATCCTAAATCTAGAAATTATATTTGTTTGTACAAAATTACAAACAACGGTATGGTCATTCGTCTTGGGGGCAATCGCTTCGACCCACTTGGATACATAGTCGACCGCCACCAAGATGTATAAATTGCCATGCGAATTAGGGAATGGGCCCATGAAATCGATCCCCCACACATCAAAAATATCTACAATGAGGATCGGTTGCATGGGCATTTCATCCCTTTTGGAAATACCCCCTAACTTTTGACACTCTACACAGTTCTTAGCGAAATTAAAAGCATCCTTAAAAATAGTCGGCCAATAAAGACCGCTATTAAGCACTTTGTGCCCGGTTTTGTGACCACTGAAATGGCCCCCACAAGCAAATGAATGCTAGTGCATCAAGACACTAGGAATCTCCTCGTCGGGTATGCATCTTCGAACGACTTGATCCGGACAAAACTTGAATAAGTCCGGTTCTTCCAACGTGTAGTACTTGATTTGAGATAGGAAGTGCAACCTCTTCCTTCTATCCCAATGAGCCGGCAAGTCACCTGTGACCAAATAGTTAACAATATTAGCATACCATGGTAATATTCCAACTTTTAAAATGTGCTCATCTGGGAAGCTCTCGTTAATCTCTTCACGGGAAGAATCCTCCTCTACAACCAATCGAGACAAGTGGTCCGCAACCACATTCTCACTCCCTTTCTTGTCTCGGATCTCCAAGTCAAACTCTTATAGCAAGAGAACCCATCGGATTAACCTCGGCTTCGCATCCTTCTTGTCCATGAGATACCTGACTGCAGAATGGTCAGAATAAACAATGACCTTAGTACCCCATATGTAAGCACGAAATTTATCCAACGCATATACCACCGCAAGTAGCTCTTTCTCGGTTGTTGTATAATTTAATTGTGCATCTGAGAGAGTCTTACTTGCGTAGTAAATAGCAACCGGTTTCTTATCTACCCTTTGACCCAATACGGCCCCGACCGCATAATCACTTGCATCACACATAATTTCGAATGGTAAAGACCAATTCGGTGATTGCAAGATTGGGGCCTCAACCAACTTTTTCTTTAACACGTTAAAGGCATTTTGGCAATTTTTATCGAAAATCAAAAGTTTTATCCTTTAACAACAAATTGCATAGGGGTTTTGTTATGTCACTAAAGCTTTTTATGAACCGCCGATAAAACCCCGCGTGTCCCAAAAACGACCGAATACCCTTAACACTTGTGGGATAAGGCAAAGTAGATATGACTTGCACCTTTGCTCTATCCACCTCAATCCCACGACACGAGACGACATGCCCCAACACAATCCCTTCTTGAACCATAAAATGGCTCTTTTCCCAACTCAAAACCAGATTTTTCTCGACACATCTTTTCAAAACTTTTTCGAGTTGGTCAAGGCATGCATCAAATGATGACCCAAATATTGAGAAATCATCCATGAAGATTTCCAAAGACTCCCCCCACCATATCTGAAAAGATACTCGTCATACACCTTTGGAAGGTGGCGGGGGCATTACAAAGTCCAAAGGGCATTCGCCTAAATGCGAAGGTACCATATGGACAAGTAAAAGTAGTATTTGCTTGGTCTTCCGGATGTATAGCAATTTGATTATATCCGGAATAACCATCCAGAAAACAATAAAATTTTTGTCTGGCCAATTTCTCAACAATTTGGTCAATAAATGGTAAAGGGAAATGATCTTTGGAAGTTGCAGCATTTAACTTCCTATAGTCAATACAAATACGCCACCCGGTTACCGGCCGAGTGGCGACCTCTTCACCCGCGTCATTTGTGACGACTTGAATACCCGCCTTCTTAGGAACTGTTTGTGTCGGGCTCACCCATTGGCTATCCGAGATAGGGTATATAATACCCGCATCTAGCCACTTCAATACTTCCTTCTTCACCACTTCTCGCATGTTCGGATTTAGTCTCCTTTGTGTGTCGCGAGAAGGACTCATGCCGTCTTCCGTGATGATCTTGTGCATCACTACCGAGGGACTAATTCCCTTCAAGTCCGCAATGGTCCACCCGATAGCGGATCTATGAGTGACCAAAACTCTCATCAACTTCTCTTCTTGCTCCCCGGTCAAGTTAGATGCAATGATAACCGGGAGCGAGGTACCTTCACCCACATAAGCATACTTAAGATGCTTGGGTAGCACCTTCAACTCTAGCATCGGCGGCTCTTCCAATGACGGCTTCAACTTTGTGTCTATGCTTTCCGGAAGACTTTCCACTTGATGAGTCCAAGTGGGCCTTCCTTCCTTTGCCGCCATGACCTCTAACTCTTTCACTTCTTCATCCATGCTTCGATTCATTTCTCCTTGTAACCTGTCAAACATGAAACATTCCTTTATTGTGTTTTCCTCTTCAACACTAATGTCGCATAGAGGTATACACTCGTCAACAATGTCCGCCATATAGCATTCATCGCCGACTAGAGGATCCGTCAATCCCGAAAAGACATTCAACCGCAACCGACGGTTACCAAAAGTCATGTCGACCGTACCCGATTTGCAATTAATTTGGGCATTCGATGTTGCCAAAAATGGTCGACCGAGGATCACCGTTGGTTGCTTAGTTCGGTCCAAAGAGACATAATCTAATACAAGAAAGTCCACCGGATAATAAAAGTCCTCGACCTTGACTATTACATCCGTGACTATCCCACGGGGTAGTTTAGGGGTTAAGTCGGCTAACACCACGGTGGTGTTTGACACTTGAAGTGGACCAAAATCATATTGGTCATATAAACTACCCGGCAAGATACTCACACTTGCCCCAAGATCCAAAAGTGCCCGGGTCATTTTAAATTCACCAACTTGTATTGAGATAATGGGCGCCCCCGGATCTTGAAGTTTTGGTGGAAGTGCACCCGAAAGAATCGAACTCACATTTTCGGTTAAATCAAGTTTCTTAGGAAACTTGTGAGTCCGCTTTTGGGTGCATAAATCTTTCAAGTATTTAGCATATGAAGGTACTTGCTTGATTGCATCTAAGAGTGGTAAATTGATTTTGACTTGTTTAAAAATTTCCCACATCTCTTCTTGTTGTGGGCCTCGTTTGTTTACCACTTTCTTAGATGGTCCCAACAAAGCTTCAGGATAAGGGGCGGTATTAACATCCACACCCTTTTCCTTAGCCTTTGGGACGGGAACGGTCCCAATGGGTGTATTTTTATTAACTTTTGAATCATTTTTATTTTGACCCGTTTGACCGTTATTACCTTCATCATCACTCGCATCTTCCACCACCCCTTCAACAAACTTGGGTGATGGTGGCTCGACACCACTATCTATGACTCGACCACTACGTAAAGAAATTTGATTAATTGGTACCTCACGTGTGTTCCTTGAGTTCGACCCTTGATGCTTAGGGTTCACCATGGTATCACTTGGAAGTCCTCCTCCACTTCCACAAATTTGAGCCATCTCTTGAGCTAGTTGCCCCACTTGCTTCTCTAATGCCTTTTGAGACTTATCCTTCACTTCAAACCCTTTCTTTACTTCGGCTTTGAACTCTTGGTATGAATTAGTAAGAGCTTGTTGCGAATTAGTGAGAGCTTATTGTGAGCTAGTAAGATTACTCACAGCATTCATGATGGCATCAAATTTCGAACTTATTGAATCATCACCTTGGGAGTTTGATGCACCACCCCCATTTCCACCTTGGTTGTAACCCCGTTGATAGTTGCTTTCGCGACCTTGATGTCCTTGGTTACCCCCTTGATTGTAATTCCTTTGGTAGCCCCCTTGGTTACCACCTTGACGATTGTTGTACGAGGACCCACCTTAACCACCTTGATTACCCGCTTGGAAATTCAGATTCATTTGATTCGAAGAATTACCATACCGGAAATTAGGGTGATTTCTCAAACCCGGATGGTAAGTGTTGGAGTTCATGTCATATTGCTTTCGATCCCGATACACTTGATTTACCTCCTCAGTGTAGTCACTCGACCCCGTTGGACATTGCTCGGTTATATGCCCAATATCTCCACACTCTTCACGTACCGTAAATTGTACCGCGTTCACTTCCTTCTTCTTCATGCGATCCATTTCCCGCTCTAAGGTAGAGATTCGATCTTTAGAATCAAGATCGGGAAGTGACCGGGAAATAGGATGCTTCTTAGCTCGATCGGCCGATTCCTTCTCTTTTGACCGTTTACTCATCCGCTCCAAAAACTCCCAATCATCATCTTCATGATTGCTCAAGAGAGTTCCATGGCTTGTTGACTCGAGACGGTTCCATGTATTGTCGTCTAGACCCCGTACAAAACACTTGACTAATTCCCACTTCTCTATTTGATGATGTGGGCACTTTCGCATCAACTCCTTGTATCGTGTGAATGCTTCATGCAACGGCTCACCCGATAATTAGCGAAAAGACCTAATTTCATCACGAGCATCATCGGTCTTTGCCATCGAATAGTATTCATCAAGAAAAGCTTGTTGCATCTCTCCCCATGTTCGAATACTATTTGCCGGAAGTGTAAGGAACCATTGCTTCGCTTTATCCTTCAACGAAAATTGAAATAGTCTAAGCTTGACTTCTTCCAATGCGAAATTATGCCCCCCAATTGTGTTACATATAGATGAGAATTCCGCCAAATGCGTGTATGGTTCATCATTAGACCTTCCATTGAAGTGAGGAAGTATGTTGATGTAATGAGGTTTACAATCAAACATTCTTCTTTCACAAACAATTGGTGAATCATTCTCGGTGACCACCGGCCTAAAACGGCCATTCACTCCCCATGGAGGTTGTTGACGACCATGAGGACCGTTAACTTCTTGATCAACTGGTCTTCGGTTGTCCCTTTGATCACCCCCTATCACCTCTTCTATCATCTCTTCGATTCCCACCTTGGTTACCCATTTGATTACCCCCTCCCACGAAACGAGGAATCCGATTAGGGTTACCATTGTTGTTATTGTTGTTGTTGTAAAACCCATCATTTCGGTTCCGTTGATTGTTGTTTCGTGGTTGGCGGTTATTTTCGTAACCGTCATTTCTTCTATTCCCATAACCGTAGTCATCATCCCCCACATAGTTGGCTTTTTGATAGCCAAACTCCTCATCTTCAAATCCTCGTGCATTGTAGATATTACCCTGATTCACGTACCCCCAATCTTCGTCATCATTGACCTGATCATTATAGTAGCCCCCGTCATCAGAATTTTCCGTATGAACACTCACATGCTCTGGCGATTGATAACCGGGAACACTATAAGGTTCGTCATCGGGAATGGCGTTTCTCAAATCATCTATGTTGAAAAATGGGTCTTCGTTCGCGGGATTGCCACGATCTCGGTTGCCTCGACGGTCGGAATTGACATTCCGGTCATCAAGGTTGAGGGGTAAGGAGGTTTGTCGATGTAGGTTTTGTTGTTGGGGTGTTCTTTGGTTGTTGTTGGGATTTTGGTTTTGGAAAGGTGGTGTGGGTGGTCCGGTATTGTTATTTCCACCCAGTCGCTCTTGTGGCATAGGTTGAACATTTGGAGCGGGATTGAAATTGCCTCGGTACTGAAATTGGTATGGATTTTGGTTTTGGTTGGAGTTTTGGTTTGCCATTGAATCGGTTTCAATGGATGGTGTAAGTTGTGGTGTTTGAGAGGCTTGGTTAGAGGCAAGTGTTTCTTCCAACCGGCTTGCTAGATTTCTTCTTGCTACTCTTTTGATTTCCGGTTCGTAGACTAAAGGTGAAGTCCTCCCGGAGTTCCGCGTATGCATGCACTACCTGTAACCTGCACAAGTAACACACCCGCGTAACAAGGAAAAGAGAAAGTGCAAAAGGAAATTAAACAACTTAAACAGATAATCACGAAATTCAAACAATAATCCAAACACAAAGCGCACGCACTCCCCGGCAACGGCGCCAAAATTTGATCGGAGTGTCGTGCTCCGGTCAAAGATAATATTTATAGTCCCAAATTACCCTTAACAAATAGTTAGTGGTAGCAAGGGGTCGAACCACGAAGAGTCTGTGGTTTGCGAATGGACTTTGAATGAATTGTAAAATATGTCACACTTATGAAGCTTGCTATGAAATATTTTTGTATTTTTTTTAATTGAGAGATGTGAATTAAAATTACTAAGTGATTGGTTTGATTGATTACGCACAATTAACAATTGCAAAAATGTAATTAGAAGTTTAAACAATGTGGAGAAAACAAGGCTCACACTCGGTTCGGTAATTGCAATCCTAGGGTTCTTACACGTTTTAAATTTGATTCACTCGAATATGTTATTAACGGAATTCTATCATCAAAGCTTAGGTGCCAATTGCTATCAACGCCGCGAAGGACGGACCACAATGCACTTCATTACTTCGGACAAGTAAAACCTATTGAAAGACAAGGCATAATTGCACAAACTTGTTTCGCAAAGTCAAATTTCATAACTCACTCGACAATTCACAAATGTAGTTCAAATGCAAGACAATTGTCAATCAATTCAAATACAAATCAAGTTGTCACAAAACCAAACTAAAACATTGTTCAAACCCTAGACTTACAATAACCTACACCGGGGTGAAACCTACAAGAAATTAGCCGAGCATGATCGAAGAAACTTGATCACCGGATGTAGAAAGCTTGAATTGGATCATCGTGAAGTTCAAAGGTGGACGAATGGATGAATGGTTAGGGTTATGGAAGATTGGTGATGATGGATTGGAAAGAATGGATTGATGGAATGATGGAATTAGGGCTTGGAATCAAGAATATAATGTTGATTTGATCCTTGATTCGGGTTGTGGTGATGATGGATAGGTGAATGGTGAATGATAGATGATTGATAATGGCTCCAGAGACAAGTTTCAAACTCCAATAAAAGTGTAACTCCCGAATTGGTTGGTGAGAGGTGTTTTCATTTGTTCAAACCCAAAAAAAAAAACAAAAACAGCGCGATTGCAACATGGAGGAGCCGTCGCCGACGGCTTGATGCCCCGTCGGCGACGGTGTGTATTTTCTCAAAAACAGCATACGACCAAACTTGCTGTCTACGGACCTCCTGAGCGACGGAAGAATGCACCAACCGTCGGCGACGGCTCCTTTAGGCGTCGGCGACGGTGCCCCCAAACTTGACTTTCTATTTTCTCCATTTCTTGAGTCCGGTTGACCCGTTTCTCGTCCCGGTGGCCCGAAAAGCTCCCGAAAAGCTCCTTAAACTCTGCTAGACCTGCAAAACAAGAATCTAATCAATAGTAGGCTATTCGAAATTAAAACTCGTGTAAAAACATCAAATTAAACAATTACAAGCACCGGTTTTCGACCACGTATCAGTAATCCATCCAAAATGGAAATTAAAAACATCTAGTTTGACTTTATTTAGTCAACGAATTTAACATAATTTCAAAATTCTTTGACTTATATGTCAAAATGATTGTGTCTCCACCTCCAACATGAACAAACCTATGTCAAACCGATCGTGCAATGACCACCACCATGAACAAACCGATTGTTCCTAATCCTGCTTTGACTTTAATATGGAAAACTGATTGTGCCATACCACTACCAAGAACAAATGATTCTAAACCTGCACTACCCAAAATCAAAGGATCCTAGACCTGCACTACCCCTATGGACTTACCACCTGATCATCATCATCATCAACAAACTGCACTCCTACCTGATCATCATCATCATCAACAACAAACCTGCATACTACAATTGTGCACTACCACTGTGGGCATATCAATTAGGCACCAAAACTGAATACAAGTGATCCTCATCAATTGTACATACTACAATCCTAAAATACCACCTAATTATACAAACTTTAATTATAGATACCATGAATTGTGCATACTACAATCCTGCACATTAAACAATCCTTCACATCAAACAAGAAGTGTGACATGAATTGTATGACATCGAAAGAACCGTGTTCAAAACCCGAACTATACAAACTTTTATTATAGATACCATGAATATAAACACGTAGAAACGTTGCATAATTATACATATCATGAATAAATACACATCCACAGATGCATATTAAACATTAAGTATAGATATATATTATGAAACATAGTTACTTGCACAATTATACACATGAAAAGTTAATCAAACCACATAGTACCAAATCTAATGTTGCAAAAATTATACATATCAAACCTTAGTACCTAATACTTAACCATAATCAAAAGACTAGAACCACTCTAGTCTTGGTGAAGGCGGTTCGTGATGGTGATGGTAAGGGTAGATCGAGGATGGTGGTGGTGATGGCATTGCGGTGGTGACGGTAGTCGTGAAGGTATTATGAACCATGTATTTATTTTTTCATAAAGTATTGAAAAAACAAAGGAAATTTAAGGGGTTATTAACTTTGTATATAGGGTTGTAAACGAGCTGAGCCGAGCTACGAGCTGAAATGTTGCGCTCGGGCTCAGGCTCGTCAAAAGCTCAAGCCAGCTCGTGCTCGTCGAGCCAACTCGTTTACTTTAAATATATATTTTTTTGTACTTTTTATACATGATGATAAGTAAAACAATATTAGGCTTAAAAACCTTTGCTTAAAAATATATTAGAATTATAGGTTATATACATGTGTGTGTGATTTGGGCTTCGAATTAAATGCGCAAAACAAGTGAACCACAAACCGAACCTACGTTGGCTAGAGCTCACGGCTCGTTGAAATCCGCGAACTTTTGAGCAAGCTGTGAGGCGCACACTTTTTGAAGAACCCTATTTGTATAAATGATTATATTTGGTTTCATCAAACATGCTCACCTACAATAACAATTTCTTTTTTTTTTTTTGAACTATGAGCTTCATTAAACAGAACCACACCCAAACCGAGGGGCTAACAACGCACAAGCTACATAATTACAAATTTACACCAATCATCCCAAGGGGACACTTTATATTTCGATCTATTAATAAACCACAAATACCCCACTGACTTAACTTCCGCGATAATCTTTTAGATCTTTACTTGCACATTTGAGAACCTTAACTCGTTTCTCGCTTTCCAAATGCTCCAACACCCTATTATCTTTGATTGTTGCTCCTCGTTTGAAAAGGTATAAACTTTGAGGGCAACTCCAGATCCCCTCATTTCATTGATCGGTTAATTGTGGAAGTCTTGGATTGCAGTTGTAAAAGAAAAGGAGCGACATGCTATTTTTGAAACAGATCGTCATCGTCAAGGGTTGCAGAGTACATATCGATTAACTTCTCCACATAAACTTTCAAGAAAATTCGGAATTTGAGCATATATAGAAACCAACAATTGAGATTTCATTTAATAAATATAGAAACCAATAATTGAGATTTCATTTAACAAATGGACCACCTCCCCAAGTGTCTGTGTCAAACCTTAGAAAACATCCATTTTTTAAAGGGTTGTTTTATTTCCACATCCCCTATAATCTTATTTTCACATCCCTATATCTATACGGGCCGTATAAACTGATACGGGCCGTATAGAATGTTTATGCACATAATTTTATGCGGTGGAATGTTTTTTTTGTTTTTATATGTATACGGGACGTATAGTTATATACTGGCCGTATACATATTTGCATAATTTTGTTTCGAAGGTTTGCCAAGGGTTTTTAGTTTTGGAATCTGTATACGGGCCGTATAATGTTATACGGCCCGTATAGCTCGTATAGAAAAGTTAACTTTTTGTTGCAATCATGAAACCGTTTAATAAATTTTTGTATTTAAAATAGTGTTGTATATATCGGATTATGTTACGAGTTTGTAGTTAAACGTATTTATTATGTTTAATAAGTTTCCTCTTTGTAAAACGATAAATATGTATAAAAAAGTTAATTTTTTGTTGCAATCGGGAAACCGTTTAATAAGTTTTATAAATTTTAAAATAGTATTGTATATGTCGGATTATGTTACGAGTTTGTAGTTAAACGTATTTATTATGTTTAATAAGTTTTGTCTTTGTAAAACGATAAATATGTATAGAAAAGTTAATTTTTGTTGCAATCGGGAAACCATTTAATAAGTTTTATAAATTTTAAAATAGTATTGTATATATCGGATTATGTTACGAGTTTCTAGTTAAACGTATTTATAATGTTTAGTAAGTTTCCACTATGTAAAACGATAAATATGTTATATGATTATGATAAACTACGACAACAATTATTAAACAAACAACTTAACATCTAAACATAAGATTAATATTTATAATGTTTTACATCTAAAAAAAAGATAAACTTTTACAAAGTTTCAAACGTAAAATAACAAAAAAAAATAATAATACAATAAGCAGCTACGGCGGTGGTGGTGGTGGTGGTGCAGCGCCAGCTCGTGGAGGTAGGGGCGCGGCAGAATGCATAGCCACAATCGCCTCGACCATCCACTGTACATCCTCTCTCACTGCAGCTAAATCCCCTCTGACTGTAGCTAAATCCCCTCTGACTGCAGCTACAGCCGACTCGACCTGAACGAGTCTCTCCTCCACCCCCGGTGGAGGCATCACACGCCGTCTCACGCTGCGTCGAACGTACGGGCGATCACCCCGTAACTCCTCCTCAACTAGCTGTGATCGATCGGCAGTATGAGCGACCCCCTCTCCGTCGCCTCCCTCTCCGTCGCCTCCCTCTCCCACGCCCTCTCCCTCGTCTCCCTCGTCTCCCTCCTCATCACCACCCTCTCCATGGGGTCCCTCACCCATACCATAAGCCCAAACCAGCTGCCCTCCCTCGACCTCGCGAGCCAAACCCATCGATAGGGCTGTGTCCCTCCCAACCCTGTCAAGCTGGCGTGTCTGCGTCATATCACTTGCCACCTGCGGGGACAGGAGGCGCAAGTAACCCTTCGCTAGACGGGTGACGAAGGCCCCACAACTGATGTGGGAAGAGGTTCGCTTAAAAGCGTACTCGGCGAGATATGCGGCCAACTTGTACGCCAAGTTGGCCCTCCCGCCGGTAAGTAAGTCGTGCAAGAAGAATAGGTCACTTTGGGTGACCCATTCCCTGCTATCATGACGACCGGCGATCGTCACGGCGATACACCGATGTAGGTATCGGTGTAACGGGTCATAAAGATCAGTCGCCCGTGCCTTCGGGGATCGCTGATTCGCTTTCGCGAACTCCCCGAACCCAATACTCCTCCAATACGGCCACAACACGTCAGTGGACGTGCTGACTGGCGCATCAAAAAATGCGCGTGACCTTGAGTCCTCTTGTGAGTACAGACCCAAGGCAACAGCGAACTGAGGAAGTGTCATCCTTTGAGTCTTGCCGCAAATAGTAAAAGTTACGGCGTCTGTCGTCAAAAAATGCTGAAAACCCCCACCTCGGGTGTCCGTAAATGTAAAGGTAGATAAAACTCTAAAGTAATCTCCCTGTGGGCCCGCTCTGCGGCGGCATCAAATAAGCGGTCCCACGGGGAGTTAGCTGGCATGAGCTCCCGGACCCGACCGATCGCTCCAATATCTGTCAAAAACTGAAAATCTTTGGTCCGAGGCGCATCCAGCACCATCTCCCGTAATTTGCCCAAAACCCTATAGGCAACCATACCTCGAGGGATATCTCTAACAAACTGCCCCGTCTTAGTAAAATCGGGCACAACCTCCTCCTCCTGTCCACGTCCACATCCACGTCCCCGTCCGCGTCCACGTCCACGGTCCCGACCCTGACCCTGACCCTGACCTCGACCTCTACGGGCCGCACCAGCTGCTGATGACTCAGCCATATCGTCTGTAACAAATAACAATTACAACTTAGCAATCGCTATACGATTATCGTTAACGTATTATACGAATACTGTTCTTGTATACGAACGTATTGTACATATGATATACGCTCGTACAATGTTTGAAGATTCAACAAGGATACGACCGTATACATTATATACGAGCATATAATGTTTGAATATTCAAACGTTATACGACCGTATATAAATATACGAGCGTATAATGTTTGAATATTCAAACATTATACGAGCGTATATAATGTATACGATCGTATAACCTTTGATTATTCAAGTGTATACGGTCGTATAAATTTTATACGATCGTATATTTTTTGAATATTCAAACATTATACGATCGTATACAATTTATACGACCGTATACACATAATAATCATTTACAATTTCCTATTTCAATTTTTTTTTTCAAATTGAATTATACAATCGTAATCGTTACGCCTATCTACGCTTTACTATACAAGACCATAATCTAACATGTTACGTAATTTAAAAGTTCACTATACGAAAACGTACCGTATAGGAAGAACGAGAAGAAAACGCCAAAAACGCCGAAGAACGCTGTCCAAGAACGATCCGAGAGAATTTTTGGTGGAATGTTGAGGCCGTATGGTGGAAATGAGGTCGTATAAAACTTATACGACCTTTTTTATTTGTATACGGGCCGTATAAAAGTATACGACCCGTATACAGTGATTTAATTTATTTTAATATTTAATTTATTTTAATTCTGTCGTATACTTAATATACGATCACAGTATACGAGGCACATATTTTTATACGGCCCGTATACAATTCAGTTTTTTTCGTTTTTTTTCAATTACTATATGCGGAACTGACGAAAATACGGTCGTTATGCGTTAACGTTGATTCGTTTAAACGTTTTTTCAAATTCAATTTCAACAAGTTGCCAAAACATTTATATAACGTGTATGTTTATCATTACAAATTGTCAAAACATGCAAATTGATTCGTTTAAACGTTTTTTCATGTTCAATCTCAAAAAGTTGCCAAAACATTTATATAACGTGTATGTTTATCATTACAAATTGTCAAAACATGCAAATTGATTCGTTTAAACGTTTTTTCATGTTCAATCTCAAAAAGTTGCCAAAACATTTATATAACGTGTATGTTGATCATTACAAATTGTCAAAACATGCAAATAACATTTTATATTCATAGGGCACCTAAATCTATCTAATCCCTGGTCCTATATTCATCAACGATCGTATTATATTGGTCAATACGTTCCTTGTAATAGTGATACCAACTTTCTGCTGGCGTATTCCGTGTCGGTTGTCGCCAGTATCCTGATGGGGTTGGCATTGGATATTCCCCTTCTAATCTGACATGAATAAAATGGTTCCTGTTTACATGTACAAGCGCGACTGTTCGATGCGGAATACTTTCTTCGGCTGTTCTGAACATGGGAAAAAATGAAGCACAACCAAGGTCACTTAATAAGAGACAAATGACATTCCACCGGTTTGCTATCAGAAGCCCCGTGAATGGCATTTGTAGCCATTTATGTCGAGGTGCTCCGTCTATTTCATTTACTTCGTCTGATATCACCTCTAGGCAGGCATGTGAAACCTTCTTTAGTAGGAGATTAAATATTGGTTTGTTATGATGACCCAATGTTCGGCTCCTGCTTGTTTCGATGCTGCCTTTGATTTCTGTCACCTGGTTTCTTATGAGCTTATCGATAAGTGGTACCACTTTCTCCAGGGTGTAATTAGAGTCGCCTAGGTACTGCTTCAAAAGAGCATGTTGACCCTCTGCCCTGTTCGTTGTACGTTGACCGAAGTTCAGATGTTGGTCGCTCCAGAACGAAACAAACCGGTCTCTATATGGTTGTAACCAGATTGAATCCAAATAGTTCATAATCTCTGTAATCAAAGTCAAGTGCATTTAAGACAAGTCAAATAAATACGATTATTAAACAAAAATTATATAAAACTTACCGTCGGTTTTTTTGCGTGGCAACTTTGATCGTATTTGCTCGTACCAGTAGTTGTAGTCATGATCGGTCGTTGATTTAATTAGCTCGCCCCACTTGAAAAGAAACCTCTCCCATTTATCCTCTGTTTTAAAGCTTTTCCTGCAATGTTTGAAGATGTTTTGCTGTTTGTGCCACCTACACAATGAATGTCTAGCCCTGGGAAACACGGTTGCACATGCGTTCATTAGGGCGCGATCTCTATCCGTTACTACTACACGTGGTTCCATAACACTGTCTAATGAGTGTTTCAACCTCTGTAGAACCCATGTGAAGTTTTCCTGTTTCTCGTGGCTTACGAACGCATGAGCAATGCAAAACGACATCAACGTTGATGTAACACCGATAATCTGGACTAGAGGCATTTTGTACCGATTCGTCTTGTAGGTGGCGTCTATAAGCAACACATGCGGGAAAGCGCGCCACAACATGTTCGACTCCGGGTGGATGAAGAAAACATCCTCGACCCGTTCGCCGTTTTGAGATGTTTTATGGTAAAAAACAAACCCAACCTTCTCCAACCGGTCAAAAAGTATCTGCATTGGAGTCTCGCCGACTTGTTCCATTCGACCCAATTTGGCTCGAGCGTTGTATATGGTGTTTCTTGTTGAGACATTATGGGGGTTCTGTTCTTTAATGGCAGCAAGAATGTCTCGTGGTTTGATGTTCTGATGCGTCATTTGCTCCACCGTCCTCTCTTCCGATGGAGTCAGCCTCATTAGGGACGGATGACCCTCTGGATACAGAAATGGTTCGTGGTTATGTTTACCTTCCTCAACCCTCAGATCCCAGTAACCTAACCTCTTTCTGTATGTCCCGACGAGTTGGAACTTGCAACCGGTTTTCCTAGTCCCGCTGCGTCTGACCGTCGCTGTTGATTTGTAATTGCCGGCACAATCGCACGTAAGCCAAATTTTTACCGGCTGACAACTATGGGGTTTATCGTAGATGGTGCGTTTGGTGACGAGGGCGTAGCCATTTACGCGTCCGACGTCTCTACACCAGTCTATCAATTCATCCATGCTAGCGAATTTCTAACGGAAACACTTATATGTGTCAATTAATGATTAACTCAAATGATTAACCGAGGTTTAGTTTTAGTATAAACGGGTTCGGGTCAGTTTCAGCTTGAACCTGCGAACCCGTTTGGATTAACGGGTCGGGTTCGGGTCAACATGGTCGGGATGGCGGGTTGGCCCGTTACACATTTATACTATATTATATATTTTTTACAATATATATAAATTAAATGGGGTGCGTATTTTTATGCCATGATTATAAGTTAAAAAGAGAAATTAACATAGATTTTATAACTTAAATATGATATTATATATATATATGTATGTATATATATTTGTGTTTTTAAGTAAATTTTAACTTTAATATGATACGATGTATGATACGATTTTCGAGTCGTGTTCGGGTTCTTATGTATGATACGATTTTCGAGTTCAGGTCGGGTTCGGGTTTGTGTAAAATTTTCAGGTTCAGGTTGGGTTGAACCCACCAACCCGCGAACACGACCCGTTGAGCAACCCTAATCTAAGTTTTTAATAAAAACAACATCAAACGTAAAAACACTAAAATAGTTAACATACAACAAATAAACGTATAATTAAATGTTATACCTCCTTGTTTTGAAACTCAGTACGTTCCTCTTCAGCATTTGGACCCTTGGGCGGTCCACAACTTATGGGAGAAGAATGAGAACTATCAGTCGGCGGTCCAACACTAACAGGAGGGGCTTCAAAATTAACCGGGTGTTGCGATGGATAATAACCAGCATAATTAGGCTGAATGGCATCCAAACCCCAAGTATCCTGACCTGAACCAGACGCAAAAATGGGATCGAACGGAGCATTCAGATCAAACATGCCCGCTTTGTTATCTTCATTCCCCTGATTCGCCTCGTTACCAAACACATTAAAAAGGTCACCCCAACCCGACATTATAACGTAAATAATTTGAATACAGAGAAAAATAGAAGAAACGAATAGAAGTTGAATGAAAATGAATGAAATTAGTGTCGTATATATAGAGAATTTTACGGAATATTACATCGTTTCAAATGATTAACACGCGAATCGAGGAATTTAACGTCTAATCACATAACTCGCACGAGATTCGAGGAATATAACATCGAATCGGAGAATCTTACGTCTAATCACACGTGAATCGAGTAATAATACGTCGCGTCAAATAGTAATAAAATAGTAAAAAAACGAAAATCATTGTATACGGGTCGTATACATATATACGAGCCGTATATCATCGTCGTATAATATATATACGGGCACAGTATCATCTTATTCTCACATGGTTGATACGGGCCGTATAAGGTTATACGGCCCGTATAGAATAAAGTGAACCGACAAAGGCTGCTGGCACAGCCTTTGTCGGTTCACTTTATTCTATACGGGCCGTATAACCTTATACGGCCCGTATCAACCATGTGAGAATAAGATGATACCATGTGGATTTAATAGGACCCTTTTTTAAACCCATTGCAGACGTTGTCAATTCCAACGCACGGTTTAATCATCTTCATATCTTTTCTGTAAAATCGGATGGACACTAATTGTAGTGGCGAACTCCAACACAATTATGAAAGTAGTCTAGTTCACATAAAACACCACCATCGATCTTGAATTGTTTCACCTTGTTTAGGAAAGTATAAACTTTGCAAACAACTCTAAATCCTCCATCTTCAATGATCCCTTCATCTGTTGTAGAGTGCATAATCTTGGTCATCAATTAAAATCTGCACTAAGATTTTTTTAACTTGAATTGGATTGGACCAGGCACAATTAGGGTTGATTGCAATTTCCTTTGGACGAATTTTTATTTGCCATATTTCATAATCCTAACAACCTAATATATAGTGATGGATGAAGAACAATACATGTTGATGTTTTGTTGAAATAACGTATCATTCTTAAATAAAAGAACATGCTATGTTGACATTTACTGATAATAATAAATAGGCCATGATCTGTCGCTTTCACATATAACTAAAAAAATTGGTTTTTTTTTAAAGAAAATTCCAGTAATATACTTGTAAACTTTTTATATGTATACATATATACATTTGAGTTGTAAAACTTTTGTGATCACTTTTCATAATTATAGATAGTTTTTCTATACAAAATATGAATAACTTAATTTTTTATAACTTGTTTGAATATAGCTAAGTGCATTTTAATGTTCACTATTAAAACCAACAACCACCACCTTCTAGTCATCCACCATCAAATATCAACATTCACCATGTAAACCACCTCTAAACAACACCATGATTAGAAACACACAAACTCTTATTAAAAACTGGAAACATGTGAAAAACCTCATAAAAACCAATTACACCTTTCAAAAGAATAAAATAAAAAAACACCCATTAATGTGACGCAGGATCTAGGATCTGACACACTAATTTATCTCTCTCTATTCACAAAACCTACAAACCTTTCCCATGGATTGTTTGTGGCCATGAACGCTAGCTTCTCTCTCCAACACACTCTCTTCGACCATTGGGTATGGGAGGATAGTCTCCAAATGGACTATCATCCACATAAGCGCCATGTAAGCATGGGGGGAGAACCATCCCCTTGAAGACTATCCAAGGGTGTGGTGGATGCTTCTCCCCCATTTTTTTATTATTTATTTTTTTCATATTAATTAAAACAAACTAAATAAAAATAAAAAAAGTTACATTTAAATAAAAACTTAAAGCTACATTAAAAAAAAAAAAACCTAAAGTAACATTAAAAAAAAAACCTAAAGTAACATTAAAAAAAAAAGCTAAACTTAAATTAAAAAAAAAAGCCTAAAGTTACAAATAAATAAAAAAACTACGCGTTGTTTTCTCCGAGACGCCAAATGTGATCGATCAAGTCCGATTGAAGATTGACATGTGTGAAATCGTTATGTAACGAGAACCTGTTCAAATCTTGTTGTTCTCCGCTAACCGGAACATTATTCTCCTCCACCGCGTTCTCGTCATACTCACAAATTGCATGTCCTTCGTCTTCGAGGATCATGTTATGCAGCAGAATACAAGCATACATACAAAATATATATACAACTTATAATTAAAAAAAGAAGACTAAAAACATAAACTTAAAAAATTAAGAACAAATATATAAGAATATAAATATAAGAATAAAAATATCACTAACTTTCTCGGTCTCGCTCGATGTGTGGGTTCCTGTTTCGTGGTTGTGACGAAACCTCCTCCTCCTCCTCTTCTTCTTCCAAAATTATTTGTGTCGCCTCTACCACCTTGTTTATAAAATATTTTACGGCTTCCATGGTGTCCGTCGAACCCGATGAAGAAGAAGATGACATGGTGTATTTTTTAGAGAAGATTATATGGGTATTTTGTATAAAAATGTGGGAGTTGTTTGGAGAAAGTGGATGAATTTTGGTATAAAAGTGGATATATATGTGGGTATTTATAAAAGTTTTAAATTAAATTGATTTTTTTTTTTAAAATTAACCATTATATCAACGGATATATTGAATGGACCCCACCAATCTTGCCCCGTCTCCACCGTCTGAAATCCGACGCATGTGCCGAGCCGGGCCCCTTGGGGGCGGTGTGCGACGTGTCTAGGGGGGGGGGGGGGGGGGCGGCTCGGTGCCGAACCCCATACCCATTGGTCTTCTCCACGTTGGTCGTCTTTCCTCTATCTATTTCACGTCGAAGTTGGTGGGGCCAACGAGCCTCATTGTAGATGACGTTAAGTTGTAGTTGATTAGTACATGATCGCATATTTTTTTTATCTTCTTGTTAAAATTTAGAAACTACAATCACATTGTGAATACTGTACACCAATACACCATTTTATCATTTTTTCAACTTTACAATATATTGCTTAGAACATGCGTAGTGGGCGTGTTTTTTTTCAAAAAAGCCGCAAAACACGCTTGATCACGCCAAGGCCGTATCCCCTTGGGCGTTTTTGGGGGGTTATTTTCGAAAAAAAGCTCCGAAGCGTGTTTTAAATCACGCCAAAATAGAAAACTGTTGGCCAATCACATGCATCCCTATTTTTCTTGGTCAATCCCCTTTTTTTGTTACTTTTTTTTATTTAATGCTTACACCCATTTTTAACATAATACCCACATCCTCACTACACCCATTTTAGAAAACCGCCCAATAATGCCCCTTGCTGACTGGACTGGCACATGGCGGAAAACGCCCAAGGGTGGGGGCATTATTCACCCTTACCACTACGCATGGTCTTACAAAATAGTTACTAAGGTAATAAAGGGATGAGCTCGGTACCGACCGGAACCGAAAGTACCGGTATCGAAAATATCCAAAAGTTGGTACAGGTACCGGTACCGAATATACTCGGTACGGTACCGGTATTTGAGGGTAAAAACCGGTAAATACCGGTACCATACCGGACTGGTACCGAACCGATACCGAAAATGTCAAAAGTCGGTACTGAATCGGTACCGAAAATATACCCGGTTCAGTAAATTCGGTACCGATACCGGGTTCCATTTGCTCATCCCTAAAGTAAACTTTAACCAAGTTTTATGCGTTCATTGTTTCATGAGTTAAAAAAAATCAATTGTTATTACAAACCATGTTTTTATTTTTTTCCAGCAATTTTCGAAAAAACAAAGGAAATTTAAGGGGTTATTAACTTTGAATATAGGGTTGTAAACGAGCTGAGTCGAGCTACGAGCTGAGTCGAGCTACGAGCTGAAATGTTGCGCTCGGGCTCGTCAAAAGCTCAAGCTAGCTCGTGGCTCATCGAGCCAACTCGTTTACTTTAAATATATATATATAGGAGAATGATCCACTAAAAAATATATTTTGTCTAAGTAGCCTAACAAGAATTATTATCATGCCATGTGCCACTCCTTATAAGTAGAAAGGAATGACATTTTGGTCATTATAAATAGGAGTGACAAAGTGACATGTGGCATCCCTTTTATTATCTAAAAATACAACAAAAAAAAATCTAGTATAAAAAATTTAGCACAAAAAATTCAGTACAAAAAAATATAGCACAAAAAGACAGTACAAAAAAATATAGCACATAAAAATCTAGTACAAAAAATATAGCACAAAAAAATATAGGACAAAAAATCTAGCACATAAAATTGAGAAAAAAAAATTAAAAACAAAAAAATCAACACAAAAATATAGCACAAAAATTCAGCACAAAAAATGTTATAAAACATAGAAATACAACACATTTTTGTGGGTTTTTTAGTCGTCATATTTTATATAGCAATATGGTACTCAAATTAAAGATAAAAAACGCTCGATTTTATGATGAAATTTTTATGAAAAAATAATGTCGTATAAAAAAATTATGAACGTTTGAAAAATGATGGTGAGATATTCATGAGCCTTGCATGTGAAGATAGAAAGTCAATTAACAGGATTTTCCCAAAATACCATTACACTCCTCTTGTTTCATACATTTTCATCTTAACCATTGATTTGAAAAATGAATGGTTAAGATTACTTCTCATCCTACTTAGGCAAAATGAACTTTTTATTTGATCCTACCCCTATATATATATATATACACACACACACATATATAGGGGAAAGTTATCTTGAGAACGATAAATATTGCGAAAACCGTGAGAACAAAATAAGATTTTTATTTGAAGGGAGCGCCGGCGTACGAGGACAGAATGCGTAAGTCTTCCAAAGTGCTGAAACGGTCGAAATCGAAGTGTCAGTGGGAAAACAGAGGCTTCGTACGAAGGCGTGCCTTCATATGAAGGTGGAGTCTTCGTACACGTGTTGCTTCCGTTGTCCAAAATCGAATGTTCTTCGTTTCTTTCTTCGAGAAATCGAGTGTGCATCCTTCCAGCCTTAAGCTACTGATTAAACTTAGAGCCGGAGAGGTCTTGGTTCAAGTCGCGTGTGAGAAAAACTGGACTGGTATGTACAAAGGGTGCCTTCTTACGAAGCCATGGCTTCGTACAAGCCAGTCTGGCTTCGCACAAGCTTCTGATCAACGTGTTTGAGTGTCCGGAGCTATGTTTTCGCATGAATCGGATGTATTTTCGAGTCCTATTCATGACGATTTCGACACTACTTCGTCCCACTATCCAGTGAACGAAATACATGCCGTTTTAGGTCTGTTTTAGTGTGAAAATCAAGTTTAAAAAGGTTTTAAAGGGTTTTTACTTAGATCTAACACTTGGTGAGTGTGAAGCCAGCTGATTTCTAACTTGGGAAGCCGTAGCTGGGCCCAATACACTTGGTTAAGTGTAGATCTATGGTAAAATAAGAAGATTTGATGAAAAAGATGAAGATTTTGTAAAAAGAATGAAGGGTTTTCATGAAAAAATAAGAAGTTAGATGAAAAGATGAAGTTTTGATGAAAAATTGAAAAGTTTTGATGAAATCAAAGTGTTTCTAGTGTAAAATCGAAGTGGAAAACGTTGTCTAATCACGTAAAAATGATAATTCTTACTTGAAAATAGTCGGACAACAATTCGACAGAGTTTCGGTGCAAAGACAGCAAGTGAGAATGAATGAGGTGGACTTGGGTATTTATAGGAGAGGTAGGATCGCACAGGAGCTCCTGTTCGAACCGGCTGCCTTCGTTCGAAGGTAATGTTTTGTGCATAAAATCCTCGTTTTCGCGTGCAGGATGCTCGTTTAATGCGTTTTGTTGCGTTAGTTTGTATATGTTCTTTAAGTATATTAGCGAGATAGTATGTGTCGTGTCGTGTTGCGTTTTAGATTGATAAATCGAGTTGTGCGAGTAACGTTTGAGCGTTTTGAGCGATGTAAACAACACATATTCATATTAAACAAGTAAGCACACAATAACACAATTAATATAAATAAATCCGCGTTTCGAGTTTGCGTTGCGATGAGCGTTTAAATGCATTAAAATACGATAAATAGCGATGTAAAATGCGTTTAAAAATATAGTCAACTCATTGGCATTAATCGAATCTCGGAGTACAAGCGTTTACGAGAGAAGCAACGGTAACAGAAACAACCAGAGAGTCGGGTTGTTACAGGCTCTCCTACTTTAGGGAATTTCGTCCCGAAATTAAGTAGCAGACGTAACAAAGAGTTGCGGATATTTAGCTTTCATATCACTCTCGAGTTCCCAAGTGAACTCGGCACCGCGTTTTCCCTCCCATCTAACCTTGACTATGGGAGTGCGAGAGCGTCGAAGTTTCTTGGTCTCTCGATCCATGATTTCTACTGGCTTTTCCACAAAGTGCAGTATCTCATTTATTTGCAAGTCTTCAAGAGGTACATGAAGATTTTCTTCGGCTAAACACTTCTTGAGGTTCGAGACGTGGAAAGTCGGGTGTACGTTACTGAGTTCAACCGATAATTTGAGTCGGTAGGCCACTTTATCAATTCTTTTCAGAATCTTAAAGGGACCCACGTATCGTGGCGCTAGTTTCCCTTTCTTACCGAATCGGATCACCCCTTTCCAAGGTGAAACCCTTAAGAGGACGTGATCTCCAACTTCGAACTCTAGGGGCTTGCGGCGTTTGTCGGCGTAGCTCTTTTGACGACTCCGAGCTTTCAGGAGATTGCCTCTTATTTGGAGGATCTTGTCTGTCGTTTCTTGTATTAACTTGGGACCGATGATCTGTTCGTCTCCGATCTTGTGCCAAACAATAGGCGATCGACATTTTCTACCGTATAGTGCCTCAAAGGGTGCCATTTGCATACTAGCGTGATAATTGTTATTGTACGAGAATTCTACTAAGGGTAAATGTGAATCTCAATTACCACCAAAATCTATAACGCACGAACAAAGCAGGTCTTCAAGGGTGCAGATCGTGCGCTCAGTCTGACCGTCGGTCTGGGGATGGAATGCGGTACAGAGATTGAGAGTTGTAACGAGAGCGGATTGAAATGTCTCCCAGATACGTGAGGTAAAACAACCATCGCGGTCAGAGATGATGTCGCGAGGCGTCCTGTGTCGGTAGATGACTTCGTCGGTATAGATTCATGTTAATCGTTCAAACTTAAAGTCTTCTCGTATCAGAATCAAATGAGCAGATTTCGTAAGATGATTAACGATAACCCAAATGCTATCATAACTAGAATGCGTGCATGGGAGTTTCGTAATAAAATTCATTGCTATACTTTCTTATTTCCACATCGGGATTTCGAGTTGTTCGAGTAAACCAGAGGGTCGTTGATGTTTGGCCTTAACTTTCGAGCAAGTTAGGCATTTTGAAACATACAGAGCGATATCCTTCTTCATGCCCGACCACCATTACCTAGAACGGAGGTCTTGGTACATCTTATCGGCACCGGGGTGAATGGAATATCGAGATTTGTG
The DNA here is from genome assembly GCA_030545235.1 of Helianthus tuberosus. NCBI lineage: Eukaryota > Viridiplantae > Streptophyta > Magnoliopsida > Asterales > Asteraceae > Helianthus > Helianthus tuberosus. The sequence goes on along the minus strand of CM060365.1, from coordinate 180,396,584 downwards.
AGTTTCAGTCATCAATATCTCCCTGAGAGTATTGAGACTAGGAATCCAAATACGGTCGAGATAGTGAAAGATACCATTCGATTTGCTTACCAACTGAGTTTCGGTACCACATATCCTTTCTTCCTTCAAAGTATTCTCAAGAAAACAAGCGTGCTGCACATCGCGAATGAGAGCTTCAAGGTTGTTTTGGGCTTGGACATTACGAACGCTATACACATAGCTTCGTCGACGGAGGGCATCGGCCATGATGTTTACCTTGCCTGGGTGGTAGCGAATCTCACAATTATAGTCGTTGAGAAGTTCAACCCATCTACGTTGGCGCATGTTTAGTTCTTTCTGGTTGAAGATATGTTGTAGGCTCTTATGGTCGGTGAAGACCGTACACTTGGTACCATAAAGATAGTGTCGTCATATCTTTAACGCAAAAACAACTGCACTGAGTTCGAGATCGTGGGTAGTGTAGTTCTTCTCGTGGACCTTGAGTTGTCGAGATGCATATGCGATGACCTTGTCTCGTTGCATAAGAACACAACCAAGACCTAGGTTAGAGGCATCGCAATAAACAACGAAATCGTCGTTTTCATCGGGAAGTGTAAGAATAGGGGTGTTGCTAAGCATATGCTAGAGAGTTTGAAAGGCTTCCTCCTGTTCGGAACCCCAAACAAAAGGTTTATCCTTATAAGTCAGAGCGGTGAGAGGTACGACGAGTTTGGAAAAGTCTGCGATGAATCGTCGGTAATAACCCGCCAATCTGAGAAACAAACGGATTTCGGATGGATTCTTCGGCGTAATCTAACTCTTTACAGCTTCTATCTTCGCGGGATCAACGTGAATTCCTTGACTGTTAATGATGTGACCAAGGAATTGAACCTCCTCGACCCAAAATTCACACTTGGAGAACTTCGCGTAGAGGCGATTTCCTTGAAGAAGTTCAAAAACTAAACGAAGATGTCGCGCGTGTTCGGCTCTTGACTTCGAGTAGATAAGAATATCGTCGATAAACATAATGATGAAACGATCCAAAAAGGGTTTGCACACACGGTTCATCAAATCCATGAAGACCGCGGGTGCGTTTGTGTGACCAAAAGGCATGACCACGAATTCATAATGGCCATAACGAGTACGAAAAGTGGTTTTCGGAATATCTTGCTCTTGTATACGCAACTGGTGATAGCCTGAATGTAAATTAATCTTCGAGAAACACGTGGCGCCTTGGAGTTGATCAAACAGATCGTCGATTCGAGGTAGCGGATAATGGTTCTTGATAGTAAGCTTGTTAAGTTTCTGATAATCGATGCACATTCGGAACGATCCATCCTTCTTTTACACAAAAAAAACGGGTGTGCCCCATGGCGATGTGCTCGGGCGTATGAAGCCTTTATCAAGCAATTCCTAAAGTTGGCTAGATACTTCACGCATTTCGGATGGAGCGAGGCGATAAGGGGCTTTTGCAACAGGTGTAGCGCCAGGAATTAGATCAATACGGAAATTAATATCACGAGTAGGGGGTAAACCAGGTAAATCATCGGGAAATACGTTAGGAAAATCACAAACAACAGGAACGTCTTTCATGGTTTTCTTCTCGTTCGTCAGTACTACAATATGAGCTAAGAAAGCGGTGTATTCCTTGTGTAAGTACTTGCTCACTTGGATAAACGACATAAGCTTCAATTCCTTTGAGGATACTTCGCCATAAACACATAGTTGCTCACCGTTTGAAAGAGAGAAACGAATCATATTTTCGAAACAAACAACTTTGGCACGATTCTCACGAAGAAATTCCATGCCTATTATGACGTCAAAACTACCAAGTTGCATAGGGATGAGATCGATTGGGAAAATGTGATTGTTGAGTTCAAGAGTGCAATCACGTAGAATAGAACTAACGGTCAAGATTCTTCCGGTGGTAACTTCTACGTCGAAGGTCGTTGGGAGGTTAATGCGTTTACATTTCAGAAGCTTTTCGAATTCAAACGATACAAAACAGTTATCGGCTCCAGTATCAAATAAGCATGAAGCATAAATACCATTGACAAGGACGTACCGTTGACAACATTATTTTCAGTCTGAGCCTGGCGGACATTGATGTTGAAGGTTCTTCCGCGGGTAGCTTGAGGTTGCTGCTGAGGCTACTGTTTCTGCAGTGGTGGTTGCAGCCGTGGTTCTTGTTTCACCACACGCTGCGGACAAACATTTGCAAAGTGGTTTAGATCACCACACGTGTAGCAAGCACGTGCATTAGCAACTTGTACTGGAGGTGTTGGATTAACCCGAGGGGCAAGAGGTTGAGCTGGTGGTGATGTGAGTGCTTGAGGAGCTTGCTGATAAGGGCCTGAGCGGCAGTGAGCTGTGTAGTGTCCATAGAGGTTGCAGTTGACACAAAAGCGATAGTTTGTTCCCACTGGGTGATGATAAGTACAAGTAGAACACAGTTGATGATTCCCAGTGTACGCACGCTTAGCAGGCGGTGCGTAGGGAGTAGCAACCTGATGAGTTTGAGTGTTAGGCCACCGTGTTTTGACTACCGCGTTGGGAGCTTGAGATGGAGCAGTTTCAGTGCCTGGAGTTGTAGTAGCTTGATTGAGACTCTTGGTCGTGGTTTTGAAAACACCAGCCAAGACTCGCTTGTCGTTGATCTCAGCTGCGAGTTGATAAGTTTCCTCAATTGTAGCAGGTTTTGCTGCTTGAACAAAGTCAGCGACACAATCAGGAAGAGCTCGAATGTACTTCTTGATAGTTTTCTCAGGAGTGCCCACTTGACTTGGACAGATGATGCTCAACTGTTTGAAACGAGCGGTGAGACCAGCGTTATCACCGGCATCTTGCTTGATGTTCCAGAATTCATTCTCCAGCTTCTGGACTTCGTGGGGAGGACAAAATTCCTTCATTATGAGCTCTTTCAGCTCCTCCCATGCGAGGCCAAAGGCTACATCATTACCACGCCTGTTGCGCTCGGCGGTCCACCAATCAAGTGCCCTCGTCTGAAAGACTCCAGTGGCATTGACAGTGCGAAGATTCTCAGGACATCCACTTTGATGGAAGGTAACTTTGATTGCATCAAACCATTGAAACATCACACTGGGTCCATCTTCACTAGTAAAGTTAATAGGACCACAGGCTTTGAACTGCTTGAAGATGAATGGTGTTTTCGGAGCGTCATTCTTGGAATCAATAGAAGAAGTTCTGCTGGCAGCGTGGATTTCGCTGACAATCTGAGGTATCACCTTGGTCATTTCCTTGGCCACGAGAGACGCGATTCGTTTGTCAGCATTGTTCCTCTGAATAGTTCGGCGGGTATGTGATCCAAGAGAAGACATCTACCATTAGATGAGATTCGATTATGTTGGGTTTGTTTGAAAAGTTTAGCGATTCATACATCATTTTTATTATTATTATTCACATAAAGCACAGGAACACGTCAGCACATATTCTCGTATACACATAATCTCGTAATCATATAGGCAGGAAACCACATAGACACGTAACACATAAGCACATAAGCACAGAATTCACATAAACACGTATGAACACATATTTCACATAAACACATATTTCACAAAACACATATTTCACATAAACACATATTTTGCATGTGTTCACCTTCATTTCCAATAAGCGTAGCACTTTTGAGATTCGCGGAGCGTGAGCGAGGAGTATAGCATACATAAGCGAGTAGCATAGTGTATGAGAGTATAACTGCGTAAGAGAGTTGCATGTTTTAGTTGTTTCACGATTAGTTAGCATTTTAGATTGCGAGAGCTGTGCGAGTTGTGTGTGATAAGCAGAAAGCGAGAAATTAAAACCATAAATTATAAATTTAAAACACATAAACACAATAAACTCGATGACACGTAAAATCGGTAATTACGGGCTAGAAAAAAAATAGAGTGCCTTGGGTGTTAGGAATCGACTACCCAAAGTGATTCGCCTATTCCCAACAAGTTCGAGTATACGCTTTGGCCTAATAGACTATGCTTTCACCGTGATACGACGAACGACACTCATCCTTCCAGTTACTACGTGACCTGAGTCATTGGAATAGTCGAGACTTTGGTGAGATCTTTAAAAATAAACTTAGAGAGTGGAACGGGTTATTAAGATGAGGGTTTCACCCTTGACTTAACAACTTCATTCCTAAGTGGGACGAGAACCACCACGAGATAGAGATGGAGATTCCCGTTGAGATGTGGATATCACTCCAAACTCAACGAGAGATTCTCGTGCTTAGAGTAATACGTAAGCTGAGTGGCTGCTTTGAGAGTTCTTGGTTTTCACACCTATTCTCGACACAATCACGCGTTGGTGTTATACGAGTGTTTCCAAACGTGTGTATTGTGTTAGCCTTAGGAAAGGCAAATAGCATTTAATCCTTAGGAAAGGTTGCCTTCGTACGAAGCTAGAGTATGTGGGCTCGTACGAGGTATAGGATGTGGGTTCGAATCAAAAGCATAACATGTGGGTTCATACGAAGCCCCAAGTGGGTTCGTACGAAGGTGGTATGTTGGTACTTATACTATAGACTAGGTCTGTTTCCTGTATGACTTGACCTAATTCCCTATAGTTATGGCTCTGATACCAATCTGTCACACCCCAACCGATGGCGGAATCATCGGGGCACGACACTAGGCGAATCAGATTGCTCAAGAGAATCCATAACAACTATTTAGTGACAATATTTAAAAGGTTCATTATCCCATACTAATAAACAAATATTTCATCAAACAGTCATAACGGAGTTCACATCTCTCAAACAAATCAAATCCGACAACCTAGATTTTTATTGTGTGTTTCTAGACTTCGTATCCATTTGCAGCAAATCAGACCATCAACCTGTCACATACGTTAAAATAAAGTTAATACAATAATGTAAAGGTGAGTACACAAGTTTAGCATAAATATAGTATAAAAAGCGTTTACGCATAACCAGCATGTAACACGTAACGGGCGAATCAAGTAAGCTATAAATAATGATACAGGCTAACCACGCGACTGGGAGTAGAGTAATGCGCGACTCATGTCCACCACTATGAACACATGAAGTAAAGTATGTGATCCCTAGCAACCCTTGAATAAACAGGTGCTGAGTCCAAACTATAGTACTATCGTTGCTAAGGGCGGTAGGCAAGTCATCACTGTGTAACATAGCAACAAGTATTCAACTAATCACGTATAACATGCGAGTGCGGTCAGCGTTTATAAAGCGTTTAAGTGTTGTGTGTTTTGATAGAGAACGTATGTAACACCCAAAAGTGCATTAAGCGAAAAGGGTTCGAGTACACTCACAGTGCGTGTCTAACAGGTAAACACGATCGGTAATTGATTGAAGGGAGTGCCGGATCAGCTTGCGTACAGGGACAGAATGCGTAAGTCTTCCAAAGTGTTGAAACGGCCGAAATCGAAGTGTCGGTAGGAAAACAGATGCTTCATACGAAGGCGTGCCTTCATACGAAGGTGGAGTCTTTGTACACGTGTTGCTTCCGTTGTCCAAAATCGAGTGTTCTTCGCGTCTTTCTTCGGGAAATCGAGTGTGCATCCCTCCAGCCTTAAGCTATTGATTAAAATTAGAGCCGGAGAGGTCTTGGTTCAAGTCGCGTGAGAGAAAAACTGGACTGGTATGTACGAAGGGTGCCTTCGTACAAAGGCGTGTGTTAGGCCATCTCGTAGGATCTGTTCGAGTAGAACGTGGCGGAATCGATCAGAATCGAGGTGCGGAATCCCTCGATAATGTCTGATAATCAACAATGACAAGTTCAATGCTTAACATGTTGTCTGCATTCATTGATTGATAGTGAAAGTACAAAGGAACCGGATGAAAGTCAGACAAGCAGAGCTTCGCTACAATGATCAGCCAAAAGGTTCTAAATAACTAGCACTAACCAGCTATTTATAGGCAATCGGGGAAGGTGAGTGTCACCCGTTCGGACCACCATCCGATCAGATGGTCATCCGATTGGATGGCCATCTGTTCGGATGACATACGTCTTCCAACGGATTTCACTTTAACATTTATACGACGTTCCTTGAATTGTCTTGACACAAAACTACATACAAGCACATAGATATACAGAATTACACAAACAGGACAAAATACAAGACTCGATGCAGACGGAAGCTACAGACATATGTACTAACAACGTGCCTTTGTACGAATCCATGTCTTCGTACAAGCCAGTCTGGCTTTGTACAAGCTTCTGATCAGCGTGTTTGAGCGTCCAGAGCTGTGTTTTCACATGAATCAGATGTATTTTCGAGTCCTATTCATGACGGTTTCGACACTACTTCGTCCCACTATCCAGTGAACGAAATACATGTCGTTTGAGGTCCGTTTTAGTGTGAAAATCAAGTTTAAAAATGTTTTAAAGGGTTTTTACTTAGATCTAACACTTGGTGAGTGTGAAACCAGCTGATTTCTAACTTTGGAAGCCGTAGCTAGGCCCAATACACCCGGTTAAGTGTAGATCTATGGTAAAATAAGAAGGTTTAATGAGAAAGATGAAGATTTTGTAAAAAGAATGAAGGGTTTTCATGAAAAATAAGAAGTTAGATGAAAAGATGAACTTTTGATGAAAATAGAAGAGTTTTGATGAAATCGAAGTGTTTCTAGTGGAAAATTGAAGTGGAAAACGTAGTGTAATCATGTAAAAATGATAATTCTCACTTGAAAATAGTCGGACAACAATTCGGCAGAGTTTCGGTGCAAAGGCAGCAAGTGAGAATGAATGAGGAGGACTTGGGTATTTATAGGAGAGGTAGGATCGCACAGTAGCTCCTGTTCGAACCAACTGCCTTTGTACGAGGCTGGCTGGCTTCGTTCTAAGGTGCTGTTTTGTGCATAAAATCCTCGTTTTCGCGTATAGGATGCTCGTTTAATGCGTTTTGTTGCATTAGTTTGTATATGTTCTTTAAGTACTTTAGCGAGATAGTATGTGTCGTGTCGTGTTGTGTTGTGTTGTGTTGCGTTTTAGAGTGATAAATCGAGTTGTGCGAGTAGCGTTTGAGCGTTTTGAGCGAAGTAAACAACACATATACATAGTAAACAAGTTAGCACACAATAACACAATTAATATAAATAAATCCGCGTTTCGAGTTTGTGTTGAGTTTGCGCTGCGATGAGCGTTTAAATGCGATAAATATCGATGTAAAATGCGTTTAAATGAATCTCGGAATACAAGCGTTTACGAGAGAAATAACAGTAACAGGAACAACCAGAGAGTTGGGTTGTTACATCTAACGTGGATTCTGTCCAACAAAGTAATATTTGATGACGTTTTCATATTTTGTTCCAGCAAATCATGCAACACATATACAGCAGATATGGCGTTTTGTTCTTTTATGCTTGTTTCATTGTTGTTTTTTTTTCAAATTAATATTTCACAATGTGTTGTATGTTTTCAATGGCGCTCTTCATGTATCCAATTTTTTTCGCGTTTTCATTGGTTGTTTAACAATTAGTAAGAACTGATAATTGGAGTTTTCATTATTAATGTTAATTGTCGTTTGGGATCTAATATATTTCTTATGTTTTACGATCATTGGAGTTTACACCTGATTAGTTTTCAATATTATTGAGTAATATTTGTAAACATAAGTTTTGTTAACTATGACTTTTTCATTATCATGTTATATTTGTTAATTATTCATATTGTTAATTATTTTTAATTATCCATCTCATGGTGTTTTGATTATCACGTTTCATTAATATTGTTAATTCATCACATTGTTAATTTTTCAACTAATGGTGTTTTTATTATGGCATTTTCAATTATATGTTTATTATGTATTGTTTATTATTCAAGTAGTGGCGCTTTCATCGATAATGTTATAAGGAGACAATTTCTAGTTTTAATGGCGTTTTTCTGAAATTGTTTCTCACTATGTTTTCTCAGACGAAGGTGTTTCTTCGAATGAAAGGTTTTGCCCCAAAAATGATTTCCCATTTATCATTCCTGACGTTAGTGAAGAGATAAAGCCCAAAATGGACATGATATTCACAACCCTGGATGATTGTTATTCAATGTATGTTACGTATGCCAAGGCTTGTGGTTTTTCAGTCAGGAAAGGGACTGAAAAGATAAACGCCAAAGGTGAAACATATATTAAGTATTACATGTGTACGAGAGCTGGGGTATATAAGGAACAAAAGGTTGATACATTGGACCCCAATCAAAAGGAACAGATTGTGCGATCTAACTTTTCAAAGATGACTGATTGTGGTGCAATGTTATGTGTAGTTTTTGAGGCTAGATCATGGAAGGTCTATAAGTTTGTTTAGGAGCACAACCATGATCTTGTTGAACGTCCTGATAAGCATTTTTTTCCAACTGAACGACACCTCACTCAGCTCCAGAGGCATGTTATACACAACATGTCTAAGTAAAATTTGGGTCCAGTTAAGGCGTTTAATGTTATGAAGACTTGTTTTGGTGGTTCGAAGACGTTGGTGCAAGTAAAGTTGAACTTAAGAACTACAAGAAGCAAATTAACTTGTTTATAGGGGAATATGATGCTGAGATGGTTGTGAGACATTTGGATGAAAAAAACAGTCCCAGCCTAATTTCTCTTACGATTACTTCACAGACGAAGATAATCGTTTGAAGGGACTTTTTTGGTCTGACGATCAAGCCAAACGTAATTACCACGTGTTTGGTGATGTGATTTCGTTTGACTCCACGTATCGTTCCAACAAGTAATATTTATAATTATATTCTTTTTGTTCTTTTGGCGTTTTTTACTGTTTACATTCATTAGTGTTTTTCTTAGTTTACATGCATTGGCATTTTGTTATCGTCTCACTTTCTCGTTGGCGTTTTCATATGTAGATACGCTATGGTGTTTGTACCGTTCATTGGTATAGACAATCACCACTGTAATGTTACATTTGGTGCTGCATTATTGGCGTTAGCTGATACGTATATATGGTTGTTGAGAGTTTTTCTAAAAGCTGTTGGCTCTTAACCAAAAGTTGTTGTCACTGACCAAGATCCAGCAATGAAGAAGGCTATTTCTGCTGTATTTGTTGAAACGAGGCATCGGTTATGCATGTGGCACGTGATGCATAAACTTTATCTGAAGGATAATTTTCTTATTTTTATTTTTGGCGTTCTAAGATATACGGCGTTCTAAAATATATGGTGTTTTGTACTTTGTTACTGTTTTTCATGTAAGTTTGTTTGTTTGCGTCTAATATATATATGTTTTTTGCATGGCGTTTGTAACAACCCTCATTAAAAGTCCTATTTATTTTATTATTTTATCCAATAAGAAACCCTAATTGAGAAACCCAAGTGATTCTGCACAAACCCTAAAAATTTCAGAACAATCAGAATCAGGATCAGGGCCCCTAAAACTCAGGGGGGGGGGGTATTTTCTATTAACGATTATCCATTTAATTCGTTGTCGAAATAGAATTTTAAGAAACTGTTGACTCAGCAGGCCTAGTCCCACACGTGGCTACCCTATAACAACTTTGTGACCCTTGCGCACCGCAAGGGTTGAGTCTTACGGTGCGCAAGCAACATCAAATTTCGGGTATAAATAGAGGACATTGGCAGTTGATTCTGGGCGCTTGAACGACGAAGAAACTCAAAATACACGCTGAGATATTGTCCAAATACTCTCAAAACACACACGAATCACTAATTAGTATAGCGGGGTGCTGCAGAACAGGGTATTAACTCGATCGCTGGTACGATTCAATGTCCGATCGATTAAACTATCCAATGGATGTTTAAGTGCTGCTCAAACTTGGGTTATGCTTTGTCATTAGTCGTGATTCCGACAGGATGTTTGAGTACCACCCGAACTCGGGGAATACTCTGTCATTCGTTGTGAATCCGATGGATGTTTAAGTATTGCACTTTGTCATTCGTTGTGAGGGATTTAATCTCGTGAGTTATCGTAAATGCTGTATTAGTTACTTACCTAGTTTGTATGCATTAGGTTACAAGGCTAAATCAATAGGCTAAGCTCTGCTCAAATTAAATCTGCAATATATCAAGGCTTATCTGTAGACTAAGCTTTGCCCGTAGAAATCTGCAATGTGAGTTCATTTCTCTTTTCTCACCGTTTGTGAGTCCATTCTCTTTTCTCACTGTTTTATCACCTTTTTGTGATACAATTATATTTACAAAGGCTTTCCAGAATCCTAAATGTTTACCAGTTATACTTACAGTGATTAAGTTTTTATATTAACTGCCGGTATGAAAGGTTTTATACATTATTTGATCTTCGTTACTATTATCCAGAAAGTTAGCCAATAATAGCATGACCACAATCACAGTGGGAATTATGCCCAGTAGCCATAGCCTATCATTAATATTATTTTAACATTAAATCGTTAATGCATGTTTAAAATAAATCTAAAAGGTGTATACCATAATAAAATAGTCAAATATAATGTATTCTACTATACGAAGATTATATTGTTAGTTACGTTAATATATCAAATGATGATATTACAATTATTTAATTAACATATTATATTAGATAAGTTATAGTAGTTTGACATAAAATGATATATGTCATTTTCTGGGTTAAATGGTTTTGTGCCATAAGTAATATATTTGACAAAGTAATGTTACGGGACACAACTAAGTCCAGAGTCACTAGTTGAGAGAATGATCAACAGTGACATATTCAAAGACACTAGTTGAGAGAATGATCAACAGTGTTATGACCAGAATCACTAGTTGAAAGAATGATCAACAGTGATATGACCACAATTACTAGTTAAGAGAATGATTAACAGTAATATGACCGGAGTCACTAGTTGAAAGAATGATCAACAGTAATTTGACCATCGTCACAGGAATCACCTAGTGACCAATATAATAATAAGATATATTATATATCTATTACTTGATAAATTCACTATTGGATAGAAATGAGCCAATAAGTGATATGACTACTGTCACATCGGAACTGCCACCATGTGACCAATACTGATTGAGTTGAATAAATATGAATAAATATAAAAACCTTAATGCTGTAAGGTATAACAATATATTTTATAAAAATGGAATGAACTCACTCAGTATTTCCGCTGACAAAACATTTTTCAAACATTTTTCAGGTAATTACTGTAGATTGGAATAAGAGCTGGATACGGCACTGAAAGGCTTCAAGAAGTGGCTTATTTTATTAATTAAATCAAATTAAGAATTTTTGTTTTATGTAAACAAATTTATCTTATTAAAGCTACCTTTGTAAAACATGGGTTTATCCCAACTATTTAATAAATAAAATCCGGTGTTTCTAAACTCTGATATTTTTCCTAACTCACGGTCCTGATGAAATTTCCGCTGCAATATTTTATAAAAATAATCACCGGTACCACTGGGCTGTTCGCGGCTTCCGATTCCGTCCAGGGTGGGTCGGGGGTCGTGACAGAAGGTGGTATCAGAGCCACTTGCTTAAAGCTATTTAGGTGTTCTTTTAATACCTAAACAATAAAGTTAGGAAACTGATACAAATTAACATATGTGTTATACATGAATATATATATGTCGATATGCACATATAATATCATGGAAGTATTGTTTTGTTTTAATTATTCTGTGATATTAATAAGTGAAAATGTTTGCAATTCAGATGTCGAATGAAGTACCACATAATCCAGAAGTTCATACTAATAATGATAATCCTTTGGATAAAAATGCTATAGAAAATCTAATAGCCCAAGGAATAGCTAATGCTTTACCTTTAATAATTAAAGCTGTTAAAAACCCCGTAGAACCCACCAAAGTTGTGAGTAGCAAGCATACTCGTGACGACAGTTTTAACCATAGTGTCAATGGAGGTAATGATGATATTATCAAAACCCCATTTCCCAAGAAAAAGAAGGCGATGACTCTCGGGTGTACCTACAAAGAATTTCTAACTTGTAAACCAACTGAGTTCGCAGACAGTGAAGGAGCCACAGCTGCTCTGCGATGGTTGGAAAAGACAGAAGCTGTTCTTACAATCAGCAAATGTGCCGAAGAAGATAAGGTGATGTATGCATCTAACCTCTTCAAGGAAGAAGCCTTAGAATGGTGGAATACAATTCTTCAGGCAAAAGGAAGTGATATGGTTTATGCCATGAATTGGGAAAAATTCAAGGAAATGGCAGAAAGGAAATTCTGTCCCCCTTATGAAAAGGAACGAATGGCTAACAAGTTCCTAAATCATAAAATCATAGATGTGAATTGTCGTGAATATACGATAATGTTCTTCGAATATGCAAGAATGGTACCAACTCTGGCTTCGCCAGAACCCGTACTAATTTCTCGTTATATTTGGGGATTAGTTAGCGAAATCCGAGACATAGTCAAGGCCACTAGACCACAGACTATTGAAGAAGCAGTCGAACTAGCTAACATGCTGACAGATGGACTAATCCGCACAAGAGAAGAAAACAAGAAGAAAGAATTAGCCCAGAAAATTTTCCAAGAATTCAAGAAGAAAGAAACTGAACCGTCATTGGAGCAACCTATCTGCAGAAGCTGTAACAAAAAGCATTCAGGAAGATGTCGTTTTAGGAGAACACCCTACTGTGACTTCTGCAAGATGACCGGGCATATAAAGGAAGATTGTAGAAGGAAAACTAATGTTTGTTTCAATTGCGGAGAAACAGGACACATCAAACCATATTGCCCGAAACTAACCAAAGCATCCGACAACAAGGCCAAAACAACAGACGAAGCTAAGAAAAACGCGCGAGCATTCGTACTTACTACGCAAGAAGCAGAAATGATTCCAGACGTAATCGCTGATATGTAATATCTAAGTTAAGTTATTATTTAACCCTAATATAAATAGAAGTTTTTAAATAAATACATTCTGTCAAGTACTTCATCTATTCAAAACCATAACAGACTTGTTTGGTCTTCACTTTCACTGAATCATTTACTTGGTCACGATCACCTTGTGGTGACGTTTTCACAAATTTAAAGCTTATGCTAATTGCACACCTTATATACGGGTTTAATTATTTATTTATATTGAATCCGCTTTGTTGGTTTATTCTAAAATCAATCTTAACACAATCATGTGCTAAGATAATGATACACAAATTCATTTCATAATTCAGTGTATCTCTTAATGATTTTTATATCAGCAATCGAGCGTTTCGTAATTTTTATTGCTTTATTATCTTTGATCGAAAAACATTATTCAATTATTTCAATTTCAATAAAAAATCCTACTAGATTTATTTGAAACATTCGGACTTACTTCATTTGATTTAAAGAATGGTGAAACTCATTTCATTCACCGCTACTATTTCCAATTACTACGACACCTTGTGGTGGCATTTTCTTTAATTTGTAGCTTGAGCTATTCTCATTTTCACACCTGATGTACGGATTTATTATTTCCTTTTTGTTATTTTAAACAGTCTTAATACAATTATGTGTTAAGATAAGAGTACACAAATTCATATCATATTCCGGTGAACCTCTTAATGTTTCTTTCATCATTTATCGAAAATTCTATAATATTCATTTGGTCTTTTCATTTGAAAATCCTATTCGAAATGAATATCCAAATTTACTTCATTAAAGCTTTCAGTTGATTACACGGTGAAATTGTTCGGTCACCGTAATTATTGAATTATTTCAATCATTACGACACCTTGCGGCGTCGTTATAAACTTGTAGCTTGGGCTAATCATAAAAACCATGTATTTCTTTCGTTTGACTCATCATTTAAAAGTAGTCTTGATGCAATTATGTATTAAGACAATGATACACTAAACTCTATTTTATTTCGGTGTATCCTTGCAAATTCAATAATGTCAACACACTGATTTTTCTCTTGTTATGATTCGATAGTTGACAATCATTTTCATGCTTCTATTTCATTTGAGCTTATTGATTCTGAGTCTTCCTCAGTTGACAATCAAAGTAAGCTTTCTTTTGACAAAGAATTTTTATTGATTCTAAAAGTCCTTCATATTCATTCTAAATATCTATTGATCATATATCTTTTGGCTTGAACCTAGTCACATTGGAAATTATATCATTTCATCTCATCCGTTTGACATCAATTTCTTGAACTAATTCCGTTGAACTTTTGAATCCTACTTATGAATACAACTAGTATTCACAAAATTTTATTCTGTGTCATCTACCTTAATATTGTTTTTATTGAATAATTATGACATAAATCTAAAAGAAATATCATAACCCAAATCTCGAGGACGAGATTTTTATTAAGGTGGGGAGAATGTAACAACCCTCATTAAAAGTCCTATTTATTTTATTATTTTATCCAATAAGAAACCCTAATTGAGAAACCCAAGTGATTCTGCACAAACCCTAAAAATTTCAGAACAATCAGAATCAGGATCAGGGCCCCTGAAACTCAGGGGGGGTATTTTCTATTAACGATTATCCATTTAATTCATTGTCAAAATAGAATTTTAAGAAACTGTTGACTCAGCAGGCCTAGTCCCACACGTGGCTACCCTATAACAACTTTGTGACCCTTGCGCACCGCAAGGGTTGAGTCTTACGGTGCCCAAGCAACATCAAATTTCGGGTATAAATAGAGGACATTGGCAGTTGATTCTGGGCGCTTGAACGACGAAGAAACTCAAAATACACGCTGAGATATTGTCCAAATACTCTCGAAACACACACGAATCACTAATTAGTATAGCGGGGTGCTGCAGAACAGGGTATTAACTCGATCGCTGGTACGATTCAATGTCCGATCGATTAAACTATCCAATGGATGTTTAAGTGCTGCTCAAACTTGGGTTATGCTTTGTCATTAGTCGTGATTCCGACAGGATGTTTGAGTACCACCCGAACTCGGGGAATACTCTGTCATTCGTTGTGAATCCGATGGATGTTTAAGTATTGCACTTTGTCATTCGTTGTGAGGGATTTAATCTCGTGAGTTATCGTAAATGCTGTATTAGTTACTTACCTAGTTTGTATGCATTAGGTTACAAGGCTAAATCAATAGGCTAAGCTCTGCTCAAATTAAATCTGCAATATATCAAGGCTTATCTGTAGACTAAGCTTTGCCCGTAGAAATCTGCAATGTGAGTTCATTTCACTTTTCTCACCGTTTGTGAGTCCATTCTCTTTTCTCACTGTTTTATCACCTTTTTGTGATACAATTATATTTACAATGGCTTTCCAGAATCCTAAATGTTTACCAGTTATCCTTACAGTGATTAAGTTTTTATATTAACTGCCGGTATGAAAGGTTTTATACATTATTTGATCTTCGTTACTATTATCCAGAAAGTTAGCCAATAATAGCATGACCACAATCACAGTGGGAATTATGCCCAGTAGCCATAGCCTATCATTAATATTATTTTAACATTAAATCGTTAATGCATGTTTAAAATAAATCTAAAAGGTGTATACCATAATAAAATAGTCAAATATAATGTATTCTACTATACGAAGATTATATTGTTAGTCACGTTAATATATCAAATGATGATATTACAATTATTTAATTAACATATTATATTTGATAAGTTATAGTAGTTTGACATAAAATGATATATGTCATTTTCTGGGTTAAATGGTTTTGTGCCATAAGTAATATATTTGACAAAGTAATGTTACGGGACACAACTAAGTCCAGAGTCACTAGTTGAGAGAATGATCAACAGTGACATATTCAAAGACACTAGTTGAGAGAATGATCAACAGTGTTATGACCAGAATCACTAGTTGAAAGAATGATCAACAGTGATATGACCACAATTAGTAGTTAAGAGAATGA
Source organism: Helianthus tuberosus (assembly GCA_030545235.1). Classification (NCBI taxonomy): domain Eukaryota; kingdom Viridiplantae; phylum Streptophyta; class Magnoliopsida; order Asterales; family Asteraceae; genus Helianthus; species Helianthus tuberosus. The sequence continues at coordinate 180,380,852 of CM060365.1, read as the reverse complement.
TTAACAGTAATATGACCGGAGTCACTAGTTGAAAGAATGATCAACAGTAATTTGACCATCGTCACAGGAATCGCCTAGTGACCAATATAATAATAAGATATATTATATATCTATTACTTGATAAATTCACTATTGGATAGAAATGAGCCAATAAGTGATATGACTACTGTCACATCGGAACTGCCACCATGTGACCAATACTGATTGAGTTGAATAAATATGAATAAATATAAAAACCTTAATGCTGTAAGGTATAACAATATATTTTATAAAAATGGAATGAACTCACTCAGTATTTCCGCTGACAAAACCTTTTCAAACATTTTTCAAACATTTTTCAGGTAATTACTGTAGATTGGAATAAGAGCTGGATACGGCACTGAAAGGCTTCAAGAAGTGGCTTATTTTATTAATTAAATCAAATTAAGAATTTTTGTTTTATGTAAACAAATTTATCTTATTAAAGCTACCTTTGTAAAACTTGGGTTTATCCCAACTATTTAATAAATAAAATCCGGTGTTTCTAAACTCTGATATTTTTCCTAACTCACGGTCCTGATGAAATTTCCGCTGCAATATTTTATAAAAATAATCACCGGTACCACTGGGCTGTTCGCGGCTTCCGATTCCGTCCAGGGTGGGTCGGGGGTCGTGACAGCGTTTTCGTGTTATACATAGGTTGGTGTTAGACTATGCAATTCCACCAATTTCAAAGAATGTATTTGTGGTGTTGTGTGGACGGATATTCTTACACCCGAAGAGTTTGAATCAGAATAGGAAGAGGTTATCAAAGAGTTCAATTTAGTAGATAATGACTGGCTCTCTGATATTTTTGAACTCAGGGAATCTTGGATCCCTGCATACTATAGAATGGAGGAGCTGTCGGGCCTTATGCGAACGACATCGAGGTCGGAGAGTGAGAACTATTTTTTTGGTCAAGTGTGCAATTCAAAAGCTACACGTGTTGAGTTCATGACTCATTATGAAACTGCAATAGAAGCACAATGTCACACGCACCAGAAAAATGATCATGAATCTCGATACAAGCGCCCCTAGTTGAAAAGTAATTACCAAGTGTTGGAGGGCCAAGCTGCTGACATATATACAAAAAATATTTTTTTGTGACGTCCAAGCTGAGCTAATCAGAATTGCGGATTGCATAAATCAATGTTACGAAGATCTGCCCGATGGGTTTATTAAGTTTTACATAAATGATTTCCAGTAGCCTTGTACATCCTTATTCGAGGTAAACAATGGCGTTTTTGTTTTTTTATTTGGAGTTTTTTGAATATGGCATTTATCATTTTTTTAAAACATTTAGTTTGTTTTTATATGCAGTTGTTGTGTTTGTTTGTTTGATTGTCTTTTTTATACAAATATTATCTGCATGGCGTTTCTACATATATTGTTTTTGGCGCTTTTCAGGTAATGTACCGTAAGTCTGATTGCACCTGCAGTTGCTCATGCAGGCGTTTGAGCAATTTGGTTTGCTATGTAGACATATATTTTATGTTTTGAGAACTTTGGATATTAGGGAATTTCCAAAACAATATATTTTGAATAGATGGCGTAAAGAGACTTCCCCAAATTGCTCTTTTGAATACTCAATGAGTTGTGAATATATGACCGAGCTTGATCATGATGTGCAAAGTATGATGCAATAAATTATTTTTGCAACGGAGTATACTTTGAACCGTTTATCTGGTAATAAGGAGGAGCTATCCTTATAAAAGGATCATGTTCAATCTTACATGAAAAAGGTTCAAGATATGCAGATTGTTGCTCCTTCTCCTAGTACTAGGGATAGATTTGCAGAGATAACCGGTCAATATAAAAACGACAAGAATCCGATAAGAGTCCTTGTTGGGTATAAGTCGAAAGGTTAATTAAAAGAAATTCGACACGGTCTTCGAGAGCAAGCGAAGAGTAGTTTGGCGTTTTTTGTATTTTTTATTTTTCCAGAACACACAAATTGGAATTTGGCGTTTTATATCTCTTATATAGCATTTTTTATTTTTTCCCATCTTTTTTTCTACTTCTTGTGCATAACATGTGACCCGGAAGTTACATAACAAACAATATAAGTCGGACACACAAACTAGACGCCAAAAAAAGAACACCTTTTACTAAATAAAAGTACCTTAAACCTCTAATTTGGTCATGATAAACTCAATAATATTTTGCTGAATGAGATGGGCAACATTGTTAATCCTCAGTTAAGAATGTTGTCCACCCCATTCAGTGAAACTTTATTGAGAACAAAACTGAATCTCCAAGAAACGACATTGCAATTTGTGGATTTTGAATGTTTTGGCGTTTATAAATTGAATGGTATTGAGGATAAACCCAATAAGATTTTGCTCAGTTAGATGGACAATATCACTACTTAAGGATTTTGCCCATCACATGGAGTGAAACTTTACTGAGAACAAAACTGAATCTCAAAGAAACGTCGTTTGGAATATTTGGGGTTTGAATATTTTGGCGTTTATAAATTGAATAGTATTTAGTAAAATATGGCGTTTTGGGTTTGGTGTGTTCAAGGGAAGGTCCGAGACCGTGTTTATATAGGATGTGTTTGGCGCGTATTTTAGGCAGAATTTTATTATAATAAATGCTAGTAATGAAGTTCTGTCGTTTCAGTTACTGTTTGTTCAGCTTTATCGTTTAGAAACAAAGTTTGGCATTTTATATATAATGGCGTTTAGATTAGGATGATGTGTTCTTTGTAGTTTAAGGCGAGAATTTAATGGTGTTTTATTCATGAGCTTGGCGTTTTGCCTAGAGAAGTCTAATGACCTTATTACCCTTAATGAAGCGCGTCCACGCAATAAAATTGATGTTACTTACGAAAATGCCACCGCCCCAATCTAGTCCATAAATTGTTTTGATGTGACTATCCATAAGCGTTCTCACACATTTCACCGTTTTCCCTAAATCCTGACCTTATATATATATATATAGGTACGGGATCAGGAGAAAACGCCCAAAAGTGTGAGAACGGTGGGAACGCATCCTGGCCCAACACGTGGCGTGGGATATGATCAGGGCTTAGGGGTTTTTTTTGTCTTTTCAATCTTCTTTTATTTTCCCAATTTATGTTGCGTCTAAGATTATTTTGGCGTTAATTGTATTCATTAAATATTTGGCATTGAATTAATTGTTTTTGTGTCACATAGATAATTTATTTGGCATTATAGCGTTTTCTGGTCAATTTTTTTGGCGTTTTGTGGCGTTGTATAATAATTCACTACGAGCCATTAATATTTTCATAAGATTACAATAAGACCAAATCTTTTTTATGGCGTTTAGTCAATTTTTTTGGCGTTTAGTCAATTTTTTGGCGTTTAATACATTGACAAGATGCTTTGCCAGCACCCGTTCTCACAGTTTTCATACTACTAGCGTTTTGGTGTTTGTAGTTTTTGGCGTTTTATATAATAATGTATTTTATTTGTAGAGAATTAGATAGCAAAACAACAGATAATTTGAAAACAAAACAATAAAAAATGAAAAAGAAAAAAAAAATTAAAAAAGGGAATCTAATTTCTCATCTGAATCTTCAGTGTCATCAGCCGCTTCTTGAATTTGTTTTGGCGTTTTGAACCTTTGAATACCTTAGCTAGATGCCAAATTTCCTACATAAACACCGTCTTTTTTAGACGAAGGTTGTTAGTGGCATCCTGTTTTTTGGTGTGATATTCTCGTTTGGTGGCATGTCATTAAAGATCAACTCTTGCTTGAATGCTATTTATAATAATGGAGTCCAAAATAGCATTTTACACATGTGTTGATCCCTTCATGCCATGCATATATTCACCAAGAACAAAGCTCACATGATAACATATCACTGTCATCAGTCGTTTTTTCTTGAATATTTGTCCATCTCATTCAGCAAAAGATTATAGAGATAACCCCCTCAGAGAAGAATCCTTTCAGTGAAAGCTTTGCCATCTGTGGTTATTTTAACTAACTTTTTGGCGTTTTAAAGTGAGTGGTTTCTAGAGAACATGGCGTTTGTTTTTTCTGGGTGTGTTCAATTCATTGTGCATAGACCCCTCTTTTATTGGAGTTTTTTGGCGCGTAGTTTAGGTGGGATTTTTTTATTGTAATAAATGATAGTAATAAAGTAACCGTCTTTTTCAGTTACTGTGTGTATTTACTGTTTTGTTCAGCTTTTTATCAGTTTCTAGGCTGATAGATGTCCCATCTTCCAAGTTTGGATTTTTTTAAATGGCGTTATGCAAACCAATATGACAAAATACAATAACGGAGAAAATATTAAGCAAGAAAAATAGTTTTTGTTATATTTGGTGTTTTGTAAGCAATAACTTTTTGTAGTTATTTTTTGGCGTTTTGCAAATAAGTAGAGAAATATATCATTTAATTATATTAAAAAAAGAAGATTACACAGAAGAAAAAAAAATTAAAAGTCTTCACCAGAAGGTACTTTATCCGAGAAGTATCCTTCACTTGCGTCATTCTTCTTCCTCGGAGTCTTCATCTAGACCTTCATCCATGTCATCACCTTCACTTTCATCGGCTTCTTGTTCTTGAAGATTCTGAAGCCTCCATTTGAACATGTTTTGCATTAACGCCATTTTTAGTCCATTTCTGTGTTCAAACAAGTGGCGTTATGCAATTCTTCCATGAACCTAAGCCCCTTCTTTGTCATGATGTTTTCAAGCCAGTAGTCTTCCTGCTCTCCGCTGTCGTATATAACGGTCACCATGTCCGTTTCATCATCAAAACGCCATGATGTCATGACAGGGTCCGACTTTACATCTGCTTTGATTGGTCCAAATTTCCTTGTTAATGCTTTCATAAGCATATGTGTTTCATGGCATTCGTTATCCAGAGCGATGCCAAGAGATAGTCTACCCCTTTGTACCTCTTCTTCTATCTTCAAAATTGCCTTTATCGTCCTAACGTACACCCTCATTCTGTTGTCAAAACGTAGGACGAATCGCCTGATTGCCAGAGTGTATCTCCACCAAACGATGGTTGCCATTTTTGGCATTTTGGTTAAATTGGCGTTTTTGGTTAAAGATGTTTTTGCAGAAATGATAGATTGAAGTGATTTTGGAAGCGATGTTTTACGTCGTTTATATAATGATATTTTTGGCGCGTAATATAGGAGGGAATTTCTTCTAATAAATGTTAATAACTGAATTTCAGTTACTGTATTGTTTCCTCTTCTTGTAATCTCCAACGCGTTTTATCACTAATTTTTGGCGTTTTATATTTTTGAATGGCGTGTTATCATTTTTGTTGGCGTTTTGAATTTGAGCGGTAAAGGACCCTTTTACCCTTAATGAAGCGCGTCCCACATAATAAAATTGATGTTATTTACGAAAACGCCACCGCGCAATCTAGTCAATGGATTGTTTTGATCTGACGATCCATAACCGTTCTCACACTTTCCCCCGTTTTCTCTAAATCCTGACCCTATATATATATATGGTAAGGTTCATGCGAGAACCACCCTTATTGCGAGAACCGCGAGAACCAATGTGAACACAAAATAAAATCTAAAAAAAAATCAAAAAAGCACTCAAATTTTTTTTTATTTTTTTTAATATTTTTTTAAAAACAATAGCTATATTTTGTTACCATAATTTTTTTTTTCCCGAGTAACAGTTATCTATGCACATACGCATATGTATCATTACTTCAACAAATTCGGTAATACGTTATCAGGAATAGACAATTGCACTTTAATTTACAATACCATTAGTAATACACTACTTTTTACATTACCAATATTCAAAATGCACATGTGCATCATTAGGTATAACCATGATATAACGTGTTTTGGTACAAAAAGTTTGTGATTTTGAATGGAGAAGTAGGCCTATATACATGTTTTTTGGTTAGTTATATCTAGTGGTTGATGGTTGGTTATAGTTGTCAATTTTTTTATGTAATATGTTGATTGGATAGTATAAATGGTGTTTACATACATGTAATAAAGTGAAAATATTGTTAATGGTATTGTATTATGGATGGTAGGAGGTAATGGTATTGTATTATGGATGTTAGGAGGTAATGGTAGTGTATTATGGATGGTATGATAGATGAAAGGGAAAGTGTATTCAAAGTGGTGTACCAAAACACCTTATTTCGTGTTGATACATATAAATGCACATGTGCATTTCTAATATTGGTAATGTAAAAAGTAGTGTATTACATATGGTAGTGTAAATGAAAGTGCAATTGTCTAATATGTGTAATGAATTACGGAATTTGTCAAAGAAATGACAAAAATGCACATGTGCATGCTTGTGTATTATGGATGGAATGATAGATGAAAGAGAAAGTAGTGTACCAAAACACCTTATTTCCTGTTAATACATATAAATGCACATGTGCATTTCTAACATTGTTAATTTAAAAAGTAGTGTATTACACGTGGTAGTGTAAATGAAAGTGCAATTGACTATTATTTGTAATGAATTACGGAATTTGACAAAGAAACGATACATATGCACATGTGCATAGATAACTGTTACTCGAATTTTTTTTTTGAAATTTTTTTTAATAACAAAATATTGCGATTTTTTCAAAAAAAATAGTAAAAAAATAATTTTTTTGGGTGTTTTTTAGATTTTTTTAGGAATTACTGTTTGTGTTCACACTGGTTCTCGCGGTTCTCATTTCTAACGGATCTTTGTCCTATATATATATATATATATATATATATATAACCACCCTTTATTGCGACAACCGCGAGAACCAGTGTGAACACAACCAAAAATACCTAAAAAAATCTAAAAACACACAATTTTTTAATATTTTTTTATAAGAATCGCTACTTTTTGTTAATAATAAAATTTTAATTTTTTTCTTTTTAAATACTAAAAGTAGCGTTTTTATAAAAAAAAATATTTAAAATTTTTTTGTGTGTTTTTCAGATTTTTTAAGGTTTTTTTGGGGGGTTTAGCTTTATAGTTTAGTTTTTAGCATTTAGCTTGGGGGGGGGGGGGGGGGTTAGGTTTTTTTTTTTTTTTGGTGTAGTGGGTTTATTTTGTTGTGTTCACAATGGTTCTCGCGGTTCTCGCAATAAAGGTGGGTCTCACATGAACCCTATACCCCCACTCTCCCCCCCAAAACGCCACCTTTATTACTGCGTAGTTTTTTCTCTATTTTAGTTAATGTCTTGGCCTACAAAAACGCCACAAAATATAAAACGCTATAAAATATAATGCCAAGCTTGAAAGATGAGACGTGTTACAGATTTAACAGATAAAGCTGAGCAAAACTGGATACTTTATTAATTGCATTTATTGTTATAATAATATCTAGCCTAAACAACGCGACAAAAACAACCTATAAAGAGCAACGCCTTAGTACCATCCGTTGATCACACCAAAAAAAACAAACACAACGGTTCCTAAATACCACTCACTGTAAAACGTCAAAAAGTTATAAAAATCAACGATGGCAAACATCGTTTCTTGGATACTGAGTGTTGTTCTGCATGAAATTTCACTGAATGGTTTGTTAGGTGAGGGGAGTAAGATTTTGTTGCATGAGATGGAAAAATTTCAAGAAAAAAAGACTGATGACACCCATATGTCATTTTGTCTTCTTTGTTCTTGAAGAAGTTTTGGATGATGAGAAGAAACCGATCCCAGTGTAAATGCTATTTTGGACTCCATGATGATAATGAAAATGGCGGACAAATAGCATCCACCCACACGACGTCGATCTATGTCTCCAACATCTACAAAGCCCCTTCAACACACAAACAACAAAAAACCACACCAAAACCAAAACGCCATTTATTTGTGACAGTTCTTGTAGTTTCAAAAGAAAAAATAGACCGATGATAGTGAAGATTTGGAGGATAAATTGCTTCTATTTTTTTAAAATTTTCTTTTTCTTTGTTTTTTATGTAATTTTCAGCTAAGAACAAATACATTAATTCTCTTAAAAAAATATAATAAAACGCCATCTTTATCTAAACGCCATTAAATATACAAAAACGCCAAAATCTCAAAAAGATGGGACGTGTACAGCCATAAACAGATGAAGCTGAACAACAGTAACTACAAACAGTAAACTGAAGCGACGAAAACTTTATTACTAACATTTATTATATTAAAAGCCACTCCATGGGAAATTGAATTTATTTATCTTTTTAAAACGCCATAATTACCTGTCACTTTATAGGACTGCATCCTACATGGCAGGAAAAAAGTCATTATAAAAGTAGAACATGTAAACACAACTTAACACTCCACCCATTATCTAAAACGCCACACATTGTCCAAAACGCCATACAACTTAAAAAATGGCTAAGGTTATTGCATGGAGGTTTGAGAGGTCGGAGAGACAATTCATTCTAAAGTTCTCTGATAGGAGAAGAGTGAAGGTCAAGACAATCAAGGCCATACTTAGTATGGATGAAGAGGTTTAGAGGGATATTCTGGCCCTTGGGGTTCCAATGGCAAACGATTGTGAAAGAACTCGAAATGTAATAAGAAGATTGAAGAGAAAATTTCCAGCAGATGATGATGATGATGATGATGATGATATTGATGATACTCTTTTACCAACACTTAGGAGTTGGGTGGTGCATGAAGAAGTAGGAACAGTTAAAGTGACTTATCGTCACGGGGTGGAATATTCATTGCCGATGGAGGAAATGTTGAAGACAGAGAGACTACATCTTCTTGAACAACTCTGTGATTTAGCACCTTTGAACGATGCAAGATCCAGGGTTGTAATGATATTTAAGTATAGGCTGCATCAAAGAAGAGATAAGATGATGGCGTTATATTCCAATGCAAAATATGATGATGATGAATCTGAAGAAAGTGATGAACAAAACGATGGGTACATCTCTGATGTAATCCCATACACAGAAGACTATTAGTTGTTTTGATTTCGTCTTATTGTAATCTTATGAAATATTAAAAAATGGTAATGAATTATTAACAACGCCATGAACGCCAAAAAATTTACCTTTATAACATATGTGATTAATTCACCTGGAAATGCCATAACGCCAAAAAATTATCTATGTGACACAAAAACAATTAATTCAACGAGACAGATAAAAAAACAATAAAACGCCATATAGTTATTGAATCTAATTAACGCCAAAATAATCTTAGACGCCAAAAATGAAGCAGCATTGTGACACACGAAATTGGGAAAAAAGAAGATTAAGCCCCTCCCATCATGATTATATCCCGCGCCACGTGTTCCATCAGGATGCGCTCTCACCATTCTCACATTTTAGGGCGTTTTCTCATGACCCTGTTCATATATATATATATATATATATAGTCGAGTCCTCAGATCCCGGTGGGTAGTCTATAGGCCTCGTCAACGTTGTAAAGGTTCAACTCCGTCGTCCTACAAAAGAGAACACCGTTAGCCTCGTCACGGAGGACCCCGGAGGGGAGGGGGATCCGTGACCAAGCTCTGGCGTGAGAATAAGTAAACTTGCCGGAAAAAATGAGAAGCTTATTCCGACGAGTGTGCGATCGACGGAATATTCTCCTTGGTGTGAATTCTGGGTAATATGAGTTTAATGTGGTCCGAGGATGTCGGAATAAATGAGATGCTAATGTATTTAATGAGAAGGGTTCTTGAATGCATACCGTTAACTGATTCCCTACCTTCCTTATATAAAGGGAATCACTTATCTTCCAAGGAGAAGTCAGACCAAAACCATCTAACGGTTTCTGCGAAGTCTTGGGGAGCTCAGACACGTGTCTGAGCCCCAATGGTATGATTACGAGCTCATTAATGGAGCCTGCTAACAAAGTACTTTTCTTCGCCGACACCTTCTCTCTCTCCGTCAAGCATTAAATGAGAACATAGATATCTTATCATTTCCTTTTCCCGCCTTTTCTTTTCGTCTATCTTTAATAGAAGAGAACTGGTTTGGGCCCATAAGCCGGCCCAAGTGACGGGAGCCCAAGACGAGTTCATTGGCCAACCAGTGGGCCTTGTCGTCAAGTCATCTCTAGCCCAAGGTCACGAGGCCTGAGTCATGTGATCCTGGGCTGAAATCGAGTTGCTCCGGAACTGTTGCGGTATCTCTTAGGCAAGAAGAGTGGGACCCTTTTAATGATGGCAGTTTTATGACGGTTCCCTAGGATCAATGAGATCTGAATGATCTAACGGCTGGGGATTGTTGCTACGATGCACGTGCCCCTAATCGAGATTTGATTTTTAAATTATTGATTAGACAGTTATCGCCCCTACTCTATAACTTCATTAAAAACCCGAAGTGACCCCTCATTTCTTCATAACTCTTTCTTATTCTTCTCCAAATATTCTCCGATCATCTTCAACAATGAGCCGAACTGGTCGTTCACTGATACGCTCTGTTTTAACAAAGGAAGACCTCGAATCCTTCGTCGCCACATACCAGATCCCTAAGAGGTTCTCTCCATCTTTACCCGGCCCAGATGATCCGGCGGTCTGTATGCCAAAAAGAATCGTCCTTTACACCCTGGCCTTTTCTTTTTGCGGCGTTCGTTATCCCCTGTCGCCGTTCAAAATGGAACTCCTAAAGCACTTCGGTATTCATTTCTCTCAGTTTCACCCCTTGCTTTAATGAGGGTAGTGCATTTTGAACTTTCTTGTGTGGCGGTTTCCGGCGAACCATCGGCGCCTCTTTTTTCCATGTTCTACAAGCTCTTATCAGACGGAGACTGGTTTACCTTTGCCAAACGGAAATATAGCATTACCTTGCCTTGCTATTCGTTTATGCCAACCTCCACTTATCCTAAAGAGTGGAAGAATAGGTTTATTTTCATCTCGGCTTCCATGATTTCGGAGTCTCCTCCTCTGAGGGATCCGAAGGCGTCCATCGATAATAGCGTTCCTGTTCTTTCTGCAAATGAAACCGTGTTGTGGAAGAGGATGTACGAGCATCCTACCAGGGCTTACATTTTTTCCGGAGGGGGGTTTTGGCCATGGGAGGCCTGAGCCCCCTTTACTCTGTTCGTCCGAAGGCTTATTTTGGGAAAAAAAGGTACTCTTCTTTTTTGCTCATTTACAATGTCTGTTGATTATGCCTTGGTTCGTGGTTGTTGTCTCTTGTCCATTCATCTCTAGCGTTTGTTTGTTTGTTTGTTCAGAGATGACATTGTGGGGCTTGCTTCAAGCAGATTGTAGGGGGATTTCATTTATGGTTGGAGGTGTTGTTAACCCAAAGATGGGGAATGTTCTCGAGGGAAAAACTCCTGATGTCAAGGGTTCCGTTGCTACCGGGAAGGGAGGGGGAACTCCTTCCCATGAAGAGGACTCCTCGAAGGAGGCTGAGGGTTCTCAGCCCCCCCCCCCTTGGGGCAAAGGATTCAAGCGGTGATGAACATGAAGACTTGGAGAGTCGTCTGCTCCGGAAGCGGAAAGCAGGTTCGGAGGTTGGTTCTAATGTTGTGGTCCTAGAGCCTAAAAACATTCGTTCGAGGCTTAGGAGTGCAAGCAGCCAGAAGTCCTTTTCGGTGTCCAAGGCTGCTACTGAAGTCCCCCCCCAGCCGGTGCTAAAGGCTCCTTATCCAAGCATTTGAAGACCTTGAGGGTTTCTTCCAGCCTTGTCAGTGAGCCTTTGCTTGTAAGTTTATCATCTCTTATTCTTTTATCCCCCCTTTTTTTTGTATGCCCCAGTCCTTTATTCTTCCATTCCTTCCTTCTTTTTTTAGTATTTGAAACAGGGGAGTTCTAAGGCTCCAATTGTGATTCCTCCTGCTCCTGCTTCCTCCCGGGCCAAAGGTAAAGCTCCTGAGACTAGTGTTGCCCACACTAATTGTCACACCCCAACCGATGGCGGAAACATCAGGATGAGACGAAATAGATTGCAAGAGACTTCATAACACTATGTGACAATATAAATTAAATTTGATTTCATAAAAGTTGCTACAAATGTCTTACAAGAATCAAATATAATCAACATTGTTTCAAACATACACTACAAAATAGATTAATCTAAGTGTGTTTCTAAGTCCACCTAAATCTTGTTTCTTCACTTAGCATCATCTTGTCTAGCATCCTGCAACATGTATTAAAATATAATCAACAAAAGTTGGCGAGTATACAAGTTTGATACATAGTATAACAAAGAATAAAATTGTTTAACGTATTCATATCCAACATAAATAACATGAAGCAAATTACTAATACGTTGAAATGGTGTCACTATATTTTCAAACCCTAGAATACAATGCGTTAAAATAGCCTATCCTAAAGAATAACGGGAGGTAACATGTTTAACTTAACAATTACCCGAGACTAGTGGGCGGTGCATTACTCCTATAGCGCTATAATTGTTAAGATGGGCTTGTACGAAGTTAATGAGCATATAGACACTAATAGTTTACATAGCATATGAGATTAACAAGCATCAAATCGTTCATAGATTAACTCCCAATAAACTAGCGGGAGGTGAACATTTTTACATGTGGATAGAATAGGATTCAAATAGTTTCAAGTGTTTAGTGTTTTTACATATAATACATGTTGCACCCAAAAGTGTTTAAAAAGTAAAATGGGTTCGAGTATACTCACAAAATTGCATGTGCTTTCCGATTATCCAATGTTACGAAGTTGTTGAGACTAGGAAGTTGAATATGTTCGATTTGGAGTTTGAAGAGATGGTTACATTAGGTTTAAGGGTTTGGAGTTTAAAGTACATGAAAAATATACATATATGAAAATAATCATCTTGTACACATAACACTTGTTCTTGACACTATTGAAACTCAAAAGAGTTTGTGTGTTTTTACGGATTCAAAGGTCCATTAGAATCGTACCAAGTGCATCGTCAAAGATGATGTAACTTACACTTGACTAATAACCAATAAGTTATCATCAAGGTCTAGTTACTTGGATAATTTTAGATTATGTAGATAAAATATGAATATTGTATAAAGATTACAAGTCCTTTAGATCAAGCATGAGGTAGGAGATTAAAGTCTCCATTTAGGCACCTCTTAGTGTCATATAATTTATACATGAGGTAGGAAGAATCAAGTCTTTCATTTAAGTACCTCTATTGTTTACTACTGCACTTGTTGTTATGAACAACAACGAGGGTCATGAACATACAAATAAGAATAAGTTAACTACAACTAATCTAAGAAATCATCAAGTAATATGTGGATTTTTCAAGTAGGATAGCCCAAGCTAGTCCTATAATCACACAAACAACAAGCTTGAAGCTTGTTCATCACTTGTGGGTTAAACCCTAACCAAAACAGAAAGTTTATGAGGTTTTAACATCTGATTTTAAGTGTCACAACCTTGTTTTTTAGCCCAACTAACCATAGAAGTGATTATGAGCATAAGGACATAGGAATGTGTATGAGAAACCTCAAGTTAAGTGAGTTTAGTAAATGTTTAAGCAAAACAGAAAGTTTGGAGCCTTATTTGGTGATGTTCCAGCCTTGGTTTTCCATGGAAAACCTGTTGGAAACATACCTAAGGTTGTTCCAAGCAAGTAGGAAAAAGAATCAAGGAAAAAGGTTGAGAAATGAGTGAGATATGCTCACTTTTGCACTTGAATGGTTCTGCCTTGAATCTGACTTTTGCTACTGTTTTGCAACTGATTTGAAGTGTTTAGAGAGTGAGGATGAAGTGTTTGTAAAGTGGGAGAAGTGTGGAAGTGAGTTGGATTTTATAGGAGGTGATTATGGTTAGTTAGGTTGCTAATAAATGATGAAAACACAATAAACAAACACAAACTTGACCAATCCAAGAGCTGGTAACCCATTCTGACAGATTGAAGGCGTCGTCGGCGGCGACGACGAGGGGGGGGGGGTAGATTGATTTGTAAACATGAAGACTTATATACCTTCGATGGTTTTGAACTTTTTTGCTTGATTTGTAAACATGAAGACTAGGCACTCTTTTCGTTCCCGATGATTGTTGGAGATTTTGAGGATCTATGAGGCCGCCGAAGGTCTCCTTCTTCTTGCCGATTCACCACCACTGGTGGTTACCGGAAACGAAGAACCTTCCAATTCCGTTCCTTCCACAGCTGTGGGTTTTGGTTTTGGAGCTCATCGGCCAAAAGACGCTGCTGATGAAAGGGTTGATGCATTGTCCGCCGATGATTTGATGGCACGTTTCCCGACTATCCGGAAAGGTGGATGCCTGCTAGTGTACCATCGCCGGAACAGACGTCGTTCAGGTCAGATACCGGCTCCTGCTGACGATGAGCTTGCTACTGATCTTCGTTATTAGGTTAAGTTTAGGGGAATGGTATATACCTTTTTTGATGTTGTAAGTATGTTTGTTTTGCTACTGGTATTTTGGAAGAAACACTGTTGAGTTCTTTGTAGATGGTTGCTTAAAGTGCTTTGTTGCACTAATGATATTTTTGATGCACTGCTAAGCATATTTGTTTTGATGGTTTATAAGTTGTGTTTGAATTACAATATGTTGCATATGCTTAATTTCTTTGTTTAGGTAGAGCGAATTAGAATGGTATTGTGCTCATGTGTGAACGTATGTCAAAAATGCGCGCGAGGTCGTGCTTTTTTTTAGACTGTTCATGAGGCGTACAATGTTCACCATATTGTTTTCGCGTAAACCAAAAGAATTATATGCAATTTGTAACAAACAATAGCATGTGTAAGGATAACTTTTGCATTAATAGGGCGCATGGCCAATAATACAAAATGAAATAAAAAAAAAACATTGCTTGAATAGCTTGGCTATATATAACACCTGCGCATTCCAGGTGCGGGGAACCAGTGTCCCGTCAATTCTTTTAAGGGTGTATACCCCTTTGCCTAGGACCTTGTTGATAATGTATGGTCCTTCCCACTTCGGCGCTAGTTTGCCTGGTTTTTCCGCATTGGAAGCTTCATTGTCGCGTAAGACGAAGTCTCCCGGAACGAAAGTACATACGCGTACGCACGCGTTGTAGTATTTTTCAAGTTTGGATTTGTACCTTGCCTCTGCGATGGCGGTGTTTTCACGCCTTTCTTCAAGAAGGTCTAAATCCATCCTTCGTTCCTGCTCATTGTTTTGCTTTTCCATGGCAAGCATGCGCGGTGGTGGAAGGCCAATTTCGGCTGGGATTACCACCTTCGATCCGTAGAGAAGACTGAATCGGGTTTCTCCCGTGCAAGTCTTTGGCATGGTACGATGAGCCCTTAAGATGATGGGGAGCTCATCGACCCATCCTCTGCGCGCAGTCCCAAGTCTCGCTTTTATGCCATCGACTATTTGTTTGTTGATACTCTCGACTAGGCCGTTTGCTTGTGGGTGCGCAACAGGGGCAAAGTTGTGTTCGATCTTCATTTCTTTGAACCACTTCTGAAGATCTTCCGAGGCGAAATTGGTGTCGTTGTCAGAGATAATGCGCAATGGTAATCCGAATCTGCAAATAATATGTTCCCATATAAATTTGCGGATCACCATTGCTGTGGTTGAAGCTAACGCCTTGGCTTCGACCCATTTTGTGAAATAATCTACTGCTACGATAATGAATTTTACTGCGCCTGGCGCGTCAGGGAAAGGGCCAACAAGATCAGTGCCCCATTGCTAGAAGGGCCAGGCGGACGTGACCGGTACGAGCGGATTCTTTGGACGGAGGGTTTTTGGCGCGTGGCGCTGACAAGCTGCGCATTTTCGTAGTAACTCTACCGCGTCCACGTGCATTCTCGGCCAATAGTAGCCCGCATTCATTATCTTTGCCACCACCATGCGCGGTCCGGCATGTATCCCACATAAACCTTCATGGATTTCCCTTACTAAGTACTGCACGTCTGTTTTGTCGACACAGCGCAGGAGCGGTCCCATGAACGATTTTCGGTACAGAATCCCGTGCGCTATCTCATAGTTTTCAGGAGCGGTCCCATGAACACAGGATAAAAGGATCGGAATCAGATTATCCAGGGGGTTTGGTTCTGCATAAAAGGATGGTTCTCTCTCTCTCTCGAATCAAGGTATACATAAATTCTGAGAATAAGTTTGCATGTGTAAAGAAATATTGCATATAAGTTTGTTTGTGTTCCAAATAGTTTAAGACCAACGTAAGCGAATTCCCTCAGGTTTCGCTCGCGTACTGGTGCGAGTGTATAAATCTTGTGTATGAATAAAAGCATGAGTATAGTGTAAATTTAAATATGATTACGCATGCGAGCATAACGACAAACGCATGGATAAGAGTATGATTACAAGTATAAACATAATGTGTATGAAAAGTGAGTATAAATGCGAGTACAAATTTGAGCATAAACGGGCGAATGTGAGTATAAACATAAATCGTATACATGAGAGTATATACATGAGTACGAGCATGACGTAAATCGTATAAGTGTGAGTATAAATATGAGTATAAGTATAAACACAAAGTTCGTGAGTATGAATACGTGTATAAGTATAAGTGTAAACATATGAGTATGAATATAAGTGTAAGCAAAATTGTATTAGTGTACATAAAATGTATGAGCGTGAATATAAGTTTAAACATAGTTGTATAGGTATATGTATGAGTATGAGGTATGAGTATAAACATGAGTGTAAGCGGAATTGTATGAATGTGAGTGTATGTGTAATTGTATTAATATGAATATAAACTTGGATATAAGTATAATGTAAATGTATAATTCGTGAACATGAGTATAATATAAATCGTATAAATATGGACGCGATTATGAAAATAACATAAATGTGTAAGTATAAATATAGGCATAAGATGTACAAATACTAATATGGATATGAGTGTAAGAAGTAGTGATCTTGTATATGATATTAATCGTATTATACGAATTTAAGCATGTAAAAGGTCAAGAAGCTTTGAGTATGGAAACAAATGAGCGGTACACATGAAATTGTCGTGAGATATAAACTAAAACACGTAAGATGATATGCATATATAGTTGTTTGATCGAAACGTGAAGTTAAAATAGGTTTGAGTCGTTATGGAACGTAGAATCTAGTTTGTGAATGTAAAGGGAGTATAAAAAATCTTTGATAGGTTACTTTGTAAAAGAATGGAAATGCTACTATTGTTTTTTTTTAAATTTACATACGTTGAAAATTATCGGTTCTTATGAAGTTTCCTTGCCCACATGTTTTTGATTCATTTGACGTATCGAGTAATGTTTGAAAAGGTTCTAGAAGTTAATGAGGTTACATCGTTTTAAATTACTTTTCATTAACGAATGAATTTGAAGTTTAGAGGTTATTGTGAAAATGTTGATCCTTAGAAAAAGAAATTTGGTATATGAGCTTAGTGATCGTGAAAAGTGTTCTCAATAAACTACCTTGTTGATTTCGAAAAGATTTTGGTAAATGATCGAATAATATTTGTAATATTTTGTATGAAAAGTTGGTTTGATTCTCAATTGAAAAATAACGATCTCTAGTATACTGATGTGAGATGAGTGTGTTTTAGTAATTTCATGGAATACGAAATTGTGTGGGCAATGGATTTATTGGGCCGACTAAATTGACAAGTAGCATTTCGTGAAATTTTGAAAATCAAGAAATAAGCGTTTACGGTAATATTAAGAGTTTCGTGGATGTGAGAGAATGTGAAAATAGATTGTAGGGTAATAAGTAGGTTTAAATAGATAATGCATGTTGAGATGGATAAGAATTTGACTAATAATAATCAATTTGGGTATAAACGTGATAGTGTGTACATAATAAAGTCTATTAAAAGTAAGTCTTGGTAACGATCACCTAAGTAAGGGAATCACCCCTAACTCGTTGGTGAGGTCGTTGTAAGATGAGAAAAGAAATGGAGTTAGTCGTCATGGTAAGGAAATCACTACTATCTTGATGATTTGCCTCCATTTATTGTTATAAGGGATTTAAATAAAATTTTCTGAAATCATGTATGTGAATAATGTATAAATGCATGAAAATGTATTAGTATGATATATGTACAAAAGTGAAATCTCAAAATAATTTGAATTCGAAAAGAGGAAGTTGTATCATAAATGATCAAGAATAATAAAACGTAATTCCGATTAAAACTTGGATGGTTCCAAAACGAAACGTTGACTAACCAAAGTGGTCGAAAGGTCTTTTGAATTTGAGAAGCATGCTTTGGCCTAATAGGGGGTGTACTCTCGCCGACATGTCGGTTAACGGTATTCACCCTTCTGGTTACTACATGTTCCCATTCAATCGAAAATGACTTGGCGGGATTTATGAAAATCAAGGAGTGGGGCTAGTCGACGAGATGCGGGTTTCACCCCTAACTTGACGACTTCGTACCCTAGGTGTGGTTGGTACTCGTCGTGTCAAAATTTAATTTTGACACGTTGACGAGGGTCCACTAGAATTTGAAATTGAAATTACCATTAAGATGTGGATTTCACGTCTAACTTAATGGTGTAATTTCATGTTAAAAGAATAGGTGGATTGAGAGTCGTTCTCCAAATTGTGGTTTTTACGCCTATTTTGGTGAAGTCGTCTCGTTTGTATGATACGAGTGTTTTCTAGTTTAAGTAAAATCGAGTAAAATGCCTTAGGGAAGGCGTATGTTGGGGAATAAAAAAACAAGTGTTAACACATAAGGAAGTATGTAAAGAATAACACATAAAGAATAAAACCATGAAACAGGTATTACGCATAACAAATCAAGTATTGACACATAAGAATAGCATGTCAAGTGTTAACACATAAGTGGCATATATGTTTAAAGATCAAAGAGAATAATTAAGAAGCGAATAAAGTAACATGCAAGTACTTTCAAACAAAACATAAGAATAAGGCTCTAAAACTATAGACTAGGTAAAAGCATTCCTACTTTTCCTAATTCTCTATAGTTATGGCTCTGATACCAATCTGTCACACCCCAACCGATGGCAGAAACATCGGGATGAGACGAAATAGATTGCAAGAGACTTCATAACACTATGTGACAATATAAATTAAATTTGATTTCATAAAAGTTGCTACAAATGTCTTACAAGAATCAAATATAATCAACATTGTTTCAAAGATACATTAAAAAATAGATTAATCTAAGTGTGTTTCTAACTCCACCTAAATCTTGTTTCTTCACTTAGCATCATCTTGTCTAGCATCCTGCAACATGTATTAAAATATAATCAACAAAAGTTGGCGAGTATACAAGTTTGATACATAGTATAACATAGAATAAAATTGTTTAACGTGTTCATATCCAACATAAATAACATGATGCAAGTTACTAATACGCTGAAACTGTGTCACTATATGTTCAAACCCTAGAATACAATGCGTTAAAATAGCCTATCCCAAAGAATAATGGGAGGTAACATGTTTAACTTAACAATACCCTGAGACTAGTGGGCGGTACATTACTCCTATAGCGCTATAATTGTTAAGATGGGCTTGTACGAAGTTAATGATCATATAGACACTAATAGTTTACATAGCATAAGAGATTAACAAGCATCAAATCGTTCATAGATTAACTCCCAACAGACTAGCGGGAGGTGAACATGTTTACATGTGGATATAATATGATTCAAATAGTTTCAAGTGTTTAGTATTTTTACATAGAATACATGTTGCACCCAAACGTGTTTAAAAAGTAAAATGGGTTTGAGTATACTCACAAAATTGCATGTGCTTTCCGATTATCTAATGTGACGAAGTTGTTGAGACTAGAAAGTTGAATATGTTCGATTTGGAGTTTGAAGAGATGGTTTCATTCGGTTTAAGGGTTTGGAGTTTAAAGTACATGAAAAATAGACATATGTGAGAATAATCATCTTGTACACATAACACTTGTTCTTGACACTATTGAAACTCAAAAGAGTTTTTGTGTTTTCATGGATTCAAAAGTCCATTAGAATCGTAACAAGTGCATGGTCAAATATGATGTAACTTACACTTGACAAATAACCAATAAGTTATCATCAAGGTCTAGTTACTTGGATAATTATAGATTATGTAGATAACATATGAATATTTTATAAAGATTACAAGTCCTATAGATCAAGAATGAGGTAGGAGATTAAAGTCTCCATTTAGGCACCTCTTAGTGTGATATAATTCATACATGAGGTAGGAAGAATCAAGTCTTCCATTTAGGTACCTCTATTGTTCACCACTACACTTGTTGTTATGAACAACAAGGAGGGTCATGAACAACAAGGAGGGTCATGAACATACAAATAAGAATAAGTTAACTACAACTAATATAAGAAATCATCAAGTAATGTGTGGATTTTTCAAGTAGGATAGCCCAAGCTAGTCCTATAATCACACAAACAACAACCTTGAAGCTTGTTCATCACTTGTGGGTTACACCCCAACCAAAACAGAAAGTTTATGAGGTTTTAACCTCTGATTTTATGTGTCACAACCTTGTTTTTAAGCCCAACTAACCATAGAAGTGATTATGAGCATAAGGACATAGGAATGTGTATGAGAAACCTCAAGTTAAGTGAGTTTAGTAAATGATTAAGCAAAATAGAAAGTTTGGAGCCTTATTTGGTGATGCCTTGGTTTTCCATGGAAAACCTGTTGGAAGCATACCTAAGGTTGTTCCAAGCAAGTAGGAAAAAGAATCAAGAAAAAAGGTTGAGAAATGAGTGAGATATGCTCACTTTTGCACTTGAATGGTTCTGCCTTGAATCTGACTTTTGTTACTGTTTTGCAACTGATTTGAGGTGTTTAGAGAGTGAGGATGAAGTGTTTGTAAAGTGGGAGAAGTGTGGAAGTGATTTGGGTTTTATAGGAGGTTATTAGGGTTAGTTAGGTTGCTAATAAATGAAGAAAACACAATAAACAAACACAAACTTGACCAATCCAAGAGCTGGTAACCCATTCTGATGGATTGAAGGCATCGCCGGCGGCAACGATGAGGGGGGGGGGGGTAGCTGTTGCGTGACATGACGCGACGGCTAAATATTCTAGAAATAAGTTCCAAAGTTGGCAATTTAGCCCCCTGATGTTTAACTAAGTTAGGTTTAGTTGAGTTTTAGGGTCTTTTATGACATAAAAACATAGTTTAAGGGTCCATCAAGTATAATTAACATAAAGCAAACACAATGGTGTATGCTTAGGTGTATGAATGTCGTAATCATGTATCATATGCATTCAAAAGGTGTATTAATTGTAAGTTTCACGTATTTGCAAGATTAACACATAGTTTTCAAGAATTACGAATATGTAACAAATGTTTCACGAAATTAAACGTATGAGCATGTATGAAGTATGTGTAACACGAATTTAAAGAAATACGAGTTTTATTTATGATTCAAGTCCTGGATTTACAACGATTACAATGAATGGACGATTACAGAACACATGACCTTCCAAAAATAGAAATACGAACAAGACTTTCTAATTATGGAAAGTACGAAAGAGCAGGGCGTTACACTAATCCTGCTGTTGAAAACTTCTCCCCTTCGGGCCACCGGTACCAGTAGGCTCAAGCAGCCCGAAGACCTTCACTCTCGCTCCCCCTTGGCTCCCTTATTTGCTGAGGGCCTCCCTATTCCTTATGTCCCTAAGTGGAAGATCATTCCTTCCACCATCGTAGGGACTCCTGAGACTGCCCGTGACTTCATGGCTCACGCCGTGCCTCCCTCTCACAAGTTCATGAATTTTTCTTTGGACCCTGACCTTTTTGATGATCAGTACAGCATGTCCATTTGTGAGGGCTTCTTTAGGGGGGCAGGTATGTTGCATAGGGTTAATGAGCCGAGAAGCATAAATGAGGGATTGTTGAGTGAGCTGAAAACCTTTCAAACCATCGCTGCTGAGCTTCGGTGTCAGGTAGTTGATGCCAAGAGGAAGCCGCTGGAGGAGAAGTTAACGTCTCCCCCCTTTTTTTTGTATGAATAACATTTTTTCTTCCATAATGTCGGAGCACTATTGGAGAAGAAGGAGAAAGCTTGGGAGTGGGGAGCTTGGATGTAGGAAAAAGAGAATTTGGTTGTAGAGCTGAAGCACCATAAAGAGGTTGCCTCTGTTTCTGGAGCGGATGCGGAGACCTTGTACACTGATTGGGGGATGGCAATGGACGACAATCAGAAGCTCGCTCAAGAACATCACTGGCTTATTTCTTAAGGGTTTGGGCTATTCCTCTCTACCTTCTCTCGATCTAAGGAGTTTAAGGGCAGCCTTGAGAGGATATTAATGGCATACAGGGACGAGGGGTATCAAGCGGGTTTGAAGGATGGGTACTTCTACTCCTCCCATGGCCTAAAGAGGATGGAGACTCCTCTTTATAATTCCAAGGCCAAGAAACAACCTGTAAGGACCAGTTGGATAGTCTCTCGATTGAACAACTCAAGTCGGATCGATCACTATAGAAGTGCGGAATCCATATACAGTGTCAAAGAAGAATCAAAAACAAAATCAACATTTAACGCATCCATTCTCATTCAAAGATTGTGAAAATACAAGGTTCCGGTGAGAGTTGGACATCGCTTCACCACAGAGACTTGCAAAACCAGCACTAACAAATGAACCCCTAAGTCTCTATTTATAGGCGAGCTGGACTGGGAGAACTAATGTCATCCGGTCAGAGGGTCATCCATACGGATGATCATCCCTCTGGTTGACCCAAGCCATCCGACCAGATGAACTTTACAACATACGTTTCTGATCCATTTCTCCCAGTTATAATATATCATACAAACAAAACTATAAATTGACACATACAGGACAAAATATAGACTCGATACAGACGGAAGCTACAGACATATTGCACCTACAGACTCCCCCTTGGATGTAGCTGCAGTCTTCCTTCCTATACAGTCTTCACCGTGTCTTCCTGCTGTGCCTGTTTACCTTAGCCTTCTGCCTTCTCTTTTCTCTCATCTCTTCTAACATTTGACGCCTCAAAGGTCTTCCTGTTTCATTCCACCACTTTCTATACGCTGGATCTCCATCCTTAGATCTTTCCCACCTTGGAATTTTGTTCTCTTGTGATTCAATAGGTGTTTAATCTGTCGGTGGTGGCCTTTCCAACTTCCTTCGACCCAATATAGCAGCTCTCTCTACGATCTTCTTAAACCTTTCACTTTGACGTTCAGCTTTCAAGAATTCTTCTAACTCTAAGTCTCTGAACTTTGTTTCCCAATACTTTCCAAAATTAATGTCTTTGGAGAAGCACACGTTCACGATCTTCTGATATTGTTGTGCTTGTACTCTGTCAGGCTCATTATAGACTATCTTGTTGAAGAACAAACAATCAATGTCTTTCTTTGAGCAGTTTACAAGCCACATCGGATCTAGCACGTTGATGCGTCTTGTTTCACATATCTTCTTATCAAATAAAGAGATCACTGCTTCCGTTGTGCTTTGATTATATAACCAACCCTTGAAGTCTTCATGGAAATCTTGTTCCATAGCACGAAGCGGCATGTTCTTTAGACATCTTGGAGGTTTGATCTTCAAAGTAATGTCTTTCTCGCCTATGATAGGATCAATTTTGACATCTTGTTCAGGAAAATGTGGCTTCCAATATGGAAATTTGGCTTTTGCTTGAAGCTTTATGTAGTTCCACAGCTTCTGATCATGCATTTTAACATCCAAACCATAGTAGAACTGTTTGATATTCTTTGTCTGTACAAGCTCCTCCACATCCCACCATGAAAGTGTTTTAATATCGGATAGAAACTCAAAGTACTGCACTCCATGTTCTCTTCTAATCGCATATACTTTCAAGTCTTCCAAATAGCCCCACGAAAGAATATCACCCAGAGATTTATCTAGATGATCTGTGAAATATTGTAGAGGCCTTTTATACTTCCTTTCCTTCGGCATCACCTTAAACCAACGCTTCCTACCCTCAAAGAGTTCTTTTTGTGGAATTGTTTCAGGAACTCCTTCAGTAGAGATCCTTTCCTCTACTTTCCTTCTCACCTCATCTTCGTTGTGAGTCTTGAATAGTTCGGTCAAAGTAGGAAAGCTATCATCAACTCCACTATAGTGAAATGGAGTATCTTCTTCCGAAAGATCTGAATCTTCTTCAATGATCACATCTTTGAAATTGTCAGCTTCATTTACAAACTTGAAAGAATATTCTCTTTCAGAAGAGGGTGGTATTTCATCTTCAATATCAAATTTCATGTTCTCTTCATCCATCCCCAACTCCTCTAGCATAGATTCTCTCGTTCTATTCTCCTCTAACTCCCCCTCAACCTCAACATGTAAGTAAATGACTTTAGGGAGTGTAAGATATACATGATCACCAGCATGTTGTTTAGAAGAAGAAGAAGCTTCGTGGTGTTGATCCTCTTGCTGCTCATTCAATTCGTCATTCAAGTAATCATCAAGAGTATGCTGAACAGAATGCTTTACAATCACTAACCCTGTACCCCCTTGATCTTTATCATAATCATCATTACCATCATTATCATCATCACCATCAAAGTCTTCTATATCTTTGTAAAGATCTTTCAACTCTTCAACCTCTTCATCTTCTTTTTCTTCATCATCTTTTGATTCTTTCATCTCAACCTCATTCACATTAGAGGCTTCAAGATTAGAAACATTTACCTCAACAGCTTGAACTGGATCGGGTTGGCTTGGCTTGTAGATCCAAGAATCTCCTCTTTGTCAATCACCAAACCTTTCTTCTTATCTTTCTTTGACTCAGCAGCTTCTTCAACAAGTTTCCTTTCCCTTTCTGCTCTTCTTGCTTCAACATTTCGAATCTCTATTTCATCAAACATAGCTTGAACATTGATTCCAAGCTTGTGTTCAATAACGGTGTAAAACATATTCAACTGTTCATCCATGATCACCTTATGAGCTCTTAAAGCTTCAACTTCCTTTCTTAAGGCTTCATTCTTGTTTGACGAAGATGTATATAGTTCACCCAACATATCATGTAATGTATTGTTAGCATCATTAATGGTTTTGTACTGAGCATTTGACTCGTCCATCGCTTCTATCATTTGATCAATTACTTTAGCATGTTCCTCAAGCTCTTCTGACAGTTGATCAATAACTTCTGCATGCTCTTCAAGATCCTTTTTCAATGTAACATTTTCAGCTTTAGCAGCTTCTAGCTTTTCTTTCAACTCTTCACGCTCTGCTTCAGCTTTGGCCTTTTCTTTTTCCAACACGCTGACATTCTTCATTAACACATTAATCTTTCCATCATTGAATACATCAAAATCACCTGATGGAAGATCTTCTGGATATTCACCAACAACCTTCGGAAATTGTCACACCCCGACTTTCCACGTTTGACCGGTGGGCCCGGTGGGGGAGTATCGTGATGTGGTTGGCAACGTTACAGTCAAATAACACAATATTTAAATGCACAGCGGAAGCAAATGAAAGATATATTTCAACCGAATTTAATTGTAATATCATGTATCACAAACAATTGAAAGTTTATCCACAGAAGGATCAAAAATAAATAGGAAACAGTAGTTCAACAGACGTTAGGCATCTTAAGCTTGCGAGACTCTTTATTGATGCTAAGGAGAAATCCAGCCTATTACGAGTAGTACCTGCATTTAATCTTTTTGGGAAAATACGTCAGTTTACACTGGTAAATAAAATTAACTGACTCATTTTAAAAATGATAAAAAAATTGATTTGGATGCACATGGCACAAACATTTTATAACTTGGGATAATTATTTAAATATATAAACTTGTAAAAGGATTACATGTTCCTTATGCGTTCAGTAGCCCGGATCGTGCCGGGTTAAGAATCAATAGACACACCACATTATTTATTTTGGCACTGACGGGTGTACGCCTACACCCCACGCTTAGGTCGTGGCCATTTTGTAAAATGATGCCGAGGATATCCGGGACATGGTCATTAACCCCCCAAAGGCTTTAAGCAAACAAAACAATTTAAACGAGTCATCTCGATAATACTTAACCACCAATCGATTAAGGTCGAATGCCCGACCAAGCGGTATTTTATATACCGTACCCCAAGCCCGTATAAGGGAAAATAAGTTAAAAGTATTTACCTTTGCAAGTATAATTCACAAACAGCAAATGCAAGTAGCTTTTACTGGTCCTCCTATTCTGGAACGAAGGTTTATAATAACCTATTAGAATCCTAACGGGTCTTTAGTTAAGCTTAAGCTTAGACCGGTTAGTTTTAAAGATACGGTTCGTACGCACGATTAAGCGAAGACCGGAATAGAATGTGATTTAGACCTGAAAATTTTGAAGACTTGCTTAATATGGGTATTTCATACACATTCTGGATTTTGAGATAAAAGCGATAAGGTTTGACCCGTTTCGGCTAATTTATGCAAACTAGTTACATAAACCGAACCGAACGCGCAAGAAGCGTAAGGGGTAACCGTAAGAGCCATATACAGGTTGCCTAAGTTAATATGCCTCAAATATGTTGTGACATCAGTAAGATATCTTTTATTATGCCCGAAACGAATTTAAACACAAACTATGCCCCGTAGGGGTAGTTTGGTCATTTAAAAGGTTATAAACGAGTTTAAGTATTAACCTGATTTACAGGTCTGATATAATCAGCAAAAATACTTATTTTACTAAGTTATAACAGTATGGTATTGCATATATGTGAAATTTATCAATTATAACCAAACTATGCACCGTAGGGGCATTTTGGTAATTTCACATAAGCCGAAAAGCTCAAAACTAAAGTCTGAGTTAAACAACTTTTGCTTACTTTTAAAATATTATAATTTACCTAAAATATCAGTAGGTATCAACCCTTGTATGTTTAAAATAGTTTTAGTACATACTATGCGTTAAAAACGCTTAATTAGGCGATTAGAAGCCGTTTCCGGGTTCTATATAGAAAACTGATATTTTTTATTATTCCATAAGGTTTAAAATAATTTATTTATCATATATAACCAGTAGCAAAAGGTTTGGGGTCAAAAAGATATGTAAAACTCATTTTATAGCCCAAAAGGGCAAAACCGACAATTACCGAATTAAGCTTATAACTCTAAGTTATGCTCAGCCTAAAATTTATTAAAAATCTTCAAAAATCCCAAAATAATATATTATATCAGTGGGTAAAGAGTTTGATATCAAAAAGTGGGTTTAAATAGGCTATAAGCTAATTATGCCGTTTAATCGTTAAAGAAGCTTTCTAATTACGCTAATGAGCATAACTCTCAATCTACACCTCAAACTGATGTCAAATTTTGGTTACAAGTTTATAAATCAGTAACTAAGGTTTCTACTCTTTTACATTTTCAAAAATCACATTTTTGGTGAAAAGGGCATAATGGTCAACATATGAGCAATTAACGGAATCATGCATATTAATTGGATAACTAATGAAACAAGGTGTATAATCACAGAGGGTTATACTAGCATGTAACCTGGTCCAATTAGAGCTCTAAGGTATTTCTAAAACATGCTTAAACGGGTCAGAACTGAAAGTCAAAGCAAAAGTCAAATTATGCGACTTTCGGTTCCGAACCGGGTCTCTATTGAAAATTGTCGGGTTGAACATGTTTAGACATGTTCTTACATTCATTACCAAGTTATATTAATGATCAAACAGGTTGTATGGGTTCTACATTGCTAATTATGCATAAATTGGAAATTAAGCATTCTGTTGACTTTTTAATAACAAGTTTGACCCGACATTTGACCTAGTTAGAGTGGGAATCAGAGGGTGCCCTTTTAAGGGTTTAATGCCCACATAATTACCAACTTATAACTACTTTCAATTCGACTAATCACTGGACCATCAATGATTAATCGCTAAGTCAACCGTTAATTACGACGGTTTGACTTTTAAGCTAAAACTAAGTAAAAACTCAACTAAGAAAGGTTAAGCATACTTACTGAAGTCCTATGCACGATTAGTGATCACTTGAGTCTGCTTTGGAGCTCCAGAAATGATCAGAAATGCAGAAGTGAGGTGTGATCAAATGGTTGCAACTTTGGCCCTTTATATAGTGTTCTTGATCTCATAGATCATTGACACACAAGTCTATCATGTGCCCCTGATCACCCACAAGTGTCTCCTAGGTCTAAAAGTAATGTAGGGGTCGTCCAAAGATGTGGAAAATCGTTTATAGGTCGGTTATGAGCTCAAAACAGCAAACAGTCGAATTTTCAGTCGCTGGGAACCCCTTACGGACCGTAAGGGGGTTGTCTTACGGTCCGTAAGACCTTGATCAGAAGCAAAAACCCTTGTTCTTTCGGGCTTTGAAGGGGAAACTTGTGTGTTTCGAATTTGGGACATGATTTAACAGTATGGGGCCTCTTATTATGGGTCTTGAACAGTTATGTACCCTACCATTTTGCCATGTTTCCTTGAATTCTTTTGAAAGTGCCGTTAATGAAGGTTTACCGTGCAATTTCTTCGTAGGAGTCCACCCTTGAAATTATGAATCAGTTATTGCTAGATATCACCGGATTTGAATATATACCATATGTTTATTAGTCTTGGGATTTATAAGGAGGTCGTTCAGAGGTGTAAAATTAACATGACGACACTTTTAAATCATGTCATACATCTTTAATTATATCCGGGTTTATAACACTTTTTGTCTTACATGACACGTGTCGTTATTTCATTGAACACGAATTTTCGAGGTGTTACAGAAATCCATGACTAGAACTTGAAGTTATAGCTTTCTTTGCAGATGAAGGATCTTCAACTTTCTTTGGTTGTTGTACAGGTGTCTTCTTACGATCATCATGAATATGAATTGTTGGATTTATAGGTGATGGTGGTGGTGTTGATTGTCTTTCTCCCATAAACTCTACTTCCACATCTTCAACAACCTTTTCGACTCTTTCATATTCAGGGCTTTCAACATGTTTAGCCTTTTCAACCTCTGGAATTTCAACATTCTTTTCAACAATTGGAACCTCTGGAACTGATGTAGAGTCTTTCTTAGCTCTAACACTCCTTGAAACAGCTCCCAAAGGTCATGCTTTACGCTTTTTCAGAACTTTCTTTTTCTCCTTTGGTGTTGGCACATAAGTTGCATCTTCTTCATCAGATGCTTTCTTCTTCTTTGGAGTACCTTTGAACTTTTGCTTGCCACTGATATAGGAAGTTGGAGCAATCTTTGTAGGATCAAGTTCATCGCTCTCAGTACCACTTGAATAAGTATGCACAACTCCTTCAACTTCTGTCTCCTTTACACCTTCACCACTTGCTTCAACATTCTTTGCAGTTGTTTCAGCTTCTTTTTCAATATTAACACTTTGAGCACCTGCAGCAGTTAATTGCTTTTCAAATTCAGCAAATGACATGTTCAGGAAATCTACGCCTTGTTTTATTAACTTCCTTGGTGGAATAACAGCCTCATCTATCAACTTTGGCGGCGACTTCTTCTTTGTTGGTTCTGCAATACAAATATTAACACTATTAGTATAATATTCTAAAGAATGATCTACCAACCTCTCTTATGATTCTTGCTTTCCAACTTTACCCTTAATTACAACTTTCGGTGTAGATACCTTAGGTGATATCTTAGGCGTTCTCTTTCTCTTCTTTTCATCCTTCACAAACCAAAACCTTAACTTCTTTTCAGCCATGTCCGTCAGGCGATCTGTTTCATCTTCAGAGTTGCTATCTTCATGTCTCCATCGATCACCTTCAGGTGGCACATAGTCTATCTTTTTGATCTTTCCATACTTTCCCTTATACCTTGGCTCCTGCTCAGGCTTCAATCCTGTATACTTATCCAACCTTTTTAAAGTTTCACTATCCATGTGGTGCAACTTAAGTTCATCCTTTGGATCTTTTGGTAGATTTGGAACTTGATCATCCAACAACATTTGAATAAACCTTGGGTACATTACGTAATTCTCGCCTCTAATGTTATCTATCAAGTGATTGAAAATCACTTGTGAGATATTATATGTCCTGTTGAGCACTAAGCACGCTATTATGTTCATGATATAATCGGACGTCTCATCGTAAGCACCCTTTCTGTGCGATAGTGCATGTATCACACAGTGCACTAGAAACTTATAAGGCTTGCAAAACTTCGATTTGATGTATCCTTTATCATTAACATGCCCCGTGTATCCCATGCGAAACCAAAATCCTTTGCACATTCTTTCCGGGATAATGATAAGATCCTCGTCCTTATATTTTAGGTCTAACACCCTCCTCACGTCAGCCACTGTAAACTTTACCTCCAAATCAATATCCTTTTTCTTTTCATCCTTCAGTTTGACCGCAGAATATATCGTATCTTCCGTTTCATCATATCTAGCAGAGCTCCAGAATGTCCGAATGTGTGATTCATAACATTTATGCTTTTCAGTTAAAGCTTTACATATCCTGCTTTCTTTCATAAATGGTACTATTTCCTTGAACGACTCCATGTTTGGATAATTTTCATCTAGTATGCAGTAGATATTGTGATTAGGATGAAAGTCAGAGCCTCTTGCCTGCACGTATTTCAAAATATAAAGTGTTTAGTGAAAAGTTCTCAAAAAGTTCAAAATTTCTCTAACACTTTCACTCTACTCTCTTACACAGTACTGAATGAACGAATGGCCATCCGATCGGATGGTAATCCAATCGGATAAGCTTATTCTGTTAAGCTTTCAGGACAAAGTGTTGTGGATTGGATGGTCATCCGATCGGATGATCATTCGGGTGAAACATTTCAGGCTCACGAAGAATGATACAAGCATTCAAGATTATTTGGATCGGATGGCCATCCGATCGGATGGCCATCCGATCGGATGGCCATCCGATCGAATGGTCATTCGATTGTAATCATGAAGAACAGTTGAGCATGAATACATCAAAACATTTAAACACACAATCAGATAAACATTTAGAATCATTCAAACAATAAGTGTAGAGGATCGGATGGCCGTCTGATCGGATGGCCGTCTGATCGGATGGTCATCCGATCGGATTACCGTTCGATCAATGTCATCAAGAACAGTTTAAATGTCTACATATCAAGATCAAAATTTTTCAACATTTTCCAAAATTGAACACATTTTCTCTTAAAGAATTTACCGATAATCAAAACCCTATGTTCAATTTCTATCAAAACTTCCTAATTTGGGTTTAATTTGACAAAAAGCAACTCGGCAGCCGACAACCCTTAATCAATCTATGTTCAAATATAAGATGTAATTATTGAAATTGGACCGGTGAATCCCTAAATCTAAGGCCAATGAACAAGATTCTAAGTTCAATTCATACAAACAATGTCTAAATAAGCCTAGATCTAAAGTATACCCTCCGTCCGAACCGTCGGCCCAAATAAACATCAAATTCAAGAAATTTAACGGTCAAAATCAAGAAACTTACCTTTCCCATAGTGAATGATGAGTACACCAACAATCCTATGTGATTGGAATGGTAAGAATGTGATCAAGGCACAAGAACAGTTGAGATAAAAGTGAGTGTGTGACGGATGATGGTTCGAACGAATGAGTTTGACCTTCTGTTGACTGCCTTATATAGGCTGAACCTCACCCTGTGACACTTGTGCTCCGTAAACACACACGATGTAGGAAACTATCTTTTATCAAAGAAAAAATGTGTTTTGTTCTCAAAAAATTGTTTATTTTGGTTTTACAATTTCACATTTTTATTCTAGTTCATTTTCAAGCTTTAAATCGCTTTCTGGAAAGTTATACGCGAACTGATGCGTAAACATAATCAGTTTAATGCGGAAAACACTCCGGAACAGTGACATAGGCTTAACACACCTTAAATAACTTTTATATAACTTAGAAGTGGTTTTTAAAAGCTTTGGTGTGTCAAAAACAAGTTTATTCACACTCAGGGACTATTTGCGTCAAACTGCGAAAGTCTGCTGATTCACATAGTATCGAACATTCCAGAACTTGATCATAAGTTAAAAATGCCCTAAATATCCTTTACATAGCTTAGAAATAGGTTTTGAGGTGTTTGGTGCGAAAAAATAAATTTATTTGATCAATAGGGATTAAAAGCGTCAAAAAGTGCACAAGTTTGCATTTTCGCGCATATCTTACGTTCTGAATATATCCGGACATCCAAAAATTTATGTAATCATTAAAATATTTTATTTTAGTGATCAGCATAATAAATTTCCATTCGTCGCGTAATTTGGATCGTTTTTCGCGTCCGTTCGTGTTTCGTCGTAATTAACCGAACAACGCAACCGTATGAACAAACAAACCGACATCCGGGTATTTTTTTAGCATGTTTCAAGTTCCCTATACTTTAACTTCATTTTAGAGCCTTGAAATGAGGTTAACGGGGCTTAAACGTGTCAAAAATGCATCAAAAGGCAAGTTTCTGACCTGCAGGGACCTGTTTTGACATTCTGTGAAAGTTGGCTAGGCGGGGCGCGTAAGGTGAGCCCTATCCATACATGGGCCGCGTGAACTGCACAGATCAACAAACCAGTTTTTCTGATTCAGCAGTTGGTTTCAGGTTTTTGCATTTGGTTTCTTGCATTCTATGGGCTATATTTTGATGGTTTTGAGTACCCCATGTATTACAAAACCTTGGACATGTAGTTGTGACCTGTCGTATCCAGAACCGAACAGCCCCTACTCAGACTCGCCCAAGAGTATTTTTCAATTGTGGTGACCTAAATCATTTCAAACGAAACTGCCCTAAGCTTGCCAATGCTAATGGACGAGTATTCAACGTCAACGAGGCTGAAGCTAATGATCAAGCACTTATGATCATTTGAACCTCTAAATTTTCCTGTTTATTTTCAAGAACAATGTACATATTTTAACTATGTTTGTAACGACAATATAAATTTCAAGAAGTTTATCTTTATCTTTGTTATTCAATTTTAAATTTCAAATTCTAATGTGATTACACTATGTGTGATTTCAAATTTCATGCTAATTTTGAGGATTCCGTTCTTTAGGAACTAAATCTTATAATTTAGCATAATATGATTGCACACTAGTGCATTCGTACAAACTTGGTAACACGATCGATACAAATACTATGAATAAGTTAATACTACTTTATGATCATAGCATTACATATATGATTTGTTTATCTAATATGTATAGTACATGGTTGTAAATACAATTTGCTTCGTATGTTGATATAACATACTTAATACATTTTTGCTAGTATGTTAACTTAGCGTACCTATCACATGATTTGAGAACATTTTCTTGATATGCTTACATTATAATGATAATGTATGATTAGTATATGTTGTATTCTACCTGTTTGGTTAATATGAAACATATATATAAACATTCGTACTAGAATAGAACACCTACTACTGAAATTGTTGTATGCAAAATAAGTAGTATTATCATTGCTAGTATGAAATACGATTCGATTTGACAAATATATTATTGTGACAATGCTTAGTTGATTTAGATGATAGTTTGACCTTATTATTTGTTTACCCTCGCTTAACAAGAGGAGCTATGTGGACCATGCGACGAAACGAGTAATTATGGGTGCACACTTAATTATGAGATTCGACGCATGAGAATCATAGTAAGCCTTGTTAAGTATGGTGGCATAAAATCTAGAATGATTTAGGTAACGGGAGGAGTATGATGCGATAAGAACATGGTGGATACGCCGATGGTACTTCCTATATATAAGTGTTCTTATTGTGTTATTCTTCAGAACTTTGCTGAGATCATTTGGTGATTTTATGTTATCTTGGACCATTATGTGATTATGTGTTTGTTTGATATTTGAATGGTTATTTTCGATGGACAAGAACAAGTACATTCATTAACTCAAATCGAGCCGACCGGGAGTATGATATGGTGTTAAAGGTGACGATCTTGATGCCATAGGTATGTTGACCCGTCTCCTATGCATGAGATGCTCATGGTGCATTGGATGTACCTCGTGGTACGTTAGAAACCGTGTATATGAAGGGCTTGAATGTACACCCCTTTGTTTGCTAGGAATTACACTAGGAGCTTAGTACAACATAGTGCCATACTTAAATGATTTTTGAACACTAGTCGACTTTCGCAAGTTTCAAAGGGTTGAATACCTTGAGATACTTTGAATATCCCAAATCACATTTTGAATTTTTCCAAACACGAAATGATGCTCCGCATCTTTGGGATCTAGCAACCTGCTTATCCGTTAGTTGTTTCAATTCCACTCTACGTTCTCCTTCGAACAAATTTCGGGACGAAATTTCCTGAAGTAGGGGAGACTGTGACACTCGTGCTCCGTAAACACACACGATGTAGGACACTACCTTTTATCAAAGAAACAATGTTTTTTGGTCTAAAAAATTGTTTATTTTGGTTTTACAATTTCAAAATTTTATTCTAGTTCATTTTCAAGCTTTAAATCGCTTTCTGAAAAGTTATACGCGAACTAATGCGTAAACGTAATCAGTTTAATGCGGAAAACACTCCATAATAGTGACATAGGCTTAACATACCTTAAATAACTTTTATATAACTTAGAAGTGGGTTTTAAAAGCTTTGGTGTGTGAAAACAAGTTTATTCACACTTAGGGACTATTTGCGTCAAACTGCGAAACTCTGCTGATTCACATAGTATCGAACATTCCGTAACTTGATCATAAGTTAAACATGCCCTAAATATCCTATACATAGCTTAGAAATAGGCTTTGAGGTGTTTGGTGCGCAAAAATAAACTTATTTGATCAATAGGGACTAAAAGCGTCAAAAAGTGCATAAGTTTGTATCTTACGTTCTGAATATATCTGGACATCCAAAAATTTATGTAATCATTAAAATATTTTATTTTAGTGATTGGCATAATAAAATTCCATTCGTCGCGTAATTTGGATCGTTTTTCGCGTCCGTTCGTGTTTCGTCGTAATTAACCGAACAACGCAACCGTACGACCAAACGAACCAACATCCGAGATATTTTTGAGCATGTTTCAAGTTCCCTATACTTTAACTTCATTTTAGAGCCTTGATATGGGGTTAACGAGGCTTAAACGTGTCAAAAATGCATCAAAAGGCAAGTTTCTGACCTGTAGGGACCTGTTTTGACATTCTGTGAAAGTTGGCTAGGCGGGACGCGTAAGGTGAGCCCTATCCTTACACGGGCCGCGTGAACTGCACAGATCAGCAAACCAGTTTTTCTGATTCAGCAGCTGGTTTTAGGTTTTTGCACATGGGCTATATTTTGTTGGTTTTGAGTACCCCTTGTATTACAAACGATCCTAACCTTGGGCCCAAGTGTAAGGTCATGATTCGAGCACGGTTTACGAGAAACGATCCTAACGGTTATGGATTTCCTATAAATACCTAACCCAATTCATTTGTTCCTCACAAAATCTGATTCAAATGCTCTAAGTTGGGGTCTAGCACTTCATACCTAAGCAATTTGAATCAAGATTTCCTTGCTTGGACCCTTTGTAAGTATTCTTTCATGCTTTTATTGCGTTTTTAGCACGAAAGTCAAACAGTGTTTGACTTTCTGCTTTGACCGGTCAATGGTCAACACGAAGTTCGTTTGAACTTCGCAACGTGAGTGTAATCATGATGGTCATAGTCCCTTGTGACTATACCTACTTATTACCACGTTAATTAGGTGTAGTGACGAGTCATAGTTTCGGTCAAAATACGCGTCTATGCGTATTTTGCAACCAAACTATTCTTGGGTATTAAAACCGTTTGTTTTGATATCAAACTTATTTTCTAACTTCGTTAAACATGTTTTAACATGTTTAACTCGTCACTTTTAGGATAATGCTTATATTGGGTCGTAAGATAAGCGGTCTAAACAACCGCTTAGACTTTCGAACCCGACCCATTTGGTCGATAATTAGGATCCGACCAAACATATAGTGTGACCATAGTTGTATAGGGAATAACCTTCCAAGGTTATACCTTATGGTCACTACGTTTAGTTAGTTGTATGATAGGTAGTTTATATGTCTTAGAAAAATGACCAAAATGCCCTTTTTCACATAATTTCATTTTAAGTATATGTAACACATGTTTTGACAACTAAACTAATTATATAACATAATTAGACATGTTAAGGCATATAATAATTGTCATAGGACTAGTTAGGCGTCTCGAACGCGCTTTCGCGCGAACGACGCGTTAAAGTAGCGTAAGCTACTTTAATGAGTCGTAATGGGTCGTAAGCACTTAGGATAGGTTCCAATTTGGAATGTAGGCTTTGTTAAACCATATCACATGAGTTCTAATACTCATTTGGTTTACAAGACCTTATTCTACCCGATCTTCCGATTTAGGTGTCGTTTCGCTAACATAGTATCCGTTACCCTAGGAACCGCTTCAACACTTGAACTCTTGGTCTTTTGAGCTTTGTTATACCCTTTCAACCATGACTACACGCAATCCCAGGCGAGTACATAGTTGCCCTCTTTTACCGTTTTCAAATGTTTTGGGGTGATTCATATGTGTAATCGATTTGTTTTCAAAAATGTATGGCATATATGTGTTCACTAAGTGCTTTTATGTGTATTATTCCGATTATGCAAATGCAATGTTTTATCCTTAAGTGATCTTCCTATCTTCATAGTTAGATTCGTGTAGGATATTTGAAGTACAGTCTTAGATCTACCTATCTTCATAGTAAGATTTTTAAGAAGTACTTTACAACTCGATGGTTGGTTTTTGTGTAGTTTGTTGGCGATTTAGATAACGAAACTAGGTAATACAATAAGCACATGGTGGATACGCCACTGGTACTTCTTATATACAAGTGTGCTTATTGTATTACCTTTCGTGGCGTTATCCAGAATCACCATTAGGATTTAGGATTGTTTTGATACAATAATTCAATATGACAGAACGCAGAATCTTTATAGCATCTATCTATCTTCTTAGATCGATTCTTGTAGGATGTTTAGAGTACTAATATTGAAGCCCCTGTTTGGATTCATTAGGTACTTTAATGCATGTTTGACTAGACAGTGTGACAAGAACCTGATCCCTGTAGTATCTATTTATCTTCATAGTTAGACTTATATGGGATGTTTAGAGTACTAATATTGAAGCCCCTGTTCGGATTAATTAGGTACATTAATGCATGTTTGACTAGACAGTGTGACAAGAACCTGATCCCTGTAGTATCTATCTATCTTCATAGTTAGACTTATATGGGATGTTTACAGTACTAATATTGAAGCCACTGTTCGGATTCATTAGGTACTTTAATGCATGTTTGACTAGACAGTGTGACAAGAACCTGATCCCTGTAGTATCTATCTATCTTCATAGTTAGACTTATATGGGATGTTTAGAGTACTAATATTGGAGCCCCT
The DNA here is from genome assembly GCA_030545235.1 of Helianthus tuberosus. Lineage (NCBI taxonomy): Eukaryota > Viridiplantae > Streptophyta > Magnoliopsida > Asterales > Asteraceae > Helianthus > Helianthus tuberosus. Next base: position 180,343,772 of record CM060365.1, on the reverse strand, counting down.
GTTTGGATTCATTGTGTACTTTAATACATGGCTACGAGGTGGAACAAGTTGACGATTATGTGTTTATGTGGTAGTTGTGATTTAAATAACGAAACGGGTGTAATAAAATAAGAATATGGTGGATACGCCGCTGGTACTTCGTATATATAAGTGTTCTTATTTTATTATTCTTGTAGCATTATCTGGATCACTTTAAGATTTTGTGTATGATTGTTTCAATGTTCAATTATCCAAATCTTTGTAGAATCTCCCATATTTATATATGTTAGATTCTTAGGAAGATATCTGAAGTATTAGCATAACTCATTGGTTTGATTTATATAATACTTACATAAGTTTTGAATTATTTCAAAACAGTTATTGTTAATCCTTGATTGGATTCCTAATAACACACTAACAAGTTTTTACAATGGTTTAATCGAGATTACAATATAAGGCATAAAATGACTTAGTTATAATCATATTGCCATATACAAACCTATTTTGTCACAAGTTTTCACAATTAAGATTTTGTAATGCAATACTAAATTTTTGCCATTCCTTGGCTTCAAGATTTATTTTCAATTAACAGTTCTCGTAGCTGTTAAAGTATTGCAATACCAAATGTTTTGCCATTTATTTGGCTAATAAAACATATGTATTCGCCGACATTTTTATGCTAACTGTTTTTCACATATGTTTCAGGTTTTTGACTGTTCAAGCATGCAACGCGCAGGACTGCATACGGGCCTTAGACTTCTAAAATAAAAGAACAATTACATGTATTCTTTGATTGTAAAACAATGTTAATGATATTGAAACAATTTAGTACCAGTAGTTGTGAGCAATTTGTAACGTGACTCCCCGATATTTCCACCGCATGTTGATATATTACGCGATTGGGGTGTTACACACCCGGACGGTCATCCGATCGGAGGGTCGTCCGATCGGATGGTCGTTCGATCCATCTCAACTTTCCAAAATTTTAACTTTTTCAAATTTTCAAATTTTATCAGTTTTGGTCAGTTTTGGTCAGTTTTAGACATCCACTCAAGTACCCAAGTCCAAGTTAATGACCTTGGTTACTCAATTTTCCTACCAAGTCCAAGTTAATGACCTTGGTTTACCCGATACGAACCAACTGACATTTTGTTTAAACTTTTTCAACTTTTTCTGAAAATGTACAAGTGTCAGATTAATGAACTTGTTTGACTTTGAAATTTTCAAACATTTTTTATTAGCTCCCAACCTAGTTGGTCAGCCAAAAACTTTCTGCTTCGCTTATGAGATTCCGAAGATTAGCTTTCTATCATGGTTTGTCTAAACTTAAGCAGAAATAAAATCTTTTTGGATTTTAAGAAAGTTTATGTTAAAACACACTGAAAATCTTTTTGGGAATAAATCTGAAATGAAATACAGTAAACTATTTACAAACATATTTTTGGTGAGCATGTTAGAGGATCATATCAGCTGCCGACGAGTCACATGCACCGTTGAGCTTTATTTCACATTAAGTTTAAACAGTTCACCTAGATTTTCGATATACTGATCCACTTAAATTCTCACACAGACTTCAACTAATTCAGGATACGGATTAGGTGTTTTAAGAACTTAACTTATTCGCGTGTCCCACCATAGAATATACTCTCGTATCCAGATTTCCTATATTCAGTCTTACAGGTGAACATACTATAATGATATCTGTAATAGGGTAGTGCGAGACCATGAGAGCTCAGGTTAGAACTTCTGTTCAGACAAAGAGATAATGGCTTGTCTTTAAGGTGTGACCCACTTAGGGATCTTCTCTTCAACAGCACTTGATTCACATTTTTCAATGTTTATCAATTTTTATGTTGAGGGGAGGCTTTAAGAATTAAAGCGTGCAAAGTATTATACGAGGACTAGGCTATTGCTTCCGCAAAATCAGAAGTCCTGGTATAATACCCCAGATATCACTAAGTATATAGACCTAGTATGTCAGAAACAGGTAATCTTTCAAACAAGATTTCAGGGGTTACCTATATATCCGAGAGATGTTCCCCACGAATTAAGTAAGATTTGATTTTTATGTTTATATCCCGAAAAAGTCTACTAAATGTGTAAAAACCTATCAACACATCATCAGTGAGACCGTTTAACGCTTTTAAACTTTTCAATTCTTTAGCGTACCGTGACAGTCTAGCTGATGTACGATCATTTCCTCTATTTACACAAACTCTTTTTGGGTTTTCTATTGTTTTTTTTACATTTTGAAAAATTTCTATTGTTTTTGTATTTTTGCATTTTTAATGTTTTTATAATTTATGAAAGATCTATCTCCCCCTAAATACCAAAATAACTAAAAATGCGACAAACCATAGCAGATTGCTTCTCGACGTCCTCTGCTTTGGTTTTCTCATCAACGCCAACTATATCTCCCCCTGACGACAAAAGTTTCATACCATTCAGTTTTAATAAGTATTGAAAGCGTGACTTATCAAATGGTTTTGTATGTAAATCTGCCTTTTGTTCGTTGGTGTGGATCTTTTCTATTCGAATCAACTTCTTCTCGTAGCAATCACAGATGAAGTGATGTCGATTTTCTATGTGTTTAGTTTTAGCGTGATGTACCAGGTTTTTTGTTATGTTGATTAGAGCCTCGTTGTCAACAAAAATATGAGAAGTAAGAAATTGTAAACCGTAATCTCGCATTTGTTGTTGGATCCACAGAATTTGCGAGCAGCAGCTGCTGGCTAACATGTATTTTGCTTCACATGTTGAATGAGCAACGGTTGTCTGCTTCTTACACTGCCAAGTGACCAAGCGTGGTCCTAAGAATTGGCATCTTGCAGTTGTTGACTTTGAATTGATCTTGCAGCAACCGAAATCTGAGTCTGAGTAGCCTTCGAGTTTGAAATCACTGTCTTTGGGATACCACAACCCCAGGCTTGGGGTTCCTTTCAGGTAGCGTAGAATCCTTTTGATGATAAACATGTGTGAAGCTCTAGGACTCGACTGATAACGGGCTGTGAGGCATGTTGGGTTCATTATGTCGGGTCGAGATGCTGTGAGATACATCAGCGAACCAAGCATTGAACGGTATAGCGTCTCATCGACCTTCTCTCCGGTGAGATCAGGGTTGATACCGTGATTAGTTGCTAACGGGGTGGACATCGGTGTAGTCTCAGACATCCTAAATTTCTCCAGAACGTTGTGGACATATTTTGTTTGATGTATGAAGGTTCCCTCTGGCATCTGATCGACTTGTAGCCCTAGGAAAAACTTCATCTCTCCCATCGACGATATCTCCAACTTCTGCTTCATCACTTGTTTGAATTCTTTGCAGAGTTCCTCGTTCGTGGACGCAAAAATTATATCATCAACATAAATCTGAATGATCAGCAGATGTCCAGTGACCTCCTTTGTTAAAAGATGCGTCCACCTTGCCTCGGATAAAGCCGTTGGAAAGTAAGTGTTGAGAGAGCGTCTCATACTAGGCTCTCGGGGCCTGGTGCAATCCGTATAGAGCTTTGTCCAAGAGGCAAACTTTGTCTTTATGAATCAGATCGGTGAAGCCCGGTGGCTGACCGACATAGACCTCCTATTTCACTTTCCCCGATAGGAACGCCGACTTGACATCTAACTGGTAGACTTTAAAACCTTTCCATGAAGCGAACGCAAGAAAGATTCTGATGGCCTCGAGTCTTGCAACTGGAGCGTAAACCTCTGTGAAGTCTATCCCCGAAATAGATTAATTTGATCTATAAACTCTGGCTCTTCTGTTAGATCGAATGAATCCCATAATGAATCATAATCGAATCGCCATGAGTCTGCGGGTTCCTGTGGAGGCATAGTGTACCCTTGACATTCCACGTGTTGAGCTTCAATGATCCTCCTGAGACTTGGAACGAAGACACATCTAAGTGGGCTAGAGTAACCCATGAAGATTCCTTCCAAATTCTTTGCACCAAACTTTCCATTAGGATCTAGAACTGTGCAGGGTGACCCAAACGACTCTATGTATTCCAAGTTAGGCTTTCATTTGTTGAGGAGCTCGAAACACGTCTTGTTATGCTTCTTCACAGTTAGAACCCGGTTGAGAGTATAGCAAGCAGCATATACGGCTTCTCCCAAAAAATTGATAGGAAGCTTTGCATCAGCCAACATTGTTCGTGTCGTTTCTAACAGCGTCCGATTCTTTCTTTCTGCAACTCCATTTTGCTGCGGAGTGTACGGCGCACTGAATTCTTGCAATATATCTCTTCTGTCACATAATTCTTCCATCATGTTGTTTTTGAACTCCGTACCAATATCACTTCGTAAACGACATATGCAGGAGTGGTACAAGTTCTCTATCTTTTTGAATAATTTCAGCAAACTCTCGAATGTTTCATCTTTGGACTTCAAGAACATCACCCACGAAAACCTCGAATAGTCATCAGTCACCACTAAGCAGTAAAGATCTCTGGTAATGCTCTTCAGGTTCACAGGACCAAAGAGATCCGTGTGAAGTCTTTCAAGTGGCTTCGAGATTGAGTTCTCCATTTTTCTAGGGTGAGATTTCTTGTGTTGCTTTCCTTTTAGACAGCTAATACATTCTCCCTCCAGGTGGAAACTCTTCAGATTCATACCTTTAACAAGATTGTTATGAACCAGGTGATTCATCTTACGTAGGTGAATGTGGCCCATTTTCCGATGCCACAACACTGACTCCTTTTCGGTAGCTTTTGATATGAAACACTGAGGATGACCAGTAGTAGTAGTAGCAACGCTCATGTCTAGCACATACAGATCGTTTATTCTCGGGGCTCGCATAATGATCCACTCCTCGGGAATAACAAACCCTGGCTTCAGAATCAGACACTCCTTGTCGGTAAAATGCGTTGTGTACATCCTGTCACAAATTTGAGAAATGCTGAGAAAATTGTTCTCCAGTTCTGGTATGTAGTTGACTCGTTCGAATGTAACGACATCATTAGATAACGTGCCTTCCCTGATAATTCGACCACCTTGGTTTCCTGCGAAACCAACATAACCACCATTAAAACCTCTAACGTCGTATAGTAGGGTCTTCTGCCCTGTCATGTGCCAGGACGCTCCACTATCCATAATCCACTTTGAAATAGATCTTGGGAGCTCCTGCATATTTCACATGCAATTTAGTTAGAAGTTGATGCAACCCAAGCCTCCTTTGACTCGGGTAGCTCGACGTTAATGTGAGTTTTCGTTGTGTACAGTGGTGGGAAGTTTTGTCGTTCATTTCTAAACTTTTCTCAGTTCCAACCTCAACCTCTTTGTATAGAAAATAATCATCCTTTTTAGGTTGACCAGATGGTTGAACCTTCTTTGGAACATCCTTCTTTCCTGGTGGGGTCGAAGAAGTTTGTTTTTCAAGCTTCACATACAAATCCAAAGGTACATTCATCTTAACCGGTTTGGTTGAAGATGATTGTTTTGCATCACTATCAGAAACCTTTGGTTTTGTTTTATTTGATGCCTTTGCTTGAGATTTTGGCATCCATGTTTGTTGTGGAGGAGCAACCCATTTGTAAAATTTACCATTATCCTTTACCGGTTGTTTAACAGGTTTAGATTTGGTGTTAACGTTTTCAGATTTTGTAATCTTCCTTTCAACAAACATAGGCGCTTTGCCTTTAACATCATTTGACTTCTTTGGGTTCTCAACAACCACAGACTTAGGTTTCTGATTGGTACATTTTCGTACAATATGACCAGTTTGGTTGCATCTGAAGCACGTACGGGTATCGACGACCCGATCTTGACCATCAGTCTGCGTTTGTGAGCCCTTTTTAGCAAAGAATTCTTCAATTGTTTTCGAGAAAATTTCCGATCCTTGTTCGGAAATTGAGCTTGAGCTCTTCACAAATATTTTCTTTTCAACAAATTTGGTTTTCTGAAAGTTCTTTTTCTGGTAATTCTTACCACCCTGATGCCCACCAAACCCTCTGTTTTGGTTGTTTTTAGGAAAACGTGGTGGCACACTTGGTTTTTTGTAGTAAGATTTATCACGTTGAAAGTTCAAAAACCCCTTAAAACTTGTCAAACCTTCGACTTCAGAAACATCAATCTCAACTAACTTGAAAACCTTTTTTAGTTTATCCACATTTACGTTTTCGATCGAAAACTCATTATCCGAGTACAACTTATCCGAGCCGTTCATCTTGTACATGACAAGAGTCGATTCATCACTTAAGTTGTCCTGGGACTTAAGTTTTGGGATGTAATTGTTTAAGAAACATTCATCATCCTCGACTGTGGAATCACTGTCAGATTTTAACACCTTTTCAACAACATTCTTCACAACCTCAGATTCATGCTATCCTCATTGGTTTGTGAATTGAATGTAACATCAATGTTTTCGGTTAGTTTTTCAGCATCAGTTATATCACTTGAATCAGATTCGTTAACCAACCCAGATTGCTTTTTCATGAAATTATTACACATGGGTGGTGGAACGTTGTGATACCCCACCCCAGTTCCAACTGAATAAACATCTTCACCGGCTTTGTTCTTCCCAATTGGTTTGGGAACTATATGTTGAAGAACAAAGCTGGCAGACGAATACCTGTTGAGCTTCAGATTGATTCTCTCATTTTCAATTTTAGCTTTCTGAAATTGAAGATTGAGATTCGCAATCTTATCCAGTTGCTGATTTATCAGTTTTTCTTTGGCTTGAAGAACTCCTGATAAATGAGTGTTTTCTTTATGAGTTTTTGAGTTGCGTTCATCTGAATCTTTTATTGTTCTTTTCAGTTTTCAAAATTTTCAGAAATTTTTCTGTTTTCAAGCATCAATTTTTCATTTTCTTTGCGAAATCGTTCAACATCATTTTTATCAGTTTCAATTTTCTCAGTTAATTCTTAAATTCTTTTAGTTGAACCTTTTATCAGTTTATCTCGACCAATCACTTCTCTGTCTATAATGCCAATTTTATCTATCAGATCCTGGATTCTCGTTCTTGAGAGATATTCGTGTGTGTTGCAGACTTTGCACTCTCGCATGCAACCTCTGCAAACACTTTCAGTTTTAGCATTTTCAGCCTTACCTGGTTCATTATCTGAACTACTAGAACTGACCTTTTATGATGACTCAGACTTAGAAGCAGACTTGGAATCTACCTCAAGTGCCTTTGCCATCAAGACTTGATCTGCCATCTTGGTCAAGTTTTCGGCTGTCATCTCTTTCTCAACATCGATAATCCCTTCGTCCAGTTTCTTTGGCTCTAAAGATCTCAGATATCTCTCATGTCTCTCCTGTTTCAGTCTTTCTCTCTCAGCTATGTTTGCTGCATCTATCTTGATTTGTTCTTCTACTGTCGGGATTGATTTAACAAGAGCTTCGAAATCAATGGTTGTTGGATCAACATAAATGTTTCCCTTTGGGTCCAAATAACACTCTCGGTCTAGATCCCATCTTTTCACCTTTTTAGCTTCTTTGTAAGCTTTGTAGATCCTTTTCTTCTTTATTGATGCCAAACTTCTTTCTCGGTTGTATGTTGAAGTTGGTGGTGTTTCAACTTGTGCCATAAATGCATAATCAACGGCATCCTCCTCAGGAAGAAATTCACTCCAGTCAAACCCCTCATCGTCTTGGATCACCGCCAAAGCTCTTGACTTTTCTTTCGGATTGTCTTCAATATGCTTCATTTTCGGTGGCTCCTCACGATTTCTATGATAGACTGCCTTTCTATAGTAATCGTCATGAAACGGGTTTGCAGTCTCGTCAGCAGCAGAATTCTGACATTCTCTTTTGAAGTAGCCCTTTTGTTTGCATTTAAAACAAGTCACCTTCAACTTGTCAAAACCTAACTTTGTGGAAGGTCCTCCAATTGAGTTTCGCCCTGTAATCTCCATGAATCTCTGAGCTCGGTGAATAACGCTAGCCATACACCGGCGAATATCGATAAGTTCCATCTCTTCCGGGTCTATTTGATCGTAGTCTTCTTTAGTGAGATTGGTGTTGCCAATCTTCCCGGTGACTAGGCTCTCGTAGGATTCCAGAATTGATGTGAGAAACACCATTAGCTGCTTAGCCGTTTCTTCATTAAAATTATGTGCATTGTTGAGGATGACGAGTATGTTGCATTGGAATACGTTAGAGTTTGAAACACTTTGAGATTGCTGAGTGCTTGATGCAGATGATGAAGGTGCACTAGAACCTGTATCATAATAACCATAACTGCTTTATGAAGACCCGCTGCTGGACTTCTCTTGTTCAGCAGTATTTGAGCTTTCGGCACTATAAGCAGTTTTCGGTGATGTGGCTCTAGAAATCATGTTGCCTCTGTAATACAGATCAACATTTTGTTGATACTGTGTGTTGCTCACTTTATTCATCTTCTTGATTTCCAACTCGTGCCCCTCTAACCGTTCAATCAACCAGTTTAGTGTCATTTCTGCCATCGGCTTTGTGTTCTTGAGCACTAGACCAAAGTACTGCCAATCTTGTTCATTCGGCAACGCCTCAAACATCTTATCAACCAACTCGTCCTCATCTTTCTTGATTCCGAATCTTGCTAATTCTGCCTTTAAATGACAGAATCTTTCGATCATTTGGCGCACATTTTCATTTTTCATACAAGTAAATAAATTGAACTCTTTTTTCAACAAAGATTTTTTGTTTTTTACTATCTCTTCACCACCAGTACATTTTTTTCCAGTTTCTCCTACAAATCCTTTGAATTGTTGTAATCGATCAACGAGATGATGTCGTCTCTGACAGACTGGTGTAGCAAGGCAATGGCTTTTTGTTCGGCCACAAACTCTTCTTGCTCAGTGTCTTCTAGATTCTCATAGTCTACTCTTGAAGCAGTGTATCCATTCTTAAGACATTTCCAACTGTCATAAGCGAATGCTCTCAATCATCCATCAAACCGCTTTGCCCAGCGATTGTAATCCTCTATCGCCATAAGTTTTGGTGGTTTGTTGTAAGTACCATACGCATTATCGACACTTAGCGAATCGGATATCGCCTTAGTAGCTGTTTTTGGATTTGTATTGGAAGATGTATCTCCAGTGTTGTAGGCAAAGAAATCGCCAAACGGATCCAGTAACTTGTCACCCATGATTAAGGTACCTGAAAAAGTCAAACTGGTCAAATTTCAAAACACAACAACAAACAGTTGATCGGATGGTAATTCCTCCGAATGACTGTCCAGATGGATCACCTCAATGAAACAAGTATCAAGGATGACAAGTGACGAATGGCCATCCGGTCGGATGGCAATCCAATCGGATGGTTCTCTGCTAGTTGAAGAACTTAAACTTTCAAGAACCAAAATACTGATCCGGTCGGATGACAATCCGATCGGATGAGTATGACATCAGCAGATAATGAGTAGCAATAACAAAGGCAATTCGATCGAACGAGTGATGTCAGCAACGTTCAGTTCAAACTTCATGGTTTTTGATCGATTTCGATGTGTTTTGGTTCGAATTTTGCCATGAAAATTTGTAGGATTGTACTATAACAGATTGCAAACAAGATTATGTCAAATTCAGTCCATTTTAACCGTTAATTCTATGTCAATTTTAGATTTTTTGCTGTTTTAGGTGAAAGAAGATAGAACAATGAAAAATAGAAGAATAGATGAAGAATCAGGTAAAATCTCCGGTGAGATTGGCTGAAATCAGTTGAAATCTCTGTGAAAACGCTATAATCCTCTTCGAATCCAACCTCCAAGCTCTGATACCACTTGTGAGGACCGGTTGGATCATCTCTTGATTGAACAACTCAGGTCGGATCGATCAATGTAGAAGTGCGGAATCCATATACAGTGTCAAAGAAGAATCAACAACGAAATCAACGTTTAACGCATCCATTCTCATTTAAAGATTGTGAAAATACAAGGTTCCGGTAAGAGTTAGACAGAGCTTTGCCACAGAGACTTGCAAAACCAGCACTAACAAATGAACCCCTAAGTCTCTATTTATAGGCGAGCTGGACTGGGAGAACTAATGTCATCCGGTTGGAGGGTCATCCGTCCGGATGACCCAAGCCATCCTACTGGATGAACTTTACAACATACGTTTTCGATCCATTTCTCCTAGTTATAATATATCATACAAACAAAACTATACATTGACACACACAAGACAAAATATAGACTCGATACAGACGGAAGCTACAAACATATTGCACCTACACAACCGGCCAAACTGGATAAGGAGTTTGGTGAGAGAACCCCTTCTTTGCTTGCAAAAAATGTTGAAAACCCGATGATGTCCCTAGCCGAGCTCAAGTCATTGCTCGCCCCCGTTGGCCCTTCATCGCCCAAATCCTTGTCGGGAGACGATTCCCGTGATCATCTTTTCAAAACAATAACTTTCGATGTGGTTGTATTAAATAATTAAACATGCTGCACCCTAGATACTTTTATCTTTTGGTTGTGGGGGCCATTATGTTATGGCCTCCCTTATGCTTGGTTATGCTGCCTTTAGTAACGCTTGGTGTTTTGATGTGTTCTTGGGGTGCCTGTACATCTTTCTTTTGTTTGTTGTTTGTTTGCAACTTTTTTTGCAGGAATCGCCTGTAATTGTGGTCCGGTGCAGATAGTTTAGGAGGACTCGGCTATTGCATCCTTCCTTCGGCCCTTTCACTTTAGGAGCCCAGAAGTGCCCAGGAGCTGTCGAGGATGGATGAGCCTTTATTTGCAGTTTATTTTACAAATCTTTATTGTGACGTGTGCTTGCACATGTCTTATTCCCAGCTTTTTATAGAGTTTCTGGTGTGCCATTGTACACCTCATTTGTAGCTTGTTTACAAATGTTTTAGTGTGTTTTTTGTACATTTAATTTGTAGTGTGTTTTTGTACACTTAATTTGTAGCTTGTTTACAAATTCTTATTATTTGTAAGGGAGTAGTTTATAAACAAGTTTGTGATTGTTGCTCATAACAATAAACTGTTGTTTGTTTCCCTTGGACGAGTCGACTTCGTTTTGCCCCATGGTCGGGCTTTATGGTTAGTATGTTTGTTATACTGATGTACATGTGTGTATGTCATTAGTTGTTTCTGCTTTCTTTGGGTGTTTGCAGTTATCAGGCACGTCTGCCTTAATGCGTTACCCGTTTGTTGGACTATGTCTTCTAATAGTCCTAGGGTGTTGGAACAATTTGCAAAAAGAAAAATTGTTCACTACAAAACATGTTTGGGAAAGGGGGGACCCCAGTACATAAGTTAACAAAAGGAAAAAGAAAGGACTTAGTCATAAGTCGTTTTACAAAAGTAGCTCTTAGGCCGCCTTTTTGTCTTCCCTTGGGAGGAGTGCCCTTCACACAAAAAATTTCGAAGCTGCATGAGATTCCAGGTCCTTGGAACTTCCTTTCCTTGAAGTGTTTCCAACTTGCACGTTCCCTTACCATTGGCCCTGGTGACCCTGTAAAGTCCTTCCCATTTGGGTCCCAACTTCCCGTTTCTTTCTTGTAGGCTAGCCTCATTGGCTCTCAGGACTAGGTCCCCGGGTACTAGGTTGAGCTTCTTCATCCTGGCATTGTAGTATGCCTCTATCTGACTTTTGTATTTGGCTTCCTTCACTGCACCAATCTCGCTCCTCTCATCAAGGAGGTTGAGATTCATCCGTAGGTCCTACTCATTCTCGGCCTCCCGTAGCCTCATTCTAGCTGTGGGTGATCCTATTTCAACGGGGATTACTGCCTCCATCCCATAAGTCAGGCTAAAGGGGGTTTCCCCGTTGCATACCTTGGGAGTCATTCTGTAGGCCCAAAGGACGAATGGAAACTCTTCCAGCCAACCCTTCTGTTTTCGTCCTAGTCTTCCCTTCATCCCCTGGATCACACTTTGGTTTGCTCTTTCAACTAGCCCATTGCTTTAGGCATGAGTGACCGAGGTGAAGACCTGCGGGATATGCATTTGCTTGCACCAGGGTTTGAAGGGTTTTCCTACAAACTGAACGTCATTATCACTTACCAACTCCAGCGGTATTCCAAATATACAATGTTGTCCAAGACAAATCTTTTCATCTGCTACCCCGTGATTTTTGCCAAGGGCTTAGCCTCGACCCATTTTGTGAAGTAGTCAATGGCTACTACTATGAACTTGACCCCACCCGGGCCTTCCGGGAATGGCCCGATGATGTCAATGGCCCATTTCTGGAATGGCCAAAAGGTTGAGACTGGGACCATGGGGTGTTTATGGCGATGGGTCATGGGGGTGTGAACCTGACAGTTATCACATTTTCTGAACTCCTCCAGAGCTGTCTCGTACATTCTATGCAAGTAAAACCCTGCATTCATTGCCTTGGCCACAACTGTTTTTGGCCCCGAGTGCATACCGCAGATTCCCTCAGGTATTTCTTGTATTACATACTTTTCTTCTTCCTCATCCACACATTTTAGGGAAGGGCCCAGGTATGAACTCCGATAAAGTTCTCCGTCTATGAGTTCATACTGCAAAGCTTTTACTCTTACCTTCCGAGCCAGCCATTAACCTTCTGGGAGAGTCCAGTCCTTCAAAAAGTTTATGATGGGTGTCATCCAGGACTCCCCGGTCCTGTCAACCGCCGCTATTTCCTCAGTTATGATGGAGAGGTGGGTCAGGACTTCCACCTTCACCTCCTTGGTCAGGTGATCAAAGGCCACCAAGGCCAGCTTACTGAGGGCATCTGACTTTCTATTCTTTCCCTGAGGGATGTATTCTAGCTTGAAAGTATCGAAGGTTTTGACCAGTTCTTTCACCCTATTCACATACTAAGCCATGGAGTTGTTTTTTGTGTCATACTTCCCGTTGTACTCCTTCACAACCAGTTGGGAGTCAGTGTTAGCCTCGACGTGCCTTGCTTTCATCTTCCTGGCCAATGTTAATCCTGCCAGGAGTGACTCGTATTCGGCTATATTGTTAGTGTTTTCAAAGTCTAGCCGGATTTCATAAGTTAACTTGATCCCCTGAGGTCTCACGAGGGTGACCCCGGCTCCGTTCCCTTCTTCACTAGAAGCTCCGTCGGTATACAACTTCCATATCACCTCTTCTTCTTTCTTTTTCTCCTCCTCTTCCAGCTTTTCCATTTAAGGAGCTCCCTCTCTTCCTCATCCGGGACCTCTGCTAGGAAATCTGCCAACACTTGGCCTTTTACTAAAGTCCTTGACCTGTATTCCAAGGTATGTTCCCCTAGCTCCACAACCCATTTAGCCAATCGGCCAGAGAGTTCAGGTCTCCGTAGTACCTTCTGAAGGGGCTGATCTGTCAGTAACACAATCTTGTGGGCTTGGAAATACCTCCTGAATCTTCGGGAGGCGAAGACCAATGCCAAGGCCAGATTTTCGAGTGGCATGTACCGCTCATCCAGACCTTTGAGAGTCCTGCTAATGAAGTATATGGGGATCTGTTTCTCGTCCCTTTCCACTAACATTACTGCAATGATCATGGTCCTTGACGCTGACAAGTATAGGAGCAGATCCTCCCCTGGCACAGGGGTGGCCAGGGTAGGGAGCTTGCATATGTGCTTCGTCATCTCTTGGAAAGCTGCCTCGCCTTCTGGGGTCCATATAAATTTATTTGTCTGGAGACAGTCCTTCAGGACCTTCATGAAAGGCAGGGTCTTGCCTGCCACTTTTGATAAGAAACGATTGTGTGTAATCAGTCTCCCATTCGAGGCTTAGGAGGGCAAGCAGCCAGAAGTCCTTTCTGGTGTCCAAGGCTGCTTCTGAAGTCCCCCCCTCCCCCCGCCGGTGCTAAGGGCTCCGTATCCAAGCACTTGAAGACCTTGAGGGTTTCTTCTAGCCTTGTTAGTGAGCCTTTGCTTGTAAGTTTATCATCTCTTATTCTTTTATCCCCCTTTTTTTGTATGCCCCAGTCCTTTATTCATCCCTTCCTTCTTTTTTTTTTTTTTTTTTTTTAATATTTGAAACAGGGGAGTTCTAAGGCTCCAATTGTGATTCTTGCTGCTCCTGCTTCCTCTCGGTCCAAAGGTAAAGCTCCTGAGACTAGTGCTGCCCACACTACTCCTGCTGTTGAAACTTCTCCCCTTCGGGCCACTGGTACCAGTAGGCTCAAGCAGCCCGAAGACCTTCACTCTCGCTCCCCTTTGGCTCCCTTATTTGCTGAGGGTCTCAGTGTTCCTTATGTCCCTAAGTGGAAGATCACTCCTTCCACCATCGTAGGGACTCCCGAGATTGCCCGTGAGATAATGACTCACGCCGTTCTTCCCTCTCACAGGTTCATGAATTTACTTTGGACCCTAACCTTTTTGACGATCAGTAGATCATGTCCATTTGTGAGGGCTTCTTTAGGGGGGCTGGTATGTTGCAGAGGGTTAATGAGCTGAGGAGCATACATGAGGGATTGTTGAGTGAGCTGAAAACCTTTCAAACCATTGCTGCTGATCTTCGATGCCGTGTAGTTGGTGTCGAGAGGAAGCTGCTGGAGGAGAAGGTAACGTCTCCCCCCCTGTTTTTTGTATGAATAACATTTTTTTCCAGAATGTCGGGGCACTGATGATGTAGAAGGAGAAAGCTTGGGAGCGGGGAGCTTGGATGGAGGAAAAGAGGATTTGGTTGCAGAGCTGAAGCACCATAAGGAGGCTGCCTCTGTTTCTAGAGCAGATGCGGAGACCTTGTACACTGATTGGGGGATGGCAATGGACGACAATCAGAAGCTGGCTCAAGAACATCACTGGCTTATTTCTTAAGGGTTTGGGCTATTCCTCTCTGCCTTCTCTCGATCTGAGGAGTTTAAGGGCAGCCATGAGAGGATATAAAGGGCATATAGGGACGCGGGGTATCAAGCGGGTTTGAAGGACGGGTACTCCTACTCCTCCCAAGGCCTAAAGAGGAAGGAGACTCCTCTTTATAATTTCAAGGCCAAGAAACAACCGGCCAAACGGATAAGGAATTTGGTGAGAAAACCCCTGTTTTGCTTGCAAAAATTGTCGAAAACCTGTTGATGTCCCTAGATGAGCTCAAGTCCTTGCTCACCCCTGTTGGCCCTTCATCGGCCAAATCCTTGTCGGGAGACGATTCCCCTGATCATCTTTTCAAAACAATAATTTCAATGTGGTTGTATTAATTACTCAAACATGTTGCACCCTAGATACTTTTATCTTTTGGTTGTGGGGGCCTTTATGTTGGGGCCTCCCTTATGTTTGGTTATGCTGCCTTTAGTAACGCTTGGTGTTTTGATGTGTTCTTGGGGTGCCTGTACATCTTTCCTTTGTTTGTTGTATGTTTCCATCTTTTTTGTATAAATCGCCTGCAATTATGGTCCGGCGCAGATGGTTTAGGAGGACTCGGCTATTGCATCCTTCCTTGGGCCCTTTTACTTTAGGAACCCAGTAGTACCCAGGAGCTGTTGAGGGTGGATGATCCTTTATTTGAAGTTTGTTTTACAAATCTTTATTGTAACGTGTGTCTACACATGTCTTGTTCCCAGCTTTTTATAAAGTTTCTGGTGTGCCCTTGTACACCTCATTTGTAGCTTGTTTACAAATGTTTTAGTGTGTTTTTTGTACACTTAATTTGTAGTGTTTTTTTGTACACTATTTGTAGTGTGTTTTTGTACACTTAATTTGTAGCTTGTTTACAAATTCGTATTATTTGTCATGGAGTAGTTTATAAACATGTTTGTGATTGTTACTCATAACAATAAACTATTGTTTGTTTCCCTTGGACGAGTCGATTTTGTTTTGCCCCACGGCCGGGCTTTATGGTCAGTATGTTTGTTATGATGTAAATGTGTGTATGTCATTAGTTGTTTCTGCTTTCTTTGGGTGTTTGCAGTTATCAGGCACATCTGCCTTAATGCGTTACCCGTTTGTTGGACTATGTCTTCTAATAGTCCTAGGGTGTTAGAACAATTTGCAAAAAGGAAAATCGTTCACTACCAAATGTGTTGGGGAAATGGGGGACCCCCAATACATAAGTTAACTAAAGGAAAAAGAAAGGACTTAGTCATAAGTCATTTTACAAAAGTAGCTCTTAGGCCGTCTTTTTATCTTCCCTTGGGAGGAGTGCCCTTCACACAAAAATTTTTGAAGCTGCATGAGATTCCAGGTCATTGAAACTTCCTTGCCTTGAAGTGTTTCCAGCTTGCATGTTCCCTTACCATTAGCCCAGGTGACCCTTTAAGGTCCTTCCCATTTGTGTCCCAACTTCCCGGTGGTTTCTTGTAGGCTGGCCTCATTGGCTCTCAGGACCAGGTCACCGGGTACTAGTTTGAGCTTCTTCATCCTGGCATTGTAGTACCCCTCTATCTGTCTTTTGTATTTGGCTTACTTCACTACAGTAGTCTCCCTCCTCTTATCAAGGAGGTTGAGATTCATCCATAGGTCCTGCTCATTCTCGGCCTCCTGATCCTATTTCAACGGAGATTACTGTTTTAGTCAAAAATCACACAAGGATAATGTAACCAAATCTGATTTTTGTGAGGTTAGATGCTCGGTTAAATGAACATATGTGTAAACAAGAAAGGAATGAAAATGATGATGAACACAAGGATTTATACGAGGAAAAAGCCCTTGATCAATGAATGATCTCCGGCATAAAAAACCTCGGATAGTGAAAACTATCACTATCAACTATATTGAACAATAAAGATTACAACTTTGGAAGATAACAAGCTTGATACAAGGATTGCTAGTGCGTTTGTGTGTAATCGCCAATGAGTTTCTCTGAGTTCGAATGTGTGAAAAAGTATGTAACTATCTTGCTAATAATAGCTTGTTATCCCATTCAAAAATAGAAAATATCTAACTAACTAACTATCCGAATTATGTGCTAGTCACCCACGATCACCATAACGGTCATGTACTCCATGCACGTGCCATAGTAAAGAGCATATTCTCCTGGAATCTCGGTTGGAATAAGTCTCCTTCGAAATGCACCTGCAAAACAAGCTAAAGGATGATGGAAACAATTTTTAGTTTTGAGTAATAAAGAGGATCCTGGATCCTTAGCTTTCCTGCACCATTTCCTGAGGATCCTCGATCCAGACTGAACTGAGGATCCTTGACCCAGGCTATACTGAGGATCCGTGATCCATAACCAATAAAATTCTATCCCTAACAATTGCCCCCAAACATGACTAATTGAAATTCAATCAGATAGTCATGTTTCCGCCAAATGCGGACTAGCCGTTACATATGGATAGAGCCGTTACAGGCTTACGTAAGCAACAGTCATGCCTGCAACAAACAATCATTATATATAGGATAAGGATTAGGGCGATCTATGCATTTAAATTCGAGACACTTCCCCTTTAAATCCACATTTGAAGATCACCACATGTATCTCCTTCCTTCTTCTCTCTAATTTTCTTCTTTCTGATCCCCTGTTCTTCAAGAATCCATGGCAAAGATGAGCACCTAATCCTCTCCTGCCAAGGATCCTAAACAAGATAGCCCTCCGAAGAGTCAAGGCCTCACTAAAAACCCCTTTATGGAACTCTGCCGCTTCACTGATCCTGAAGTTGATCAGTTACGCCATTGTTTCCCAGACGGCACCATCTTTAGACCCTTGGACACTTGGATCACATTTCCTGCAGCCCCATTCCAGATAGGCTTCACATATCCTTTCCCAACTCTCACACAGGGCTTCTTCACACTGACCGGTTTGTGTTACATTCAGGCCTTGCCGATGGTGTGGAGAGCTCTGTACACACTTGAGCACATCGTAGAACATGAAGGGATAGATACAGGTTTATCTAAGTTAAGCCGCTTGTACAATCTAGTCAGCCATGGTTCTCACAGCTACCTCTTCAAATCCAAACCCCAGTAACCTCATCCAATCCTTAAGACCACTAAGAATGGCACCAACTGGAGAAATCAGTTCTTCTTTGTGAGAAGAAATTCCATTCCAAACGCGAGTCATCTTCCCAAGAAGTGGAACACTCAAGGTAGGATATAGGATCCTTAGACCAAGACAACGGTAAGGCTTCTCTTTTCTGTTGAGGATAACTGATCCTTTCTTTTTTTGTCTATGCAGCTATTTCCCTTTCTCATATTCAAGGTTCTCCTGTTACTGAAGAGAGAATCTCTGCCTTATGGAAGCTTGATCCTGCTGTTAGAACATATCAACCCAAAGCAAAGGATTCTCAAGAATTTTCCTCAAGTTCCTACACCATGTCAAGTAAGTATCCACATATGTATGTATGTAAATGTTTAATAAAAATAGGATATGAATACTTATATGTGCGTTGTACTTGTAGGTGCTGCTAAATCTTCAAAATCTACTTCCAGATTCTATGTTGGTTATCTTCAGGACATCGTATCTCCACGGTCTATCAAGAAGGAGCTGGCTGCAACCCAAAGCATGCCAGAGGCCAATGGTACGAGCACCAGAGGTAAAGGAACCAAAAGGAAGAAGCCTACTGAACCCACTGAAGGTCTCCCTCTGATGGAACGTCAACTCCAAGAATACATCTCTGAGGTAAGGATCTGGTATCCTAAAACTTGTATTTCTTCTGAGGATAAAGGATCCTGATTGTTGAACTATTTCTATGCAGAAATTTATTGAAGTCCAAATCCTCCTAGACCAACATGTGGCTGAAGCTGAACAGAAAAACCTCAACCTCCAAGCAATAGCAGTCGCCAAGGACAAAAAGATATCCCAGCTTGAAAAGGAGAACAAGGCGCTGCAAAAGGAGTTGCTCCTTGCTGAAATCACTGCTAAAAAGGAGAGGATGGAGGTCATGGATGGAGCCAAACACTCTGCTGCTGTCGTGATGCTGAAGATCAAGCTCCAAATGGCTAAGGAAGCTGCTGATCCTTCCTTTGACAGGTCTGAGTGGGACGTGGAGGCTTGGGCAAAGAGGCTAGCTGAACATGGAAATGATGAGGAGCCTGAGGAGGTGCTGGCCCTTGAAGCTGGAGGCAGTGGAGTTAAGGATCCTGAAGAGGCAGTAGCTGGTGGCAGTGGTGAACGCGGTGATGAGAAGGTGGAGGATGCAGCTAAGGAATGAGCTGCATAAATGGGCGATGATGGAAATTTCTAGACGTGGCTGGAGCCCATTTTTGATGGTTTAATAGTTTTTTGGTGAGGATGTTTTAAACAATGATGGTCTATATGCTGAACAATAGTTTCTAGGTTTAAGGATCACTGATCCTTTGGACAATAGGGGGTAGCAAAGGTGGATGGGTCCTTCTGTTTGTGGAGGATGAAGCCTTTGATGCCCCTCGCCTTTTTGTTTCCCTGCACTACTTTAAACCATGTTAATATGGACACCCTTTGCCAACCCAAGTGGACGGACCACGTTTTGCTGGTAGAAGCTTGGGTTGGCAATTTTAACAACCTTTTAAAGGGTTAACCTGATAAATAAAGAAAACTTTAACTTTTGGCTATCCCTTGTGTTGTTGATTTTGTCTTTAAATGTTGTTTCACATACATTTATTTGTCAATTTCCATTCTAAAACTTTAGGATTTATAACTGTTAGAAAGGATATCAAATGTATATTAAAATCAGTTTAAGTTAAAAGATTATATACTATATGATCAAGGATTATATATCCTGTTGTCAAAGGATAAGGGTAATAAGAAAGAATAAAACAAAGGCAAATAAGGATCATACCAGAGAATCCAAGTTAGGATTCTATATCCTTAACACTTACAACTGTGCCAACAAAAGATAAAAACTGGTAGAATGTTAGGATCCTGGATCCTTAACTGTTTAGCTTTGAAAACCTGTAACAACATATAACTTGGGGCTAAGCCAATTGACAAAGGATAAGAATCATTAGTAACTGGGGACAAGCCCAACAATCTGGGGACAAGCCCAATAAATCGGGGACAAGCCCAAGAACTGGGAACAAGGCCAAACATACTTGTGTAAACTGGAGTATGGCCCAAACTAACGACTATTCAAACTTAGTGACATGAAAATGCCAAAACCTTAGCTAACGTGAAAACGTTAGAAACCTTAGGAACTGATGTATGGTACGTCTACCATTATACTTCGGATCCTAAATACATCCAAAAACAATGAAATTGTTAGCCCCTAAAGCAGGTACTGGTCCCATTGCCTTGAACTATACTAGGATAATCGTACGCAACTGGCGAAGGTGTAAGAACCTGATTCGTTGAAGGTAATAGATACCTTATGTAACACCCCGTGTTTCGGAAGTCAAAGTCAAGATTGAAGTCAAAGGAAGAAAAGATTGCTAATTGCGATCTGTCACTCCTTGCTTAACTACCGTTTGACTTCTTTGACTTATAGATAATCTACTTGTTTTATCGCATTAGTTGTATTATGTGGAGTACTTGTTAATATTCGAGGTTTAATCGCATGTTAATCGCTAATCGACTTAATCGCAATCGCACTCGCAACTCGAATTATGCCTTTTGGATATTGTTTTACGTGTGTGTGTGTATCTTATGTGTTACTTGTGCATGCTTATCTATGTTGTGGTAATCAATCGAAACTCAATCGCAACGATATCGCAATTGAATCACAAACGCTGAACGCAAGTTATTTAGGATGACTGTATGTTAGATATAGTAGTTGGGATTAATGGGAAATACTATCGCATCGCCCTCTCAAATCGCATTGCAACGCACAACATGTTAATCGAAACGACAACACTCGTCGCGCCAAACACTAGGATCGAGTGGCCAACCGATCAAGTGGCCAACCGATTGGATTGCCATCCGATCGGGTTGCCATCCGATCGAGTTGTCACACTATCGGGCTGCCACCCGATCGGACTACCACCCGATCGACCAGCCATATCCCCACTTTCCATTTTAGGAAACCCTATAAATACCCCCATTTGTCACCTCACTTGATGGTGACAGCTCTCTACTCGAACCAGCCACACTTAAGCTCATTTCTCCCGATTTCTCTCAATTCTTGTAAGTTTTCAACCTAAATCTTGTACTTCTATGATCTACACACACTTCTACATCATTCTCTCTTTCAAAACTCAACTTTTAACCGTGAAATCAGTGGATTTGAGGTGTTCTAGGATGATGTCATCATGGTGTTCTTATGAACTTCATGTTTTGGCTTCAATCCACCAAGAACAAATTAGATCTGGACGACTCCCACATGAATGAACAAAGGTCTTGCGTGGATCTGAACATATTCATGGTGAAAAAGGATTGAAAGATGGTTTTTCTAACTTTCTTTCAACTCTTTTACACTCAATGCACTCAAATCCGATGGAATCGGAGCTTGTTATGATCTTCTACTCATTCTTAGTGATGTATCAGTGCTAATTTCGGGTTTGAACATGAACCACCGTCTTGAACCGTGTACTGGTCGGACTAGGGTGATTCCTTTTCGGTCGGGTCACTTGGGTCGAGATGAGGTTCCTATTGTTTAAACAAGCTATCATAACGTCTCGTTCAAACAACAACACTTCAAACAAAATCAAGTGACAAGACGATCAGATCGTCGGGACCGATTGCCGTCTGATCGGATTGCCCTCCGATCGGATTGCCATCCGATCGACCGGCCATCCGATCGGGTTGCACATTGGTTCAACACTTAAACTTTTATTCCAACTATTCAAGGATCTGAACGTTGAACCGATTACGGCCCGATCGGATTGCCATCCGATCGTGTGATGTTTGGGACTTTGACACTTAAACAATTTTTAACATGTTCAATGCACAAGACTGCCACCCGATCAGATTGCTATCCGATCGAGTGACCGTCCTGCTGTGAACTTGTTCTCAAAATGAGAAGCCTCGCCAATCGGATCGTCATCCGATTGAACGACCGTTCGATCGACCGACCTGAAGGGTCGAGATACTTCTCTATTTTCAAAATGCTACAACGAAAACTTCAAAAGTCAAACCATCATACAAAAACACATCCTCACCAAGCGAGGTGTCAATCCTATCGAATGGCCATCCGATCGGATGATCATCCGAATGGATTGCCACCCGATCGACTGGCCATCCGATCGGATTGCCATCCGATCGCATTGCCATCCGATCGCATTGCCATCCGATACTTGGTTACCCTTCACCGTTTTACACGCCAACTTTCGCTTATGCTATCGTTAACTGTTCAGGCTGATTTCACTCTAGCGCTCCCTTCAATCCATAAACTCTACTGCTGTGAGTATACTCGAACCCTTTTTGCTTTACGCACTTTTGGGTGTTACATACGTTACTTATTCTAAATCAAATCAAACACACTACGCAATACTTAAACGCTAACCGTTACCGCAAGTATATGTGATTCGATGAATGCTTGTTTGTTATTTTTACACATAGATTGTTGTCTACCTGCCTTAGCAACGATAGTACTATAGTTTGGACTCAGCACCTGTTCACTCAGGGGTTGTTAAGGACAACTAATCACATGGTTCACAGTGGTGAATATGTGTTACGAACTGCCTTGGGCAGTCAACGCGCAGTCATTGGTATCGATAGGATCATGTCGATAACTAACGTGCTTCACATCACACGTTGTACGTGCTGGTTATACGTAAACGATTTCGAACTCTACATGCTATTATTAAACTTGTATGCTCACCTTTACACTATGTGTATTCACTTTTACTTTAACGTATGTAACAGGTGCATATGATGCTAGGACGCCTTGTTTGCTGTGTGATGAAATCGAGGCTAGGAAAGAGTCCTAGAAACAAATAAATAAATTGTCTATTTTGAAATCTGAGTTGTCGGATCCGTACTTGTTTGTGAGACAATTATTTGTAATAACTGTTTTAGTTGGATATGTTATGGAATGGGACATGACGTTTTAAATATCTGGTAATTAATAGTTGTTATGGATACTCATGGAGAATCTGTTTCGCTCAGTGTCGTGCCCCGATGATTCCGCCATCGGTTGGGGTGTGACATTTTGATATCAGAGCCATAACTATAGGGAATTAGGCCAGACTCGACCTAGTCCGGGTCGATGTCTTAGAAACGACCTAGTCTATAGTTAAGTACCAATAGACCGACTTGTGCATACCCTGAAAGGTTTTGTACAAGCTTACTTGCTATTTCTCGCTATTCTCGCTTACACTACACTATCACTGCACACTAATTTTCAAAAAAATGAACGAGTGAGGGGGTCGAGATTAGGTGTGAAAGCTGCGAACTCTTGACTAAGTCACTTGTTCGACCCGCATTTTAACTATAAACAGGAGAATTTGCGTTGAGTCAGGAGTGAAGTCCATACTTTGACGCGAATTTCCTCCCCTATTTTATCAAAACAAGGACGAAGTTATTAAGTCAGGGGTGAAACCCGAACCTTGATGACTTGTTCAGTACCCTATTTTGCTTTAGCAACACTCTCGCCAAAGTCTCGACGGACTCCAACGACTTGAAGTCACCCTAAACTGGAAGGATGCGTGCCATTCGGCTAAATCCGAGGTGAGAGCACAGTCCCGAAGGCCTAAGTGTGTACCAAAAGTCCTTGAGAATAGAGGAACCACTTTGGGTAGTCGACGTCTAAACAACCGCAGACAATCCATCCTCGATTTTTATATGTTTCGATTCTGAGCTCGCAACTGCCGACTCTGATATTTGTTGTTTTACGTGGATTTTATGTGCTTTATGAGATTTTATCTGTTTTGTGTTTTGATTTTGGCGGATTATTCACTTTTCGCTCTTCGCTTCGATCGACACACACGAACCGCACTGCACATCTACCTCAAAACGCTGAAAAATCGCTGGTACTTGTGGATGATCGCATGCTATATTATACGCTGTACTATAATACTCGCTGTGTACTGGCTAGTTGCAATCGCTATTCTCGAATGCTCGCGGACTGTGAATGATAGGTTTCTGTGTTCTGACTGCCTCTTGTGCCTCTGTGCTTTACAGGCTTATGTGCTTCTGTGTTATGTGATTGTGTGATTATGTGGCTATGTGTTTACGTGTTACATGATTGTGTTCCTGAGCTTTAGTAATGTTAGGCGTGTGAGGTGAGATTCGATCATATTGTGTTTGAGTCCTGTGACGATGTCTGATGCAGACAATGTCGTCATCTGGATCCCGTCACTCGCGCGATGCACGCCGAAAACGGAAGGATAAACGCCTCGCCTCTATGATCACTAAACAAATGGTGAAGGTTGTTCCTCAGATCGTCAGTGAACTGTATGAGAATGTGAGCAAAATCTTCCGAAGAGTCCAAGACTGAGACTCCTAAAGTTGCCTTTAGCTGCAAGCAGTTTAAAGCTTGCGGATCGAAAGAATTTACTGGCGAAGATGGCCCAACAGCCTTATTTCAATGGTTTGATTCGATCGAGGTCACCCTACGCCAGAGTGGCTGTCCTGATGATCTCCGCACTCTCAACGTGACCGGCGTCTTCCAATCCAGAGCTTTAGATTGGTGGACGGCTGAGAGAAACAAACGCATAAATGATGCAGCTTACGGTTTGACGTGGGATGAGTTGAAGAACGTCATGTTAGAAGAGTTCTGCCCTCCCCACGAGCGCCAAAAGTTGGAGGACGAATTCTGGCATATCAAGTAGAAGGATGGTGACAATGCTGCTTTAACTGCTCGCTTCAAGCAGCTTAGCATAACCTGTCCTGACCAAGTCAAGACTTCTGATATGGTGATCAAGAAGTATATCCAAGCCCTTCCAGATTGTGTCGCTGATTTTGTGCAAGCTTCAAAGCCAGCAACAATTGAGGAAACTTACCTGCTTGTTGCTGAAATCAACGACAAGCGGGTCAAATCTGGTGTCTGGGATAAAGCTCTCAAGAATCTGCATCAAGCTACCACCGCACCAACCGCTGAAACCACCGCTACTCCACAGTCTTCAAAGGCCTCTCGTCGCAAGAGGAAGAACAATAGCAACTCCAGCAACAAGAACTGTGTTGTCACCACTGCTGCCCCACTACAGGCTGTACCAGCTCAACAGCAGATGCAACACCGCCAGGCCGGGGCACCGGGTAACCCAAGCACCGCCGGCAAAGCGTGCTTATACTGGTCCTCACCCTGCCTGCCCAACTTGCACCTACCACCACCCAGTGGGACTCGCCTGCAGATTTTGTGTACATTGCAACATGTACGGCCACTTCACCGCCAACTACCGTACAAGTCCTCGTCAAGCTCCAGCACCAGCTACTGCTCATCAAGCTCTACTTCCTGCTCCTCAAGGCCAACAAGCGGCTCAGGCACCCGTGATAAATGCTAGAATCTGCTTTGCATGTGGTGATCCCAACCACTTCGCAAACATGTGCCCCAATCGGGTTGTGAAGCAAGAGCCTCAACAGCAGCAGCCCCAGCAGCAGCAGCCTCAGCAACAACAGCAACAAGCAGCATGCGCCCGAACCTTCAACATTAATGTGCGCCAGGCTCAGGCTGACAACAACGTGGTCAATGGTACGTTCCTTGTGAATGGTATTTATGCTTCGTGTTTGTTTAATACTGGAGCCGATAACTGTTTTGTATCGTTTGAGTTTGAAAAGCTACTAAATCGTAAGCGCGCCCATCTCCCCTCGACGTTCGACGTTGAAGTTGCCACCGAAAGAACCGTCGCTGTCAATTCTGTTCTCCGTGATTGTACTCTCGAACTCAACAATCACGTCTTTTCTATCGACCTTATTCCGATGCAGCTCGGTAGTTTTGATGTCATAGTAGGCATGGACTTTCTTCACGAAAACCATGCTGAAGTTGTTTGCTTCGATATGATGATTCGATTCTCGCTCGCTAATGGTGATCAACTTTGTGTGTATGGCGAAACCCTCTCGAAAGATCTCAAACTCATGTCATGTATCCAGGCTAGCAAGTATCTCCGCAAGGAATATAGAGCTTTCTTGGCTAACTTGGTAGTAGCGGAGAAGGAAAAGAAAGGAAAGATAGAAGTGAAAGACGTTCCTGTTGTTCGTGAATTCCCTAACTTTTTTTCCTGATGATATTCCCGGTTTACCACCCAGTCGTGATATCGACTTTCGTATCGACCTCATTCCTGGAGCAAATCCTGTTGCTAGAGCTCCTTATCGACTCGCGCCGTCCGAAATGCGCGAACTCTCGAGTCAACTCCAGGAATTGCTTGATAAAGGCTTTATTCTCCCTAGCACCTCTCCGTGGGGCGCACCAGTCCTTTTCGTCAAAAAGAAGGATGGGTCGTTCCGGATGTGCATCGACTATCGGGAGCTGAATAAGCTGACAATCAAGAATGGTTATCCTCTACCTCGCATCGACGATTTATTTGACCAGCTACAGGGTGCTACGTGTTTCTCCAAGATCGATTTACGCTCAGGCTACCACCAATTACACATTCAAGAGGAGGATATAGCCAAAACCGCTTTTCGCACTCGATACGGCCACTATGAGTTCGTTGTTATGCCTTTTGGTCTAACCAACGCACCTGCGGTTTTCATGGATCTGATGAATCGCGTGTGTAAACCTTTTCTCGACCCCTTCATCATCGTGTTCATCGATGATATCCTAATCTATTCCAAGTCGAAAGCCGAACACGCGCAACATCTACGTTTAGTTCTCGAGCTACTCCAAGGGAATCGACTCTATACCAAGTTCTCCAAGTGTGAATTCTGGCTGGAGGAGGTTCAATTCCTCGGTCACATTGTAAATAGTCAAGGTATTCACGTCGATCCCGCGAAGATCGAAGCTGTCAAAAGTTGGGTTACACCTAAGAACCCGTCTGAAGTCCGTTCTTTTCTCGGATTAGCGGGCTATTACCGCCGATTTATCGAAGGATTCTTAAAAATCGTTGTGCCGCTTACCTCTCTCATGCACAAAGATAAGCCTTTTGTTTGGGGAACTGGACAAGAGACTGCCTTTCAAACCCTCAAGCATATGCTTTGCAATGCTCCTGTTCTCACTCTACCCGATGGAAACGATGACTTTATCGTCTATTGTAATGCCTCGAACCTTGGCCTTGGTTGTGTTCTCATGCAACGAGACAAGGTTATTGCTTACGCATCTCGTCAGCTCAAGATCCACGAGAAGAACTATCCAACCCACGACCTCGAGCTAGGCGCAGTTATTTTTGCGTTAAAGATTTGGAACACTATCTTTATGGTACCAAGTGTACGATCTTCACCGATCATAGGAGCCTACAACATATCTTTGACCAGAAGGAGCTAAATATGCGTCAACGCCGGTGGGTAGAACTTCTCAACGATTATGACTAGAACTTCTCAACGATTATGACTGTGAGATTCGTTACCATCTTGGCAAAGCAAATGTCGTTGCCGATGCTCTCAGCAGACGGAGCTACTTGCACAACACCCGTAATATCCAAGCCCAATATGATCTCAAGACCCTCATCCGCGAAGCCCAACGTGCTTGTTTCACCGAACGCACTTTGAAGAAGGAAAGGATTATCAATGATGGAGCCCAGCTAGTGAATAAGTCGAATGGGATATTCCATTATCTGGACCAAATCTGGATCCTTAAACGGACCGCTTTGCGACAAATATTGATGGACGAAGCCCATAAATCCTGATATTCTATTCATCCCGGTGCCGACAAAATGTACCAGGACCTGCGCTACAAGTACTGGTGGCCGGGCATGAAGAGGGATATCGCCCTCTACGTTTCGAAGTGCCTGACTTTCTCGAAAGTCAAGGCCGAGCATCAAAGACCCTCTGGCTTACTCGTTCAGCCCGAGATTCCTATATGGAAATGGGAAAGTATAGCTATGAACTTTATAACAAAACTTCCGCGCACGCCATTAAGTCACGACAGCATCTGGGTTGTCGTTGACCGTTTGACCAAATCTGCTCATTTTCTGCTGATACGAGAAGATTATAAGGTAGAAAGATTAGCCCGAATCTACACCAATGAGATCATTTGTCGACATGGGATGCCTCGCGACATCATTTCTGACCGCGATGCTCGGTTTACTTCGCGTCTTTGGGAAACTTTTCAATTTGCTCTCGGTACTACGCTAAATCTAAGTACCGCTTTCCATCCCCAAACCGACGGTCAGACAGAAAGAACGATCCGTACCCTTGAATACATGCTCTGTTCGTGTGTCATAGATTTCAGTGGTAATTGGGACGCATACTTACCTTTAGTTGAATTCTCGTACAATAACCATTATCATTCCAGCATGCAAATGGCACCATTTGAGGCATTGTATGGAAGAAGATGTCGATCGCCTATTGTATGGCACGAGATCGAGCACTCGCAATTAACCGGTCTTGAGCTATTACAAGAAACGACTGAAAAAATTCTCCAAATTTGAGACAATCCACTGAAAGCTCGGAGTCGTCAAAAAAGTTACGCTGATAGACGACGCAAGCCCCTTGAATTTGACCTTGGCGACCATGTACTCCTAAAGGTATCACCTTGGAAGGGTGTGGTCAGATTCGGCAAGAGAGGAAAGCTCGCGCCTCGATATGTGGGACCCTTTAAGATTCTGGAAAGGATCAGAAAAGTGGCTTACAGACTCGAACTACCGGAGGAACTTAGCAACGTTCACCCGACTTTCCACGTTTCGAACCTCAGAAAGTGTCTGGCTGAGCATGATTTACACGTACCACTCGAGGATCTTCAAGTAAACGAAACATTACACTTCGTGGAAAAGCCTATCGAGATCATGGACCGACAAACCAAGCAGCTCAGGCGCTCACGCATTCCCATTGTGAAATTCGCTGGGAAAGCAAACGAGGCACGGAGTTCACTTGGGAACTCGAAAGCGACATGAAGGCGAAGTACCCGCAGTTGTTTGTTAAGGCTTCGGCCTAATTTCGAGACGAAATTCCCTTAAGAAGGGGAGGCTGTAACACCCCGTGTTTCGGAAGTCAAAGCCAAAGTCAAGATTGAAGTTAAAGGAAGAAAAGATTGCTAATTGCGATCTGTCACTCCTTGCTTAACTACCGTTTGACTTCTTTGACTTGTAGATAATCTATTTGTTTTATCGCATTAGTTGCATTATGTGGAGTACTTGTTAATAATCGAGGTTTAATCACATGTTAATCGCTAATCGACTTAATCGTAATCGCACTCGCAACTCGAATTATGCGTTTTGGATATTGTTTTACGTGTGTGTATCTTATGTGTTACTTGTGCATGCTTCTCTATATTATGTTGTGGTAATCAATCGAAACGCAATCGCAACGCTGTCGCAATCGAATCATGTTGGGATTGAACCTTACCAAAGGGCAGTTGATTAAAGCCAAAACTAGATCAGAGCAGTGGATCCATAATAAGCAGATGTTTGTATTCATTCTCTCCCCTTGAAAGTGGCTAAACAAATGATGACCTCTATCTACTGCTCGTCTACAACAACTGTCCTTCAACAACTGCTGATGATTAAAGACTGTTGAAGACTAACACTGATGCTCAATCTACTGATCTGGGTTAAGCACTGCTGGATACATAATGTACTGCTGGATTCACAACAGTGGAAGGAGAAAGCAGTAGTTTAGTCTATTCATTGTAATGTATTGTAATTAGTTGTTTGCATTAGCAGTAGTTGTATTAGAACAGTAGTTATAGGTTGTTAGGAGGTTAGATGTCACTTTCATGGTGACGTCAGCAAAGATGCCACAGTGGTTTGCTCGTGCCTATAAATAGAACAGTACCCTATACTGTTCTATTAGCTCTTTCACCACTTGTCTTCCTGCACGAACAATTCATTGTGAGCTCAGGCTGAGGGGGAGTTTGTGATACATGCATGCAATTGTAATTGAAGCTTGAAATAAATTCAATCTTTCGGTTCAATGATAAACATGTTTGTTGAAAGCATTTCTCCTATTTGATTGTGTGTGAAAGTTTTTTTCCATTTAGTTTCCACTGCAATTACTTGTTCATTTTCATTAATTCTCAAACAAAAACACAATAAAAAAGAAACTAAGATCCTAACAATTGGTATCAGAGTTCGGACAGTCAAATTTGATCTAACAATCATTCTGACATAAATAGTTCAGCTCATAATCGTTGATACTGTTAAATTGTTCGTTTCGTTGAAAAACAGAGTAAGGATCACCATCAAAGTTGATTGATCAGTACCTATAAAACAACCAGGATGACGTCACAATCACAAGATGCTAACAATAACATCGGTTCACTTCTCAAACCACCCATGTTGAAACGAAATGAGTACCACATCTGGGAGAGAAGGATGGGTCACATCCTTGCTCAACAGAATACCGGATGTTGGAGATCGGTTGTCTTTGGACCACATGTTCCAATGGTGCCGAGTGCTGAGGATCTAAAGGTTTTTGTTCCTAAGAAATTAGAGAACTACACTGATCTGGACTTTCAAAAACTTGAACTAGATGCCAAGGCATTTAGCATTGTTGCATCTGGTTTACCCAATGAAATTTATGCTGGACTGTTACACTGTAACAGTGCCAAAGAATTATGGGATGCACTTAAGGAACAATTTGGGGGGACTGAAGAAGTGCTTGAAAACAACAGGGAAATTTTGAACCAACAGTATGAAACATTTTGTCACATGAAGGGTGAAACATTAACCCAGCAGTTTGAGCGATTTAGCTGTCTCATAAGTGAGCTTAAACTTGTTAATACTGAATTTACAAAATCAACCGTTAATAACAGGTTTTTAAGATCACTTCCTGATAAATGGGACACCATTGCTTTTGTGACTAGAAATTATATTGAGTTCAAAGATTTGACACTGACCCAACTTCATGGTAGACTCCTGACCTATGAAAGGGAGTTAAACCAGAAAAAGAAGTTACATGAGTCTGGCAAAGTTGCAAATGACTACTCATTTGGCAACACAGCTCTTCTGGGTCAAGAAGAGTCTGGCAGCAGTAAGGATCAGAATTATGATCATTTTATTGACATAACTGCTGGTGCAAACTTCAACTCTGATCCCCACTTATCCAATTTTGCTTTCACAGCAAATGGTGTGACAACTGACACCAAACCGGTAATTTCCGTACACTTTAATTATTATTTAATGACTGTAATTATGAGCTTAAATGTCAACATTGTTTGATTACATACTATACAAGTGAATTCATGCACGTTTTATACTACAAGAATTACTTTATGCATTAATGAACCGCGTTGCGTCAGAAATACTAGTAAACTCACCGGTAAGACACATTATGTCAACAATTCTGCAGAAAGCAGTTACACAATAGAATTGGAGCCTAGGTGTAGGTCCAACGACAAGAATACATTAAAACCCAAGAGTACATACAATGGTTTATATATAGGCTTTCCGGAAACTAAAATACGCACTAAAAAGCACCCGAAATACACTTTAAAAGCTGAATTTTATATAATTCAGCAAAATTCAGCATTTTAACAAGATATTACCATGCAAAAACATGACTAAATGATCCAGAATATTTTCCTGAGTGTTGGGAATTGAAAGTGTCACAAAAGAATACTTAAAAGACACTAAACGGTGCAATTTAGCACTTTAACGGAACGGTATTTAACCGAACAACCGGAACATCAAAATATTATTAGAAGCATTGTTTTAGTATTATGAGCTAGTTATGATCACTAAACACCCTAACACACTATATAACCCCATATATGTTTAACACCTAAACCTTACACTTGAAACCTAACTTGTTTAAGTATTTAGTGAGTAAAATTTACACTTAACCCCCCCTCCATAATTTACGGCCTTAGTGGCCCCCCATCTCCCAAGATCTCACAAGATTACTTTTGATATTCCTTGGATTCACCAAAGATTGTGGAAGGATTTGTCTTGTACTTTCAAGACATAACACTCAAAGGTTAAAACAACAACATGGTTATAAGGGGACTTAGTGCCCATCATCTTTCACACACTCAAGCACCACACTTCACCTCCTCCTTCCCCTACTACCACTCGGCCGAGATCACCATTAACACCACCACCTTTTTCATCCATTAATCCTTCAATTCAAGTTCACTTAAAAGTGCAAGAATGTGTCTAACGAAGTTTAGAGCTTGCGGATCTTGAAGGACCTCTTCCGTGTGCTTTTACCCACTCGATTTTCATCATCTTACTTCCCTAGCTTGTAGCCAGTGGTAAGGCTCTTTTAATCTTTGTTTACTTCCATTTTTGCTTGGTTAAAAGATATATTATGATGAAAACATAAGAACACTAAAAGACACACACTTGAATCTTGAAACATAGGATGAAAGATGATGATATCTTGATGAAATGATATTGTTTAGTAGATATATGGTGGTTGCTTGTTGTTTATTTGAGATATTGATGATGATAATTACACGAAGCTTGCTAGATTGTGATTAAACACATGATCTAGCAAGTTAGGAGACGATTATGTAACAACATGAAATAATCATCTTCTAGCAAACACATGAACTTGATAAATGAAATGATTTCTTGAAAAGTAATAAACAAAAGAAGTTAGTAAACTTATAAATCCAAGATTTACGAATGATTTTTTACAAGAAAAACAAGTGTAAAATATGATTTTTAGAAGATCATGATTCTTACAAAAACCAATATTATTTTTGGTGGAAAAACAAGTGTATGAACACTTGTGAAACAAGAGAGTTAATGAAATCGACATTTTTGTAAATTATGTTTACAAGTTGTAAACGCCAAATCTTTTCAAGAATGGAATTTTTGATGAGATAAATACACTTTAAAGAGTAACTAAGTCTACTAGAGACATTGCCAAGTTACTACAAGTTTTGAGAAAGAACAAGTTCATGTTGTCATGAACTTACTTGATTTTAACACTTGTTAGATGAGAAATGAGTTGTTGATTGTTGATGATGTTTTAAAAGAAAATAAACACATGTTTTGAAAACAAGGGAAACCTCCGTTTTAGGGGAAACTCTGCCAAAATTTTATAAATTTTGACACTTAGAAAAATATAAGTTTTTGAGAAACTTATTCCCTAAAAATGTATCTAAAAACATTTACCAAGGTTTCCCAAACTTTTGTGTTAAGAAATGAGGATTTCTTCAGGAATAAAAATGGATATTAAGTATGTATATTTGTGAGAAAAATATATATATTTGATCATCAAATTTTGTGCTAACTGTATGTAGTATGTATTATACATGAATAGTGTATCAGGACTTGAAAATACACTAAATACTCATAAGAGTAAGAATACAAAAATACACATACAACATGCTTAGACACATACAAGAAGATATATTTATGAAAATATATTACTTGGACAAAATACATAATTCGGGTGCAAAATACAGGATACTTATATTTATTTTTGAGAAAATGATATAAGTAAAATACATAGTTAAAAATATAAATTATTTTTAACACAAGAACACATATACAAAAGATACTGACTTGTACTTGTGCGATACAAGTCTAGTGACTAACGTTAATAAAACACGTTTAGGTCACGACGCTAGATAAGCAAATCTGGTGAAGTTGACGACGCAAGGAACGCAAAGTTGTGAGTTCATGCTCCCCCTTTTCTTTTAACTGTTTTCAGTTTTATAACTTCGGGGGTGAAATACATGTTACAAATGTTACAATATTTATAAATGGTATGATGGATACAAAAACAAGAAGCACTCTTGGTGATAACTAGAACCAAGTATGATGTGTTTTGAGGAATGAAACGAGAAATCGTGTCACCAATAGGGTACCATAAGCACCATTAATCGTGTACATACTTAGACCGCAGAACAAAAGGTTAGATCTAACGGGTGACCGGGCAGCCACACTCTTGGTGAAAACTAGTACCGAGTAGTGCTTTTGTGTCTCCGTCGTGAATCGACAACTAGAAAAATGCCTATGGTTTGGTGACTTCCTATGTCGTGTCACATGTTAATGGCCTTGCAACCCATTAACAACCCTAATACATACAAGAATACTTTATAGCTCATACCACAAGAATACTTTATTTGTACGAGGTTCGTACACAAGAATACTTTATTTGGTTCATACCACAAGAATACTTTATTTATACAAGAATGCTTTATTTACACAAGAATACTTTATTTTTACAAGACACATATCACGTTTTCATACAAACTATACTAGCGTGAAATACAAAAATTGCATGAATTCACACCAACTTTATGTTGACGTTTTTCCAAAACTCACATGTATTTCAGGTAACTAGAATGGATGTGTGCGTGGTCTTACTCATGCTCTTGGATGTCGTTTATGTTTATCGTGGAATAAAGTTGTAAACTTTTAAGACAATGTGCTGTCTCGTGTTGTAAACACTTAAACTATGAATTCCGTTATGTAATGCATTTGGAGTTATTTTTACGAGTATGTAGTATGTTTACCAATCGTATGCAATGAAAATCTTTCATGATCACACCTCGTGCTTCCGCCTAAGAAAGGGGTGTGACAGATTGGTATCATAGCTACGATTGTAGTGAACCAGGATTCCTTCTCGAGTCTAGACTACAATCTCTAGGATCCTTTCACGAAAACAATTTTACAAAGAGTTTTCATTGCATAAAACTTTCCGCGACATCCACTACCTGAAACTGTTTACAAGATTCAAGAAAAGACACTACGAGACTTAGGGTGCACTGGAGTAGCACTTGTCTGTGATTAAGAATTACTTGCAATTATGTGAGATAATTGACATATACATATACTAGAAGTAGAATGTCACAAGTATACGTGACTTTACCTGAAAGCAATGGCCTATCTGAAGGAAGTGATACGAGGATGAAATGAACTATGCGGACTGTGCAAGGAGTTATGTAATTATGGATGCATACATAATTATGGAATTCAGTGCACAGAAATCACAGCAAGTCTTGTCACGTATAGATTCCCTCAGTGCAAGAAAATGTCAAACGTGAACACCAACCTATTAAATACTCTGCTAGAGTAATAATTGTTTGATGTCACTTATGTGGTATATGCCTGTGTATATATATACTACTACTGTCTAGTATGACGATATCAAACAAATGCCTAAACCTATTGTGTGGTGTTCTTTCAGAACATGGCACCTAGGAGAATTGTGAACAATCGAGATTCAGATCAACCTCCTCCTCCCCCACTGCCAAAGACTACTGAAGAGCTGAACGCTCTACTGGAGGAAAGGATCTCCGCAGCTATCGCCCAGTACGAGGCAAACCGAACCCAAGACAGTGGCGGACCAAGCAACGCTAGACGAAATGGGAATGGAGATTCATCTGGAGGCAACGCAGCTCAGGGCTGCACTTTCAAGCAGTTTCTTGACTGCAAACCAATGAACTACGACGGCACAGGAGGTGCAGTAGCGTTTGTATGCTGGACGGAGAAAACTGAAGCCACTATCCGTATGAGCAAGTGTACCGCGGATCAACAAGTCACCTTTGCTACTGGGTTGTTTATTGATGAAGCTCTGACTTGGTGGAACTTGCAAGTCCAAACCCTGGGTGATGATGCCGCTTATGGCCTGACTTGGGATGAACTAATGGAAAGAATGAGAGAGAAGTATTGCTCTCGTACTGAACTCCAAAGGTTGGAGACCGAGTTCTGGCATTTGACCATGGAAGGTGCTGACATTACTGGGTATACTCGAAGGTTCCACGATCTGTCCAGAGTGATTCCCTACATGGTAACTCCTGAATTTAAGCGCGTTGAACGCTACATTTGGGGATTGGCCTCAGAATTCCGCGGCATGGTAACTTCGGCCAAACCTCAAACAATCACTGAGGCTGTAACTCTGGCAGTCAGCCTTGCTGAAGATTGTGTTCGAATGAAGAAGTTGTCACTGAACCCAACAGAAAAGACCGAGATGCATGCTGAGTCGTCAGGTGAAAAGAAAAGGAAGCATGAGAATCTGAACCAAGCAACCTGCAACAACAACAAAGGTTTCAACAACAAGAAGCATGACACTAACCCGCCTCAGGAGGCGAAAACTCTTGCAAAGATGAATGATGCTTCTACAAAGAGATACCTGGGCACTCTGCCCATTTGCAACAAATGCAAGCGTCATCACGAAGGGGTTTGTCGCATTCCAAAATGTGACAAGTGTGGAAAGCTGGGTCACCACACTGAAGATTGTTGGGGAAAAGGAAAGAACCGGAATGGGAATGGTGCTGGTAACAGGAATGGTAACGGAAATGGGAAGAACCAAGGATGCTTCAGTTGTGGAAGCAATGATCATTTCATGAAAGACTGCCCAAAGGGAAACAACGCTCAGGCTCAAGCATTTGTGATTGGAGCAAAGAACGCACGCGAGGACCCTAATGTGGTCACCGGTACGTTTCTCGTTAACAATCACTTTGCATCCATATTATTTGACACTGGTGCTGACTATAGCTTCATGTCTGTGGAATTTAAACGCATGCTTGGAATAGAATCTAGTAGATTAGATATTCCTTATTCTATAGAACTAGCCAATGGTAAACTTGTTGAATCGGGCGAAGTTGTTAGAGGCTGCGCGTTAGAACTTCGTGAACGAAGATTCAGCATCGATCTCTTACCTATTCAATTGGGTAGCTTCGATGTAGTGGTCGGAATGGACTGGCTGTCCAAAAACAAAGCTGAAGTTATTTGTCACGAGAAAATCATTCGCATCCCTCTAGCGAATGATGTAACACTTATCGTGCATGGAGAAAAACGAGACGCGCCTCTGCGAATAATCAGTTGTATGAAGGCACAGAAGTGCTTAAGGAAGGGATGTGTCGCTTTCCTGGCACATATTGTAGACAAGAAGGCTGAGGAGCCGAAACTCGAAGATATTCCTGTGGTGAAGGAATTCCCTGATGTTTTCCCCGAAGATCTGCCAGGACTACCTCCGCAACGACAAGTCGAATTTCATATAGACTTGGTTCCAGGAGCCGCTCCTGTAGCCAAGGCACCCTGTCGGCTTGCACCATCCGAGATGCAAGAATTATCCACACAACTCCAGGAGTTGTTGGATAAAGGATTCATAAGGCCAAGCTTCTCGCCTTGGGGAGCTCCAGTATTGTTCGTGAAGAAAAAGGATGGAACTCTGCGGATGTGTATCGATTACAGAGAACTGAACAAGCTCACAATCAAGAATCGGTATCCATTACCGAGGATTGATGACTTATTTGTTCAATTGCAAGGATCAAGCTACTATTCCCAGATCGATCTTCGATCGTGATACCATCAGTTATGGATACAAGAGGAAAGCGTATCCAAGACTGCATTCAGAACACGCTATGGGCATTACGAGTTTCTTGTGATGCCATTCGGACTGATGAACGCGCCAGCGGTATTTATGGATCTGATGAACCGTGTATGCAAACCATATCTCGATAAATTCGTGATTGTACTTATCGATGGTATCCTGATTTACTCGCGAACGAAAGAAGAACATGAGCAACATCTCAGAACCATCTTGGAAATACTGAAGAAAGAGAAACTTTATGCAAAATTTTCCAAATGCGAATTCTGGATTCGCGAAGTACAGTTTCTTGGTCACGTTGTGAACGAGAAGGGCATTCATGTCAACCCGTCCAAGATAGAAGCCATAAAGAATTGGGAAGCCCCCAAAACCCCAACTGAAGTTCAACAATTTTTGGGCTTAGCGGGCTATTACCGACGGTTTATTGAGAATTTCTCAAAGATAGCTCAACCGCTAACTACCCTTACACAGAAAGACAAGAAGTACGACTGGGGTGACAAACAAGAAGAAGCCTTCCAGCTACTTAAAAATAAGTTATGCGATGCACCAATACTATCCTTACCCGAAGGCACTGAAGACTTTGTGGTATACTGCGACGCTTCATGACAAGGTTTGGGTTGCGTGCTTATGCAGCGCCAAAAAGTCATCGCTTACGCTTCAAGATAATTGAAGGTTCATGAAAGGAACTACACCACGCACGACTTGGAACTGGGTGCGGTGGTATTCTCCTCGAAGATCTGGCAACATTATTTATATGGTACTCGATGTACAATCTTCACAGATCAGAAAAGCTTACAACACATATTTGATCAGAAGGAATTGAACATGCGGCAGCGACGATGGGTCGAGCTGCTAAACGATTATGACTGTGAGATTAAGTACCATCCTGGAAAAGCAAACGTTGTGGCAGACGCGCTAAGTCAAAAAGAAAGGGTTAAGACCCTAAGGGTTCGGGCGTTAGAAATGACTATTCGAACGAACCTCACTGCACGCATTCGTGATGCACAACAAGAAGCTCTTAAGGGAGAAAACCGTAAAGATGAATACCTCTGGGGTATGTTGAAATATATGGTGCCAAATGAAGAGGGAGCCTTATACTTTGAGAAGCGTATTTGGGTTCCGCTCTATGGCGGTATTTGAGAAGTCATCCTTGATGAAGCACATAAATCAAGATACTCGATCCATCCAGGATCGGACAAGATGTATCAAGACTTAAAAGAATACTATTGGTGGCCAAGACTCAAGAGCGATGTTGCTGTTTATGTTGGAAAGTGCCTAACCTGTGCTAAGGTTAAGGCTGAATATCAGAAACCATCCGGCCTACTACAACAACCAAAGATACCCATGTGGAAGTGGGAGCAAATCTCGATGGACTTCATAACGAAGTTACCCAGGACCCCGAGAGGGCACGATATGATATGGGTGATAGTTGATCGATTGACAAAATCTGCGCATTTCCTACCGATCCGAGAAAAAGACAGCACTGGAAAGCTTGCTGAGATATACTTAAAAGAAATTGTGGCACGTCATGGAGTGCCTATCTCAATCATTTCAGACAGAGATGGACGCTTTGTCTCAAGAATCTGGCAATCCTTTTAGGAAGCCTTTGGATCTCAGCTAGATCTAAGCACGACCTTCCACCCGCAAACAGACGGCTAGAGCGAATGAACCATACAAACATTAGAAGATATGCTTCGCGCATGTGTCATGGACCTAGGCGGCAGCTGGGATACTCATCTACCTCTATTTGTGTTTTCCTACAATAACAGTTGTCATACGAGTATAAAAGCCGCACCGTTCGAAGCTCTGTATGGCCGCAAGTGCCGATCGCCCTTATGTTGGGCAGACACTGGAGACAAACGTATGGTTGGTCCTGAACTAGTACAAGAGACAACC
The DNA here is from genome assembly GCA_030545235.1 of Helianthus tuberosus. Classification (NCBI taxonomy): domain Eukaryota; kingdom Viridiplantae; phylum Streptophyta; class Magnoliopsida; order Asterales; family Asteraceae; genus Helianthus; species Helianthus tuberosus. The sequence continues at coordinate 180,305,027 of CM060365.1, read as the reverse complement.
GACAAGATAATGCAGATCCGAGAGCGCATTAAGGCGGCTCGAGATCGACAAAAGAGCTTCGCTAATAGAAGACGAAAACCATTAGAATTCGAGGTGGGAGACAAAGTGTTGTTAAAAGTCTCACCTTGGAAGGGCGTAGTATTATTTGGAAAACGTGGGAAGCTGAATCCCCGATACATCGGACCATTCAAGATTTTGGAAAGAATTGGTACCGTGGCATACAATTTGGAGTTACCGGAAGAACTTAATGGAGTACATGATACGTTTCATGTATCCAACCTCAAGAAGAGTCCAACACAAGAAAACATGAACATCCCTGCGGATGAAGTGCATATTGATGATGCCCTCCGATTTACAGAACAACCCATTGAGGTTACCGACTGGAAAGTCAACAAGACCAGGAGGAGCAGTGTGAAACTTGTCAAAGTACGTTGGAACTCTAAGCACGGACCCGAGTACACGTGGGAACATGAAGACCAGTTCAAAGAAAAGTACCCCCACCTGTTCAAGAAGACTCCTGCAAGAGGCAGCTCAGCCTGAATTTCGGGACGAAATTCTTTTAACGGGGGGAGACTGTGACAACTGGCACCAAACCGGTAATTTCCGTACACTTTAATTATTATTTAATGACTGTAATTATGTGCTTAAATGTCAACATAGTTTGATTACATACTATACAAGTGAATTCATGCACGTTTTATACTACAAGAATTACTTTATGCATTAATGAACCGCGTTGCGTCAGAAATACTAGTAAACTCACCAATAAGACACATTATGTCAACAATTCTGCAGAAAGCAGTTACACAATAGAATTGGAGCCTAGGTGTAGGTCCAACGACAAGAATACATTAAAACCCAAGAGTACATACAAGGGTTTATATATAGGCTTTCCGGAAACTAAAAATACGCACTAAAAAGCACCCGAAATACACTTTAAAAGCTGAATTTTATATAATTCAGCAAAATTCAGCATTTTAACAAGATATTACCATGCAAAAACATGACTAAATGATCCAGAATATTTTCCTGAGTGTTGGGAATTGAAAGTGTCACAAAAGAATACTTAAAAGACACTAAACGGTGCAATTTAGCACTTTAACGGAACGGTATTTAACCGAACAACCGGAACATCAAAATATTATTAGAAGCATTGTTTTAGTATTTATGAGCTAGTTATGATCACTAAACACCCTAACACACAATATAACCCCATATATGTTTAACACCTAAACCTTACACTTGAAACCTAACTTGTTTAAGTATTTAGTGATTAAAATTTACACTTAACCCCCCCCCCTCCATAATTTACGGCCTTAGTGGCCCCCCCATCTCCCAAGATCTCACAAGATTACTTGTGATATTCCTTGGATTCACCAAAGATTGTGGAAGGATTTGTCTTGTACTTTCAAGACATAATACTCAAAGGTTAAAACAACAACATGGTTATAAGGGGACTTAGTGCCCATCATCTTCCACACACTCAAGCACCACACTTCACCTCCTCCTTCCCCTACTACCCCTTGGCCGAGATCACCATTAACACCACCACCTTCTTCATCCATTAATCCTTCAATTCAAGTTCACTTAAAAGTGCAAGAAGGTGTCTAACGAAGTTTAGAGCTTGCGGATCTTGAAGGACCTCTTCCATGTGCTTTTACCCACTCGATTTTCATCATCTTACTTCCCTAGCTTGAAGCTAGTGGTAAGGCTCTTTTAATCTTTGTTTACTTCTATTTTTGCAACATAGGATGAAAGATGATGATATCTTGATGAAATGATATTGTTTAGTAGATATATGGTGGTTGCTTGTTGTTTATTTGAGATATTGATGATGATAATTACATTAAGTTTGCTAGATTGTGATTAAACACATGATCTAGCAAGTTAGGAGACGATTATGTAACAACATGAAATAATAATCTTCTAGCAAACACATGAACTTGATAAATGAAATGATTTCTTGAAAAGTAATAAACAAAAGAAGCTAGTAAACTTATAAATCCAAGATTTATGAATGATTTTTCCAAGAAAAACAAGTGTAAGATATGATTTTTAGAAGATCATGATTCTTACATAAACCAATATTATTTTTGGTGGAAAAACAAGTGTATGAACACTTGTGAAACAAGAGAGTTAATGAAATCGACATTTTTGTAAATTATGTTTACAAGTTGTAAACGCCAAATCTTTTCAAGAATGGAATTTTTGATGAGATAAACACACTTTAAAGAGTAACTAAGTCTACTAGAGATATTGCCAAGTTACTACAAGTTTTGAGAAAGAACAAGTTCATGTTGTCATGTAACTTACTTGATTTTAACACTTGTTAGATGAGAAATGTGTTGTTGATTGTTGATGATGTTTTAAAAGAAAATAAACACATGTTTTAAAAACATGGGAAACCTCCATTTTTAGGGGAATCTCTGGCAAAATTTTATAAATTTTGACACTTAGAAAAATATAAGTTTTTGAGAAACTTATTCCCTAAAAATGTATCTAAAAACATTTACCAAGGTTTCCCAAACTTTTGTGTTAAGAAATGAGGATTTCTTCAAGAATATAAATGGATATTAAGTATGTATATTTGTGAGAAAAATATATATATTTGATCACCAAATTTTGTGCTAAGTGTATGTAGTATGTATTATACATGAATAGTGTATCAGGACTTGAAAATACACTAAATACTCATAAGAGTAAGAATACAAAAATACACATACAACATGCTTAGACACATACAAGAAGATATACTTATGAAAATATATTACTTGGACAAAATACATAATTCGGGTGCAAAATACAGGATACTTATATTTATTTTTGAGAAAATGATATAAGTAAAATACATAGTTAAAAATATAAATTATTTTTAACACAAGAACACATATACAAAAGATACTGACTTGTACTTGTGCGATACAAGTCTAGTGACTAACGTTAATAAAACACATTTAGGTCACGACGCTAGATAAGCAAATCCGGTGAAGTTTACGACGCAAGGAACGCAAAGTTGTGAGTTCATGCTCCCCCTTTTCTTTTAACTGTTTTCAGTTTTATAACTTCGGGGGTGAAATACATGTTACAAATGTTACAATATTTATAAATGGTATGATGGATACAAAAACAAGAAGCACTCTTGGTGATAACTAGTACCAAGTATGATGCGTTTTGAGGAATGATACGAGAAATCGTGTCACGAATAGGGTATCATAAGCACCATTAATCGTGTACATACTTAGACCGCAGAACAAAAGGTTAGATCTAACGGGTGACCGGGCAGCCACACTCTTGGTGAAAACTAGAACCGAGTAGTGCTTTTGTGTCTCCGTCGTGAATCGACAACTAGAAAAATGCCTATGGTTTGGTGACTTCCTATGTCGTGTCACATGTTAATGGCCTTGCAACCATTAACAACCCTAATACATACAAGAATACTTTATAGTTCATACCACAAGAATACTTTATTTGTACGAGGTTCGTACACAAGAATACTTTATTTGGTTCATACCACAAGAATACTTTATTTGGTTCATACCACAAGAATACTTTATTTATACAAGAATGCTTTATTTACACAAGAATACTTTATTTTTACAAGACACATATCACGTTTTCATACAAAGTATACTAGCGTGAAATACCAAAATTGCATGAATTCACACCAACTTTATGTTGACATTTTTCCAAAACTCACATGTATTTCAGGTAACTAGAATGGATGTGCGCGCAGTCTTACTCATGCTCTTGGATGTCGTTTATGTTTATCGTGGAATAAAGTTGTAAACTTTTAAGACAATGTGTTGTCTCGTGTTGTAAACACTTAAACTATGAATTCCGTGATGTAATGCATTTGGAGTTATTTTTACGAGCATGTAGTATGTTTACCAATCGTATGCAATGAAAACCTTTCATGATCACACATCGTGCTTCCGCCTAAGAAAGGGGTGTGACAAATGGAGAAAGCCAGAACTCTGATAATCTGTGCTTTGAACTCAATGACTTACAGCACTTTGATCCAACTGATCTTGAAGAAAATTTTGCATCAATTGGCATTGCTAAGTGTAAGAACTAGCAAATTTTACAAAAGGACAGGGAGAAAATTCCCAGGGTTACATGGGAATCTAAAAGTGGGGTTAGATAAATCCAAGATCAAGTGCTATAAGTGCAATAGGCTAGGTCATTTTGCTAGGGAATGCAGGATTCATGTGACAACTCGAATTTCCGACGTTCTTTATTCGCATTTAATGCACGTTGACTTTGACTATATGGTTGTGTTATGATAAAACCTAGTGTGTTTGCATGATTATGTGTGATTGTATAACATGTGTACTGGTTGTAGAGCTTAAACTGTTATGAACCCGACGAAACAGAAGGCTGTTTCGCCATAACCCATTCCGACGAAACAGGCTGTTTCGCCATGAACACTCCGACGAAACAGAAGTCTGTTTCGCCGGCCCAGATTCGCCGAAGCCCATTACGGGCCCAGAACGTTAAATCGTGTTTATTAGCGTGCAACGACCTTAGTTTCACATTTTTGGCAAAAGTTGGAACCCTAGAACACTCTCCCTTCTGTGCGACGGCCACAACCATCATTCACCATCAACCCTAGGTCTCGAATCCTTGTTTGTTCATCTCGAATCGGTTAGTGTGTGTTTGTTAGTCGATTCTATGTTTCTGTATTATATAGATTCTTGCTGGTGCATATGATTGATGTGTGTTACTGCTGTGACGAGTGTATGATGGTGATGATATAGATTTCGATGTGTATGATATGATGTAGTAGGATATATATATATGATATGCGAAACTTGATACAATCGAATGCTCGGTTCTGGATGTTGTTTATATGGCCTGATTCTGATTACATTAGTATCTTGATAGGGATTGATGTGATGATGTTGTATGTTAATCCATATGTTGTACACTTAAACTAGGGTTTATGCTAGACGATGATTCTTTGATGATTGAGTTATGATGATTCGTTCTGCACATTGACCTTCATATGATTTCTGTTATTGATGACGGCTGTTAGAATGATTAGGGTTTATGTGTTATTCGCATCTGCTGAAACTGATGTCTGTGAAACTGAACTGTCCGACGAAACAGGACTCTCGGCGAAACAGAATGTGTTTCGCCATGAACCATCGACGAATTAGAATCCTGTTTCGCCAAACAAGGCCACGACGAAACTGAATGTGTTTCGCCAACTATTGTGTTTCGCCAACTTGTGTGTTTCGCCAATATTTGTGTTTCGCCGAATGTATTATCTGTTCAATCTCTTGGGTTAATTCTGTTAAACTTAACTGGGTTAGATAACTGCTGTTATGATTAAAAGCAATACTTGTATGATTACAAATACGTGCAATGTGATACTCTGTGTTATTAACGCGATGTTCATGATGATGATATTTACGTGCAAACAACTTGAATGCAAACTGATTATGTATTCGTGCATACCTTAGGACGTGATTGATTAACCGTGAGCACATACTTAGCATACCGAGCAAACAAGGTGAGTTCACACTCTTTCTAAGGCATGGGATTCCCGGTGGTTTGGGAATGGGTTAAGAAACTAAAATGGAACCTACATATCCTCCTTGGGTAGGATATGTACCGCCATCCTCCATAGGTAGGATGCCAATGTAAATCCTGCGTATTCTCCTTGGGTAGAATATGTACGTTCGTCCGGTAGGACAACAACCTGTACGTTCGTCCGGTAGGACAACAACCTGTACGTTCGTCCGGTAGGACAACAACCTGTACGTTCGTCCGGTAGGACAACAACCTGTACGTTCGTCCGGTAGGACAACAACCTGTACGTTCGTCCGGTAGGACAACAACCTGTACGTTCGTCCGGTAGGACAACAACCTGTACGTTCGTCCGGTAGGACAACAACCTAAACGATACGGCCACTAACCTTCGCACAGATGTCTGGAGGACCGCGATACGGCCACTAATCTTCGCACAGATGTCTGGAGGACCGCGATGGGAATTAATAAGAAACATGGTTTACAAAACGAACAACTGATTTACGAAACGAATTCTATAACTGAATAACTAACTGTGAACTCGCTCAACTAGTTGTTGACTCTCTGTTACATGCCTTGCAGGACCTTAGGTACTTTTGGAGCTTGCACGGGAGGCACGGTCGTTGTGGACATGGATCGTGAATGTGATGTTAAACGTTATAACATTTTGTACTTAAACTTATGTTGGGTTTTACTTTAAATGCTTCCGCTACACACTTGTTTATATTTGGTTTTGTAAACACCTATCGTATTGATTAATGACTTTTGATATGATTATACTTATGTTCAATGTGATTGGTGGCTTGATCCTGGTCATGTCACGCCTCCAAGCGGTAGTACTCCGTGTGTGGATTTTGGGGGTGTGACAGATTGGTATCAGAGCCATTGGTTATAGAGAACTCGGTTTTAATAAGGGGAAAACGTTTTTATTAAAACCAGACTATAACCGAAACAGTGCTCAACGATCCACAACGACGCTTCGCTCCACGTGCAAGGCTCAACATCATAGGTACTACTATTCATGTTACCTTACCTACTTGCTAGAATTACATAGAACTTTGCTCGCGGTATGCCTAGATTACAGAACTTACTATACGTTATTGCTTGAGAATACTTGTGTGCTCACTCTCTTCGCACTATTCGCGAACCTCTCACCCACATGTTCTCCCTGATGGCAAGATCATGTGTGGACGCGCTAACCTAACTCAAGCCCAGTTGGCGGCTTCGATCACTGAACAAGTTACTGCAGCACTCGCAGCTGCCCAGGCAGGAGGTGTAACCTGCCATCACCACTTACTCTAGGATCTTTAGATCCTACTCTCGTAACTCAACACTTGTGCTTAATTTTGATTACTCTTACGTACACGACAAGTCAACACGCTCAGCCACCTGTATGCACATACAAGACTTTTATGGACTGTCGTCCTACTACTTTCGGCAACACTGAAGGAGCTGTTGGACTCCTCCATTAGTTCGAGGAACTCGAATCGGTCTTCGAGTGTGTGAATGACCCGAGGCTCGTAAGGTGGAATATGCCACTGATACTCTCGAAGGCACTGCGTTAACTTGGTGGAACGTGCAAGTTCAGATGCTGGGGCTGGCGGCTGCTAATGCCACCCCATGGAATGATTTTAAGGAACTGATCAAACGTGAATACAGTAGTTATGATGCCATCCACAAGTTGGAAGTGGAGTCCTTTGACATGAAGATGACGGGGTCAGAGATAGAAGCGTGCACGATAACGATCCAACAAACTGACAATTTTGTGTCCAACTATGGTGGATCCTCCCATAAAGAGCTTTGAGCTGTACCTCAAAGGCTTAGTACCAGGAATTCAAAACCATGTGAAGACGGCTAAACTTGCTACTATTCAAGATGTTACTCATCTTGCTCATCGTCTCACAGACCAGGCAGTGGGACAGAACAAGCTGCCTCAACGTATCAGCGATACTACTACCACTACTACTTCAACTACTTCTGCTACCCTCAGTAACAATGGATGAAAGTGGGATGGAACCTCTAGCAAGGGTTCGACTACGATTCCGTCCCAGGCACAGCAGTGAAAGGTCGATGACAACTAAAGTCCTGAACATCAACATTTAGTATTCAAGGGCAGGGTGGATACAAGGGAAACCACCCTAAGCGCAAACGATGTAACCTGCACCACAGCAGGCAGGGCAAACGCAATCATTGTCAATAATGCAACAAGCTTAGTCATGGAACCAAAGATGGTAGAAACTCACGTCCTGCAAACCAGAAACAACAACAACAGCCTCAAGATCCACAGAACCAGCAGCAACAACAAAGTTTTAAAGGATGTTTTCAGTGTGATGCTAAAGATCACTATAAGAGACATTGTCCACATTTAAACTAGAACCAGAATCAGAACCACAATCAAAGAAACAGGAACAATAATGGAGGCAACAATAGGGGTAATAACGACGACAATGGTGCCAGGGGTCGAGTGTTCGTGATTGGACAGGGTGATACTAGTAATGACCTCAACGTTGCGATAGTTACGACATCGTCATTGGTATGGATTGGTTATCCCAACAACAAGCAGAGATCCTATGCAAGGAAAAGATCATTCGTATTCCACGTTCTGGTAAAGAACCTCTCAAAGTTCAAGGCGACAAGAGTGGTGTCGTGAGTGGCATCATTTCTTTCTTGAAGGCTCAGAAGTGTTTACGAAAGGGCCACGCAGCTGTTTTAGCACTCGTTACGGATACATCGAAGAAAGAGAAAAAGATTGAGGATATTCCTGTAGTACGCGATTTTCCTCAAGTGTTTCCTGAAGAGTTACCTGGGTTACCGCCTCATCGTCAGGTCGAATTTCAAATCGAGCTTGCTCCAGGAGCAGCACCCATAGCTCGAGCACCTTATCGCTTAGCTCCAACCGAACTGGAAGAACTGTCTAAGCAATTGCAAGAACTCTTGGAAAAGAGTTTCATACGTCCTAGCTCTTCGCCCTGGGGAGCTCCAGTACTATTTGTAAAGAAGAAAGACGGTACCTTTCGTATGTGTATAGACTGCCGCGAATTGAACAAGGTGACTGTGAAGAATCGCTACTCTCTTCCACGCATCGACGACTTATTCGACCAGTTGCAAGGGTCGAGCTACTACTTCAAGATAGACCTGAGGTCAGGATACCATCAGCTGAGAGTTCGGGATGAGGACGTCTCCAAAACAGCTTTCAGAACACGCTACGGCCATTACGAGTTTCTGGTCATGCCATTCGGGCTGACGAACGCGCCTGCGGTTTTCATGGAATCTTATGAACAGGGTGTGCAAACCTTATCTTGACAAGTTCGTTATTGTTTTTATTGACGACATCCTGATCTATTCGAAGAGTCAGGAGGAACACGAGCAGCACTTACGACTTATTTTGGAACTCCTTCGAACGGAACAACTGTACGCTAAATTTTCGAAATGCGACTTCTGGCTTCGTGAAGTCCACTTTCTAGGCCACATGGTAAACAAGGATGGGATTCATGTCGATCCACCCAAGGTAGATTCGATCAAAAACTGGCCTGCACCTCGCACACTAACCGAAATACGCCAATTCTTGGGTTTGGCGGGTTATTACAGACGGTTCATCAAAGACTTCTCAAAGATTGCACAGCCGCTTACACTACGGACACAGAAAGGTGTTGCTTACCGTTGGAGTGATACACAGGAAACAACGTTTCAACACTTAAAGGATAGACTTTGTAGCGCACCTATCCTCCCATTGCCTGAAGGCACGGACGATTTTGTAGTCTACTGCGACGCATCTATCCAAGGTCTTGGATGTGTGTTGATGCAACGGGATAAAGTTATTGCTTATGCTTCGCGCCAACTTAAGGTTCGCGAACGGAATTACACTACGCACGATTTAGAGCTTGGAGCTGTTGTCTTTGCACTCAAGATATGGAGACATTATCTGTATGGCACCAAGTGCACCATCTACACCGATCACAGAAGTCTTGAGCATATCTTCAAGCAGAAAGAGTTGAACATGCGACAACGACGATGGGTCGAACTGCTAAACGACTATGAATGCTCAATCAGGTACCATCCAGGCAAAGCCAATGTTGTGGCTGACGCCCTCAGTCGGAAGGACACCGCGCCTAAGCGCGTACGAGCCTTACAACTCACTATACAGTCTAGTCTTCCTTCCCAAATACGAAATGCTCAGGTAGAAGCATTGAAACCAGACAACGTCAGGGCTGAAGCCCTACGCGACTCAAGGCAACGCTTAGAACAGAAGGAAGAGGGTGCTTATTACGTAACATGACGCATCTGGGTCCCACACTATGGCAACTTACGAGAGCTTGTGATGGATGAAGCACACAAGTCTTGCTACTCGGTACATCCAGGTTCAGATAAAATGTACCACGATATCAAAACTACATACTGGTGGCCTAGCATGAAGGCCCACATAGCCACCTACGTTAGCAAATGCTTGACTTGTGCGAGAGTCAAGGCAGAATATCAGAAACCGTCAGGACCACTCCAACAACCTGAGATACCGCAGTGGAAATGGGAACAAACTTCCATGGATTTTGTTACTGGCTTACCTAGATCTCAGCACGGAAATGACACTATTTGGGTGATCGTGGATCGACTCACTAAGTCTGCTCACTTCCTGGCAATCAAGGAAACGGATAAGTTCTCCACACTAGCAGACCTATATCTTAAGGAAGTTGTTTCGAGGCACGGGGTGCCCACCTCTATTATTTCTGATCGTGACGCACGTTTTACTTCAGAACTATGGCAAGCAATGCACAAATCTTTTGGCTCTCGATTAGACATGAGCACAGCTTATCATCCTCAGACGGATGGGCAGTCTGAGCGTACTATTCAAACTCTAGAAGACATGCTTCGGGCGTGCGTAATCGATTTTGGCAATGGTTGGGAAAAACATCTGCCACTTGTAGAATTTTCATACAATAACAGCTACCACACCAGCATTAAAGCTGCTCCATTCGAGGCATTGTACGGGCGTAAATGCCGGTCACCTCTCTGTTGGGCAGAGGTGGGAGAAAGTCAAATCACAGGTCCAGAAATGGTAGTTGATACTACTGAAAAGATTGCACAAATACGACAACGCATGGCGGCAGCTCGTGACCGTCAGAAAGCATACGCTGATTTAGACAGGAAACTACTCGAATTCCAAGTTGGGGATCGAGCACTACTCAAAGTTTCACCCTGGAAGGGTGCGGTTCGTTTTGGCAAACGCGGCAAACTTAATCCACGATACGTCGGACCTTTCGAAGTTATTGAGAAAATAGGCAAAGTGGCCTACAGATTGAACTTACCACCTGAACTCAGTGCAGTTCACAACGTCTTTCACGTGTCGAATCTGAAGAAGTGTACGTCAGATGAGACCCACATAGTTCCCTTGAAGGAACTCACTATCGACGAACGGTTGCACATTGTCGAGGAACCTGTTGAAATCACGGACCGGGATGTTAAGGTCCTCAATAACACGAGAATCCCTCTTGTACGAGTTCGTTGGAACTCCCGCCGCGGCCCAGAGTTCGCCTGGGAGCGCGAAGATCAAATGGAACTCAAATATCCCCAATTATTCGGAAACCAAGCAACTACTACTGAGGATGAAGCTACCAATGCAGAATTTCGGGACGAAATTCCAAATCAACGGGGGGATAATGTGACACCCCAAGAAAACCAGTAATCTTCGCAAACCTGCTCGGGGAGCCGCGATACGATACAGGTAAACAACGTCACACTACTAGCTTCCTCAGTAACTGCATGCTAAATTTCGGGACGAAATTTCTTTCAAGTTGGGGATAATGTGACAACTCGAATTTCCGACGTTCTTTATTCGCATTTAATGCACGTTGACTTTGACTATATGGTTGTGTTATGATAAAACCTAGTGTGTTTGCATGATTATGTGTGATTGTATAACATGTGTACTGGTTGTAGAGCTTAAACTGTTATGAACCCGACGAAACAGAAGGCTGTTTCGCCATAACCCATTCCGACGAAACAGGCTGTTTCGCCATGAACACTCCGACGAAACAGAAGTCTGTTTCGCCGGCCCAGATTCGCCGAAGCCCATTACGGGCCCAGAACGTTAAATCGTGTTTATTAGCGTGCAACGACCTTAGTTTCACATTTTTGGCAAAAGTTGGAACCCTAGAACACTCTCCCTTCTGTGCGACGGCCACAACCATCATTCACCATCAACCCTAGGTCTCGAATCCTTGTTTGTTCATCTCGAATCGGTTAGTGTGTGTTTGTTAGTCGATTCTATGTTTCTGTATTATATAGATTCTTGCTGGTGCATATGATTGATGTGTGTTACTGCTGTGACGAGTGTATGATGGTGATGATATAGATTTCGATGTGTATGATATGATGTAGTAGGATATATATATATGATATGCGAAACTTGATACAATCGAATGCTCGGTTCTGGATGTTGTTTATATGGCCTGATTCTGATTACATTAGTATCTTGATAGGGATTGATGTGATGATGTTGTATGTTAATCCATATGTTGTACACTTAAACTAGGGTTTATGCTAGACGATGATTCTTTGATGATTGAGTTATGATGATTCGTTCTGCACATTGACCTTCATATGATTTCTGTTATTGATGACGGCTGTTAGAATGATTAGGGTTTATGTGTTATTCGCATCTGCTGAAACTGATGTCTGTGAAACTGAACTGTCCGACGAAACAGGACTCTCGGCGAAACAGAATGTGTTTCGCCATGAACCATCGACGAATTAGAATCCTGTTTCGCCAAACAAGGCCACGACGAAACTGAATGTGTTTCGCCAACTATTGTGTTTCGCCAACTTGTGTGTTTCGCCAATATTTGTGTTTCGCCGAATGTATTATCTGTTCAATCTCTTGGGTTAATTCTGTTAAACTTAACTGGGTTAGATAACTGCTGTTATGATTAAAAGCAATACTTGTATGATTACAAATACGTGCAATGTGATACTCTGTGTTATTAACGCGATGTTCATGATGATGATATTTACGTGCAAACAACTTGAATGCAAACTGATTATGTATTCGTGCATACCTTAGGACGTGATTGATTAACCGTGAGCACATACTTAGCATACCGAGCAAACAAGGTGAGTTCACACTCTTTCTAAGGCATGGGATTCCCGGTGGTTTGGGAATGGGTTAAGAAACTAAAATGGAACCTACATATCCTCCTTGGGTAGGATATGTACCGCCATCCTCCATAGGTAGGATGCCAATGTAAATCCTGCGTATTCTCCTTGGGTAGAATATGTACGTTCGTCCGGTAGGACAACAACCTGTACGTTCGTCCGGTAGGACAACAACCTGTACGTTCGTCCGGTAGGACAACAACCTGTACGTTCGTCCGGTAGGACAACAACCTGTACGTTCGTCCGGTAGGACAACAACCTGTACGTTCGTCCGGTAGGACAACAACCTGTACGTTCGTCCGGTAGGACAACAACCTGTACGTTCGTCCGGTAGGACAACAACCTAAACGATACGGCCACTAACCTTCGCACAGATGTCTGGAGGACCGCGATACGGCCACTAATCTTCGCACAGATGTCTGGAGGACCGCGATGGGAATTAATAAGAAACATGGTTTACAAAACGAACAACTGATTTACGAAACGAATTCTATAACTGAATAACTAACTGTGAACTCGCTCAACTAGTTGTTGACTCTCTGTTACATGCCTTGCAGGACCTTAGGTACTTTTGGAGCTTGCACGGGAGGCACGGTCGTTGTGGACATGGATCGTGAATGTGATGTTAAACGTTATAACATTTTGTACTTAAACTTATGTTGGGTTTTACTTTAAATGCTTCCGCTACACACTTGTTTATATTTGGTTTTGTAAACACCTATCGTATTGATTAATGACTTTTGATATGATTATACTTATGTTCAATGTGATTGGTGGCTTGATCCTGGTCATGTCACGCCTCCAAGCGGTAGTACTCCGTGTGTGGATTTTGGGGGTGTGACAATTCAAACCACTGGTCCAATTATTACTCATCCCAGCTCAAACCCTAGACCACAAAACCACCAAAACACTATGCACTATGCCCAATATACCCCTGCTGCCCATGTTAACACTGCTCACTATGCTGCAACCCCTGTTCCTGTGCATTATGTTCAAACCACTGTTCCCCAAATTCAGTATGTCCAAGCCCCTGTTCCCCAGGTTCAGGTGCAACAAGTTGCACCTCAACAAACTGCACCAACAGTGGTTCAACCAGACCAACAAAGCTTTTTCACACAAGGGCTGGTTGACTGGAGCAGTTTACCTGAGGAGTTAGGAGATGACAATTTTGCACTGTATGCTCAAAGCACTGTTTCTGGTAATGATATTTGTTTTGTAGCTTTGGAGACCAAACAGGAGGGGCTGGAAGCTGAAGAAAAACATTCAAGTGCTGAAACAGTGGACAAAATTAATGAAGCAGTGGTTACTGCTGTGACTGAGGAAGTACTGTTGGAAGAAAGTTCAAAACCCCTGCTGGAACCACTATCAGACCCTTGGTCCAAAGAAGAAGAAGAAGAGAAGAAAGAAGGTGAGAAGGAAGAGAGAGCTGAAGAAGAAAGTGATCATCCATGTGATTGTGACATGATGGCTGCAACCAAGGTATCACCTCAAGTTCTTAAAAACTTGTGTTCAGACAAATGCATTATAGCATTTGCTAACATCAAAGAGGTGAATGAAAACCTTAGGGATAGGTTGTTAACTTCCGAAGTTCAATTTGAAAAGTCATTAAAAGAACTTAAAAATAAGTTGAATGAAAAAGAAAGTGAGATCTGTAGCTTAAAACAAGAGCAGAGCATAACCAAGGACCAACTCCAAACAATGATAGAAAAATATCAAAGTTGCAAAAAGGAGTTGGAAGCCACCCAAAACACTTGTGAAAAATTGGTGGAATCCTGCAAAGGTTATGAAGTAATGCTTGAAAAACATATCAAAAGCAATGTAAAATTTGGTGTTGGTTTTAGAAAACATGATCAAGTTGAAAACAATGCTGTAAATGAATCTGGTTTTGTTGAAATCATTCCCACAAACAAGGATAGCCAAGAGGTTAAAATAACTGATAAACTTGGTGACAAGATCACTCTGGAAAGATTTGTGGATACCTCAACTTTTGAGGAGCTTGAGAAATACCAATTTAAACCCACATGGTCTGATGAGTGTGACATCCTTGAAAACTTTAAACCTATGGACTTCACAACCACTGATGGTGTTAAAGCTCATAAGGCCAAGGTTATTCCTCTTAAGGATATCCCAATAGTGGTTCAAAACTCTGTTGCAAAGGAGTCTGAAAAGAGGAAAAAGAGAGAAAAGGTTAAAAACTTATTTTGTGATTTATGTGAAAAGAAGAATCATCTAACAAAAGATAGTTTTCATCTAAAAGCATATGATATCAACAAAACAAGTGTCATTGGGCCTGCTGAGAGCTGCACCATCTGTGGCAAATCAAACCACAAAACTCAAGAATGTGTGTATCTCAAATCCTTTGATGTAAAAAAGAATGAATACACTACAAAAACATCCTTGAGTTCATCAAACTCATCTGTTAAATTCACCAAGAATCAACCACTGTTTGTGCCAATTCAAACAGCTGTCACCAAACAGCTGAACCAAACCTCTGTCAAAAGAGATGTTCAGGTGACTGATGCACCCCCTGCTAACCAATACCGAAGAGGTAAAGGTCAACCACCATACCCAAGGGTCCCACATGTCTATGAAACCTACAAAAGGCCCTTTAAACCTAGAGTAAACAGGCATCCCTTTGGGTATCAACAGCTGGTTGGGCAAGAACCCCAACAGTCGTTAGAGAAAAACAGTTCAAAAACTGTCCAAACCCCTGACCTAACCACTGTCCATCCACCTGAACTTGACCTAGACACTGTTGAGACCCCATCCAAAGCCTTATTGGCTTTGGAGACCCTAATGAACTAACCTTTTACTTGATGTGCAGGGAGCTTCTGCATGCTTAGATAGTCTATTGTATGTAGATAGTGGAGGCTCCAGGCACATAACAGGATGTAGAGCCCTAGTCAAAGATTTCAAAACTCATGGAGGGGGTGACATATCCTTTGGTAATAATAGTAAAGGGAAGGTTATGGGGTCTGGTATAGTTCAGTCTGGTAATGTTAAGTTTGAAAATGTCAATCTGATAGACAATCTAAAATTCAACCTCTTAAGTGTCTCTCAAATGAGTGATAAGGGCTATGGCTCATTCTTTACAAAAGAGTGTTTTAGGATTGTTGGACCAGAAATGGTTGAAAAGATTAAAGAAATAATAAAAAATGGAAAAACCTAACTTGTTGCTCAAAGGAGTGGCAATGTCTATGTGGTGGATATGTCAAAAGAGAGCCCCAGGATTGATGCCTCTCAGCTGCCTCTAACAAAGAGACAGAATTATGGCACAAGAGATTGGGGCACACAAATCTCAAGATAATCACTGCTATATCCAAACAGGGGTTAGTAAGAGGTTTACCTCAAAAATTGTTCACTTGTCCTGAGCATTGTGTTTCCTGCCTAAAAGGAAAATAACATAAAAGCTCATACAAATCAATTGAAGAGTCCAAAACAACCAAGTGCTTGCAAATGCTTCACATGGATTTGTTTGGCCCAGTTAAAGTCATGAGTCTTAGGAAGAAAATATATTGTTTGGTTATTGTTGATGACTTTTCTAGGTTTACATGGACTTACTTTTTACACTCCAAAGATGAGACTGCAGTCATTCTGCAAGACTTTGTTACACAGGTTGAAAAGCAATTTGACTTGCCAGTAAAAGTCTTCAGGAGTGTCAATGGCACAGAGTTCAGAAATAAGGAGTTAGATGATTTCTTTGTGTCAAAAGTAATTGTAAGGCAGTACAACATTCCAAGAACACCAGAGTAAAATGGGGTTGTTGAAAGAAAGAACAGGACATTGATTGAGGCTGCCAGAACCATGCTTGCTGATTCAGGTTTGCCATTAACTTTTTGGGCAGAGGCAGTAAACACTGCTTGCTATGTCCAAAACAGAGTTTTAATCAACCCCAGGCATCAAAAGACTGCTTATGAACTTCTATTTAAAATAAAGCCATTGATTTCATATTTCAAAGTTTTTGGCTGCCCATGCTTCATTTTAAACTTAAAAGATTCTATCTCAAAGTTTGCAGCCAAAATTGATTGTGGTTATCATCTGGGATACTCAACCACTGCTAAGGCCTACAAAGTGTTTAACACAAGGACCAAAATAGTGAAAGAGACTTTGAATGTGAAGTTCAATGAACTTTCATCAATGAAAATCCCAGCAAACCCTGCAGAATTATTTGATCTTGATAAATTCACATTTGAAAGTGTTGCTGTCAAGACTAACAATGCAGGTCCATTAGAAAATTCCCCATCAGACTATGGATATGAAATCCTTATTCCACAACAAAAGTTTGCATCAAATGGTAGAGCAGCAGATGTTCAAAACAACTGTCAAAACTCAACCACTGCTACCTCAACAGTTGTTGACCAAAGTAGCCCATTAACCCCTGCTTCCTCATCATTAAACACTGTTGATAAAGGTCCTCAAATAGTGGATAAAAGTCAGCATGTGTCCACACCACTACCTCCTATTCCACCTCCATTTGAAGCCACTACTGGATCATCAAAGTCACCAGCAGTGGTTAGCTCAGATGATTCACATCTGCAGCCCTCACCATTAAATGCCATTGTTCCCTACAAAGGAGATATAATCTTCTTGAAGTCTCATCCACCTGACCAAATCATTGGCAACATCAGTGAAGGGGTGCTCACAAGAAGTCAATCCCAAAACATCAGACTTTTTGTTGGTTTCCTATCTCTCCATCAGCCAGTCAAGTACCAAGAGGCACTAAAAGACAACAGCTGGGTAGAAGCCATGCAATAGGAGCTCCAACAGTTTAAAAGACAACAAGTATGGGAACTTGTACCACTGCTAGAGGGTGTGAGTCCTATTGGCACAAAGTGAGTCTTCAAAAACAAAACTGATGAAAGGGGTATTGTTGTCAAGAATAAAGCTAGGCTTGTGGTTCAAGGTTTCAGACAGGAAGCGGGCATTGACTATGATGAAACATTTTCCCCTGTAGCCAGATTGGAAGCTATCAGACTGTTCCTGGCCTTTGCTGTCAACCACAACATCAAGGTGTATCAAATGGATATCAAATGTTCTTTCCTCTATGGTAAGATTCAAGAAGAGGTATATGTTTGTCAACCTCCAGGCTATGAGGATCCATTTAATCCAAATCATGTCTACAAGTTAAATAAAGATTTGTATGGACTGAAACAAGCACCTAGAGCTTGGTATGAAACTCTTTCCACTTTCTTACTTTCCATTGGTTTCACAAGAGGTAAAATAGATAAAACACTGTTTTTAAAATGGTGAGGGAAGGACTTGATGATTGTCCAGATTTATGTGGATGACATCATTTTTGGAAGCACATGTAATAAAACGTGTGAAGAGTTTAGGCAACTCATGACAGCTGAGTTTGAGATGAGTGCAATGGGTGAACTCCAGTGCTTTCTTGGTCTCCAAGTAAGGCAACTGCAAACTGGCACTTTTATCCATCAAGGCAAATATGCCAAAGAACTTTTAAAGAAATTTGAGATGGATGATTGTAAGCCATGCAGTACACCCATTGCAACCAATAAAATAGTCATGTCCGATGAAAAGGATGATTTGGTTGATCAAACTTTATATAGAAGCATGATTGGGTCTTTATTATACCTAACTGCATCTAGGCCAGACATTATGTTTGCAACATGTGTTTGTGCAAGATCCCAATCAGCGCCTAGAAAGTCAAACTTAATTGTTGTAAAAAGGATATTCAGATACCTAAAAGGTGCTCCCACACTTGGTATCTGGTATCCAGCTGATGGAAATATCAGGCTTTCAGGTTTCTTAGATAGTGACTTTGCTGGATGTGACAAGACAAGGAAGTCCACTTCAGGAGGGTGCCAATTCCTAGGCAGTTGCTTAGTGTCTTGGCAAAGCAAAAAGCAAGCAGCTGTTTCCACATCCACTACTGAGGCAGAGTATATAGCTGCTGCAAGCTGTACAGCCCAACTGCTTTGGCTTCAAAATCAACTACTGGATTTTGGTATCACTGCCCTAAAGACACCTCTCATGTTGGGCAGTCAGGCAGCAGAAAATATCATCAAAAATCTAGTATCCCATTCAACCACCAAGCACATTGATATCAGACATCACTTTGTGAGGGATTGCTATGAAAAATGTTTGATTTCTCTGCACCATGTTCCAACTAAAGATCAGCTGGCAGATGTGCTAACAAAAGCATTAGACACATCCACCTTTGAAAGCTTGATCTCTAGGATTGGCATACTGAACATGGAATAACAAGCAAAATCTTGTTTTTTTTTTATGAATAAAAGCATTAAAATGTTTTCAGAAAATCAAATTCCATCCTTAAAAATAGCTAAAATGAAAATTTTTCATAAATCCTTAAAAGTCTGCTATAACCACTATTTTTGGTTCAAACATCTGTTGTGTTCAAAGCTGTCCACTGCTGAAAGTCAACCTCTGTTCTCTCATTTCCTTGGTAATCATTGTTGTTCAAAATCAGTGCTTTAAACCACTGCTAGATGGCTATCCACTGATACTTCAACGTCTCCCACTGCTTTCATTTGTCCCTTTCACAAACCACTGACACTTATACCATTAGTGGTTTTCTAATCAACTGTCTTCCATTTTGTACCTTTCCATCAGAGGTTGGCACGTGGACAGTACATATCCGTCAGATCTTTGTAACCGCTGCCACGTCAGCATTCACTTTTTCCTTTACAAAACTGTGACAACTCGAGTTTCCAAGGTTTCGCCTCTATACGTTACTTGCTTTAAGTTGTGTTTTGTGAATTAATTGCATCGAAACCATGTACTATGATTGGTGTTAAGCTGTTTATGTTGATATGTGTATATGTGCTCTATATTTGTATTGATAATAGTATGGTATAGTTAAAACCAAGTATTGGAGCCCTGCCGAAAACACTCGTTTGAAAACCCCCCTGCGAAATCACCCTGGACGAAAACACTTGACACCAAGTGTTTTCATCAATATGGTGGACCGACGGAAACAAGATGGGCTTCGGCCCAGTAACGATCATATTATAGTATTTTGATCTTAAGCTTTACGCGGATGTTTGATTAGACGAACCCTAATCACCTACCCCTCTCCCTTTCGTTTTCCTTGAACCCGACGGCTACCTTCTCCTCAGTTGAATTCGGATCGGCCTGGTTTAAATCATGCAGTGTTCGGTTAGTGGTTCTTATCTGTGGCATCTATATTTGTATGATATTGTTTAGTTGTGATATTGAATGAAATTAATGATTGATTAATTGTGATAATATGTGAAGATGTTATACAGTTATGGGTATGTTGTTGTTGTGATCGTGTATGATTAAATAGTTGAGTATATGTAATTTATAATTGAATATTGCATGGCTCAATGTTTTCAAGTAATGTCTATGTATACTCAGACAATATCACGTGATACTATCAGATTGTTTAACTTTTATCAAATAAAAATTTAAGGTGTAATTTGTTTAGTGGACCTCCAATGATCGAATTTCAATAACAATTATTGTATCTGGGTCGACATCATCAATACAATTCACATGACTTACACTTTAAATGATTTTTGAATTTGAATTAGAAAGTGGGCTGTTGTCAGTGTAGGTTTATGATAATTGGGCCGTTCAAATCAAGTAGGCTGACACTAATATTAAGTTTAGGTTGAGTATATGGATTATGAACATGATCGTAGGAATGAAAATGGGAGAAACTGTTGTTATGGTTACACAAAACTTGTATGGATTGAAATGGATTTCACCTAAATAGTGATTTCGTCCAAAAAGGGATTTCGCCAAAGTCTGTGAATTGTCATGTGATTTCGTGAGTGTTACTCAGTAACATGGTTGATTTATTTACTTCGTTAGTTTATTAACTTGGTTAAGTTACTAACCTTGTTAACTTTGTTAATTCCGTTAAGTACATAACATTACAAGTTTATTAACTCTGTTAAGTTGATAAATTCCGTTAGTCATTAACTCACTCTGTAAAGTTTATTAAC
Source organism: Helianthus tuberosus (assembly GCA_030545235.1). Taxonomy (NCBI): domain Eukaryota; kingdom Viridiplantae; phylum Streptophyta; class Magnoliopsida; order Asterales; family Asteraceae; genus Helianthus; species Helianthus tuberosus. The sequence goes on along the minus strand of CM060365.1, from coordinate 180,284,397 downwards.
TATGTTCGTATGTCAACCCTGTTAGCATGTTAACTCTGTTAGAACGATAGCTCTGTTGATACGTAAATTCGGTTGCATGTTAACTCTGTTAAACCTGTTAATTGATAACCCATGTTAGAATAGACTGAAAACTCAATTACGTGAAACACGAATTGTACGAACATGAAATAACTGTTATGTACTACTTGTTAATGATCGCCTAAGCACACTTCGTGACATAGATGGTATGTGAATCTATACGAACTTAACTGATGGAGTATACGTGTATAACTATAGGACTTGATTGATTACTTGCGAGCACATACTTTAGCATACCGAGCAAACCAAGGTGAGTTCACACTCTAACCAAGGCATGGGATTCCCGGGGATTGGGAATGGGTTGAATGATGGGATTTAACAATTACTCGTACTTACACGGCTACTAGACTATCTACCATCGTCCTCGGGTTAAGGAGGGCACATACGTAAAACCTACGTAAACAAATACTTACCACTGTCCTCAGGTTTCGAGGGACACTTACGTAAAACCTACGTAACTCACACATGCTACTGTCTTCCGGGGTCAGGAAGGACACTTACGTAAAACCTACGTAAACCCCACGCGTACCACTGTCCTCGGGTAAAGAAGGGCACTTACGTAAAACCTACGTAAACCTTGTACGTACTACTGTTCTCGGGTTAAGAAGAACACTTATGGTTACAAATAGTCTAGTGTAAATACAAACATGGGAAGCCCCCACTGATAGAAAATACAAACATGGGAAGCCCCCACTAATAGTAAATACAAACATGGGAAGCCCCCACTGATAGTACATACAACATGGGAAGCCCCCACCAATTGAATCTACACAACGGCTTAGTTAATAACGCATAGTTATGCAACGAACTTACTTACTGTGAACTCGCTCAACTAGTTGTTGACTCTCTGTTACATGCCTTGCAGGTCCATAGGTATTCTTGGAGCTTGCACGGGAGGCGCGGTCGTTGTGGGCACGGATTGTGGATGCTTTTATGAAAACGTTATGGCTCTTTGAACTAAACACTTGTGTTGGATTTTCTATACTATGCTTCCGCTACCTATACTATGTTTTTGATTGGACACCAATTGTATTGTGATGGATTACATTTACTTTTACTTATTACTTATATGTTCAATATGATTGGTGGCTTGATCCTGGTCAGTCACGCCTCCAAGCGGTGATACTCCGCGCGTGGATTTTGGGGGTGTGACAGATTGGTATCAGAGCCATTGGTTAAAGAGAACTCGGTTTTAATAAGGGGAAAACATTTTTATTAAAACCAGACTATAACCTGTACAGTGCTCAACAATCCACAACGACGCTTCGCTCCACGTGCAAGACTCAACATTCTAGGTGATACGATTTATGTTTACATTGCCTACATGCTAGATTACATAGAACTTTGCTCATGGTATGCTTAGATAAACGTAGCAACTGTTGATTGAAACACTTATGTGCTTACTCTCTTCTGTCCTCGCACTTTCGCGAACCTCTCTCACTCATGTTCTCTTTGATATCAAGATCATGAGTGGACGCGTTAACCTAAATCAAGCCCAGTTGGCGGCTTTGATCACTCAACAAGTTACTGCAGCACTCGCAGCTGCCCAGGCAGGATGTATAACCTGCCATCACCACTTACTCTAGGATCTCTAGATCCTACTCTCGTAAACCAACACTCGTGCTTAAGTATGTTTACTCTTACGCACACGACAGGTCAACATGCTCAGCCACCTGTGTGCACGTTCAAAACTTTCATAGACTGTCGTCCTAGTACTTTTAGTGGCACTGAAGGGGCCGTTGGACTCCTCCACTGGTTCGAGAAGCTCAAATTGGTCTTCGAAATGTGTGAATGCCCTGAGGCTCGCAGGGTGAAGTATGCCACTGGTACTCTCGAAGGCACTGCGCTAACTTGGTGGAACGCGCAAGTTCAGATGCTGGGGCTGGCGGCTGCTAATGCCACCCCATGGAATGATTTTATGGAACTGATCAAACGTGAATACTGTAGTCGTGATGACATCCACAAGCTGGAAGTGGAGTTCTTTAACCTGAAGATGACAGGGTCAGAGATAGAAGCGTACACAAAACGATCCAACGAACTGGCAGTGTTATGTCCAACTACCTCCCATCAAGCGCATTGAGCTGTACCCCAAAGGCTTAGTACCAGAGATTCAAAGTCATGTGACTCCTGCTAACCTTGCTACTATCCAGGATGTTACTCATTTTGTTCATCGTCTCACCGACCGGGCAGTGGAACAGAACAAGCTGCCTAAGCATATTGGTACTACTACTACTACTTCTGCTACTTCCAGTGACAACAAACGCAAGTGGGATGGAAATTTTAGCAAGGGTTTCACTTCGGTTCAATCTCAGTCGAGTACAGGAGCCCCAGTCAGCAGTCTTTTGGTAATTGAAGTGAGGGTGGATACAGGGGAAACCACCCTAAGTGCTATCGATGTAATTTACACCACAACGGGCCGTGCAACAAAGATCGTTGTCAGAGATGCAACAAGCTTGGTCATGGAGCCAAGGATTGTAGAAGCTCACGTCTTGCAAACCAGAACCGACAACAGCAGCCACAAGCTCCACAGAATCAGCAGCAACAGCAGGGTAACAAGGGATGTTATCAGTGTGGTGCTAAAGGTCACTTCATGAGACACTGCCCACAGTTGAACCAGAACCAGAATCAGAACCACAACAACAATGGAGACAACAACGGGGGTAATAACGACGGCAATGGTGCCAGGGGTCGAGTGTTCGTGATTGGTCAGGGTGATGCTAGGTATGACCCCAACGTGGTGATGGTTTCGACATCGTTATTGGTATGGATTGGTTACCTCAACATCGAGCAGAGATTCTTTGCAAAGAGAAGATCGTCCGCATTCCTCATGCTGGTTAAGAACCTTTGGTAATTCATGGTGACAAGCTCCTGGAGCAGCGCCCATAGCCCGAGCACCTTATCGCTTAGCTCCAACCGAACTGGAAGAACTGTCCAAACAATTGCAAGAACTCTTGGATAAGGATTCCATTCGTCCTAGCTCTTCGCCCTGGGGAGCTCCAGTCTTGTTTGTGAAAAAGAAAGACGGTACCTTCAGAATTGCATCGACTATCGTGAACTCAACAAGGTGACTATGACGAATCGTTATCCTCTACCACGTATTGACGACTTGTTCGACCAGCTGCAAGGGTCGACCTACTATTCAAAGATTGATTTGAGATCGGGATATCACCAACTGAGAGTCCGAGAAGAGGATGTCTCCAAAACAGCCTTTAGAACCCGTCATGGACATTATGAGTTTTTGGTCATGCCTTTTGGGCTGACAAACGCACCTGTGGTCTTCATGGACTTGATGAATCGAGTGTGCAAGCTGTACCTAGACAAGTTCGTTATTGTATTCATCGACGACATCCTGATCTACTCTTAGAGTCAGGAGGAACACGAGCAACGTTTACGACTTATTTTGGAACTCCTACGAGCAGAACAGCTATACGCCAAGTTTTCAATATGCGACTTCTGGCTTCGTGAAGTCCATTTCCTAGGCCATGTAGTAAACAAGGATGGGATTCACGTTGATCCATCCAAGGTAGACTCGATTAAGAACTGGTCTGCACCTCGTACACCAACGGAAATTCGCCAATTCTTGGGATTGGCAGGTTACTACAGGAGGTTCATTAAGGATTTTTTTTCTAAGATTGCACAGCCTCTCACTTCACTGACGCAGAAAGGCGTTGTTTATCGATGGGGAAATGCACAGGAAGTAGCGTTTCAACACTTAAAGGATAGACTTTGCAGTGCACCTATCCTTTCATTGCCAGAGGGCACAGACGACTTCGTGGTTTACTGCGACGCATCAATTCAGGGTCTTGGTTGTGTGCTGATGCAACGGGATAAGGTTATACCTACGCCTCACGCCAACTCAAAGTTCATGAAAAGAACTACACTACACATGACTTAGAGCTGGGAGCTGTTGTTTTTGCACTTAAGATATGGAGACACTACCTGTATGGTACCAAGTGTGCCATCTACACTGATCACAGAAGCCTCGAGCATATCTTTAAACAGAAGGAACTTAATATGAGACAACGATGATGGGTCGAACTGCTGAACGATTACGAATGCTCAATCAGGTACCACCCGGGCAAAGCCAATGTTGTGGCTGACGCCCTCAGTCGAAAGGACACTGCGCCTAAGCGCGTACGAGCTTTACAACTTACTATACAGTCTAGTCTTCCTTCCCAAATACGAAATGCTCAGGTAGAAGCATTGAAACCAGAAAACGTCAGGGCTGAAGCCCTGCGCGGTTCAAGGCAACGCTTAGAACAGAAGGAAGACGGTGCTTACTACGTCACAGGACGCATTTGGGTCCCACTTTATGGCAACCTACGAGAGCTTGTGATGGATGAGGCACACAAGTCTCGCTACTCAGTACAGCCGGGTTCAGATAAAATGTATCACGATATCAAAACTATGTATTGGTGGCCTAGCATGAAGGCCCACATAGCAACATACGTTAGCAAGTGCTTGACCTGTGCGAGAGTCAAGGCGGAATACCAGAAACCTTCAGGCCCCCTTCAACAACCAGAGATACCACAATGGAAATGGGAGCAAATTTCCATGGATTTTGTTACTGGCCTACCTAGATCACAACGTGGTAACGATACGATTTGGGTGATCGTGGATCAACTCATAAAGTCTGCTCACTTCTTGGCTATCAAGGAAATGGATAAGTTCTCCACGCTAGCAAACGTATATCTTAAGGAAGTTGTCTCGAGGCACGGGGTGCCCACCTCTATTATTTCCGATCGTGATGCACGTTTCACTTCAGAACTTTGGCAAGCGATGCACAAATCTTTCGGTTCACGATTAGACATGAGCACAACTTATCACCCGCAAACGGATGGGCAGTCTGAACGCACCATCCAAACCTTTGAAGACATGCTTAGGGCATGTGTGATTGACTTTGGCAACGGCTGGGAAAAGCATCTGCCACTTGTGGAATTTTCGTACAATAACAGCTACCACACCAGCATTAAAGTTGCTCCGTTTGAGGCATTGTACGGGCGTAAATGCCGGTCACCTCTTTGTTGGGCAGAGGTGGGAGATAGTCAGATCACTGGTCCAGAACTTGTGGTAGACACAACAGAACGAATTGCCCAAATACAACAACGAATGGCGGCAGCTCGTGACCGTCAGAAAAGCTACGCCGATAAGGGCAGGAAACCACTTGAGCTCCAGGTTGGGGAGCGGGTACTACTCAAAGTCTCACCCTGGAAGGGTGTGGTTCATTTTGGCAAGCGAGGTAAACTTAACCCCCGATACGTCGGACCTTTCGAAGTCATCGAGAAGATAGGCAAGGTGGCCTACAAACTGAACTTACCAGCAGAACTCAGTGCAGTTCACAACGTTTTCCACGTGTCGAATCTGAAGAAGTGTCTGTCAGATGAGACCCTCATAGTTCCTTTGAAGGAGCTCACTATCGACGAACAGTTGCATTTCGTCGAAGAACCAGTTGAAATCACGGACCGGGATGTTAAGGTCCTCAAGAACACTAGAATACCTCTTGTTCGAGTTCGTTGGAACTCCCGTCGTGGCCCAGAGTTCACCTGGGAACGAGAAGATCAAATGAAACTCAAGTATCCCCAGTTATTCGGAAACAGTGCAACCACTACTGAGGCTGAAGCTACAACAGAATTTCGGGACGAAATTCCAAATCAACGGGGGGATGATGTGACACCCCAGGAAAACCAGTAAACTACACAACACAACTAGCTTCCTCAGTAACCACGTGCTAAATTTCGGGACGAAATTTCTTTCAAGTTGGGGATAATGTGACAACTCGAGTTTTTTCAAGGTTTCGCCTCTATACGTTACTTGCTTTAAGTTGTGTTTTGTGAATTAATTGCATCGAAACCATGTACTATGATTGGTGTTAAGCTGTTTATGTTGATATGTGTATATGTGCTCTATATTTGTATTGATAATAGTATGGTATTGTTAAAACCAAGTATTGGAGCCCTGCCGAAAACACTCGTTTGAAAACCCCCCTGCGAAATCACCCTGGACGAAAACACTTGACACCAAGTGTTTTCATCAATATGGTGGACCGACGGAAACAAGATGGGCTTCGGCCCAGTAACGATCATATTATAGTATTTTGATCTTAAGCTTTACGCGGATGTTTGATTAGATGAACCCTAATCACCTACCCCTCTCCCTTTCATTTTCCTTGAACCCGACGGCTACCTTCTCCTCAGTTGAATTCGGATCGGCCTGGTTTAAATCATGCAGTGTTCGGTTAGTGGTTCTTATCTGTGGCATCTATATTTGTATGATATTGTTTAGTTGTAATATTGAATGAAATTAATGATTGATTAATTGTGATAATATGTGAAGATGTTATACAGTTATGGGTATGTTGTTGTTGTGATCGTGTATGATTAAATAGTTGAGTATATGTAATTTATAATTGAATATTGCATGGCTCAATGTTTTCAAGTAATGTCTATGTATACTCAGACAATATCACGTGATACTATCAGATTGTTTAACTTTTATCAAATAAAAATTTAAGGTGTAATTTGTTTAGTGGACCTCCAATGATCGAATTTCAATAACAATTATTGTATCTGGGTCGACATCATCAATACAATTCACATGACTTACACTTTAAATGATTTTTGAATTTGAATTAGAAAGTGGGCTGTTGTCAGTGTAGGTTTATGATAATTGGGTCGTTCAAATCAAGTAGGCTGACACTAATATTAAGTTTGGCTTGAGTATATGGATTATGAACATGATCGTAGGAATGAAAATGGGAGAAACTGTTGTTATGGTTACACAAAACTTGTATGGATTGAAATGGATTTCACCTAAATAGTGATTTCGTCCAAAAAGGGATTTCGCCAAAGTCTGTGAATTGTCATGTGATTTCGTGAGTGTTACTCAGTAACATGGTTGGTTTATTTACTTCGTTAGTTTATTAACTTGGTTAAGTTACTAACCTTGTTAACTTTGTTAATTCCGTTAAGTACATAACATTACAAGTTTATTAACTCTGTTAAGTTGATAAATTCCGTTAGTCATTAACTCACTCTGTAAAGTTTATTAACTATGTTCGTATGTCAACCCTGTTAGCATGTTAACTCTGTTAGAACGATAGCTCTGTTGATACGTAAATTCGGTTGCATGTTAACTCTGTTAAACCTGTTAATTGATAACCCATGTTAGAATAGACTGAAAACTCAATTACGTGAAACACGAATTGTACGAACATGAAATAACTGTTATGTACTACTTGTTAATGATCGCCTAAGCACACTTCGTGACATAGATGGTATGTGAATCTATACGAACTTAACTAATGGAGTATACGTGTATAACTATAGGACTTGATTGATTACTTGCGAGCACATACTTTAGCATACCGAGCAAACCAAGGTGAGTTCACACTCTTACCAAGGCATGGGATTCCCGGGGATTGGGAATGGGTTGAATGATGGGATTTAACAATTACTCGTACTTACACGGCTACTAGACTATCTACCATCGTCCTCGGGTTAAGCAGGGCACTTACGTAAAACCTACGTAAACAAATACTTACCACTGTCCTCAGGTTTCGAGGGACACTTACGTAAAACCTACGTAACTCACACATGCTACTGTCTTCCGGGGTCAGGAAGGACACTTACGTAAAACCTACGTAAACCCCACGCGTACCACTGTCCTCGGGTAAAGAAGGGCACTTACGTAAAACCTACGTAAACCTTGTACGTACTACTGTTCTCGGGTTAAGAAGAACACTTATGGTTACAAATAGTCTAGTGTAAATACAAACATGGGAAGCCCCCACTGATAGAAAATACAAACATGGGAAGCCCCCACTGATAGTAAATACAAACATGGGAAGCCCCCACTGATAGTACATACAACATGGGAAGCCCCCACCAATTGAATCTACACAACGGCTTAGTTAATAACGCATAGTTATGCAACGAACTTACTTACTGTGAACTCGCTCAACTAGTTGTTGACTTTCTGTTACATACCTTGCAGGTCCATAGGTATTCTTGGAGCTTGCACGGGAGGCGCGGTCGTTGTGGGCACGGATTGTGGATGCTTTTATGAAAACGTTATGGCTCTTTGAACTAAACACTTGTGTTGGATTTTCTATACTATGCTTCCGCTACCTATACTATGTTTTTGATTGGACACCAATTGTATTGTGATGGATTACATTTACTTTTACTTATTACTTATATGTTCAATATGATTGGTGGCTTGATCCTGGTTCAAAGCTGTCCACTGCTGAAAGTCAACCTCTGTTCTCTCATTTCCTTGGTAATCATTGTTGTTCAAAATCAGTGCTTTAAACCACTGCTAGATGGCTATCCACTGATACTTCAAAGTCTCCCACTGCTTTCATTTGTCCCTTTCACAAACCACTGACACTTATACCATCAGTGGTTTTCTAATCAACTGTCTTCCATTTTGTACCTTTCCATCAGAGGTTGGCACGTGGACAGTACATATCCGTCAGATCTTTGTAACCGCTGCCACGTCAGCATTCACTTTTTCCTTTACAAAACCCTGATCAAAACCCCAAACAAGGTTTTCACTGTCGAATTGAATTCAAAATTCCTTTCTCAAAGCAGTTACCAATCATTTCCCTTAAATCACTCACCATCTTCTTCATCTCGCAATCACACAAATCCTTCACCATTATTACAAAATCACTCACCATTCAAAATGGCCGATGATCTTCCACTCAAACTCCCACATAATTACTTGGGCTTACTTAAAAAACCAAGTCATACTGAAACCTTTGATTCCATTATTGATACCATGTCATCTTCAAAGTACAAAACTTTGTTGACTTGTGATGCTCCAATTTACAAGGACACCCAGCAAGAATTTTGGAAAAAGGCTACATTGGAAACTACGGATAAAACCCCCATAGCCATAAATTCTTCTATAAAGGGTGTTCCAGTCAAAATAACACCTCAAACCATATCGGAGGTTTTTGAACTCAATGATCTTGAAGGTAAAACATCTTTCCCAAAAACAGAGTATCAACGTGATTTCATTGAAAGAGGTTATGAGGAACAAATGAAAAAAGATACTTTACAAAAAGGTAGCTTTCCTCCTACCACAAGGTTTTTGTTTCACACTCTTCTCATGTGTGTTTCTAATAAAACAACTGCTTTCAATGAAATCCCATTGAAGATTCAATACCTGGGTTATGCCATATTACAAGGAGAAAATTTTAACTATTCCCAGGAAATCTTCAATTATCTTGTTACAAATGTTAATAAAAAGGCATTTCTGCTCTTTCCAAGGTTTTTAAGTTATTATTTCACAAAGAAATTTGCAAAAGATAATGCTCATGTCCTTATTCAAGGAGAGCCTTTTCAAATGAATGGCCTTACACCTGAAACATTTACAAGGCTATCAAAAGTGTCCAAAACACAAGCAGAGGCTCCTGAGCAGACTTTAGCAGCTATCATTGCTCCTCAGGCACCTGCTGCTGAGCCCACTGCTCAAGGTGATCACAGCAGCAAAATAACTGCTATGAAACCCACACCTAAAACCACCAGAAAACCAAAACAAAACAAAACACAAAAGCCCCCCAAACCTAAAACAAAGGCAACTCTGGAAGATGAGATCCCAGAGCAACTGCCAGTGATAACACAAAGTCACCAGAAACCACTGCTGCTACTTCCTCATAGCAGATGGTAGAAAGATCTCAACCCATGCTTCAAACTCCTCCTGCTTCTTTTAAAAAAGAACAGGTTGTAAGAACAGGGACACCAAATTATGATGCTCTGGAATCACTTGCTTCCATCATCCACAGCCCACTGCCCGGGGCAAATTCGCTTTCTACACCTATCCTCACTTCCCAAATCCCCCCACAAACAAAACTTTTGTTGGATGCTCTTGATTTAAACCAAACACAAACCAGTCCTTCTCACTCACTTGTATATGAGAATATACCCCAACAAGTGATTGGGTCTGGTGTTTCAATCATTGCTAACCCACCAACAACACCTGAGGAGGTTACACCCCTTGAGTTACATGTAACTCTTGGTGGTAGTTCAAGTGAAGCAGCTACTACAAGTGTAGAACCCACTGGTTTACACTTGGACAGTATTTTCATCCCTAAGACTTCCTTGAAGGAAATTTCTTCTATGGGGCCCATGGAGTTTCCAGTTTTTACTGGGTCTCTTAAAATGGTAACCTCTTTTGGAGAAAGAAGTCCCCAGTACCAAGACAAAGGGGCATCAGGGGATGACTTTTGGGAAACTTTCCCTAAGTCAACCACTGATACAACCACTGCCAGTGGGAAATCAGATGATCCCATTAAGTTGAGTGATGGTTTAATGTACCGAGAATTGACGGATAGAGTTGACAAACTCGATACATCTGTTGCAGAAATCAAAGACATGCTGCAACAGTTGTTGAAAGTACAAAAGGTACCACCCACTGCTGCTCCAGCTCAAACATCTGTTCCAACATCTGTTCCTACTCCAAATGAGTTGTGGAGTTTATTTTAACCTTTGCTCATCCAACAAAGAGAATATGTTGATCAGCAACATGAAATACAAGTTCAAAAGATCAAAAATCTCATAGAGGCAAGGTTCAAAGATACACAGGCTGACATAAAGGCAATCAAGGCCCATTTATTGAATACCACTGGCACTGCTCCTCCCTCTATAATCTTTGTGGATAATCCACCACCAGCTGATGCCAAAAAGGGGGAGAAAATGAAGCAGTTGAAGAAAAAGGGATATGAAGATAGATTGTATATTGCACCAGACAATTCAAGTATGCTTGCAGACATCCCTAAGCCAGATGGTACTAAAAAGGTTGATGTAACCACAAATGCCATTGCTGATGCAAAAGCAAGGGTAAAAAGGGATATGGAGGCAAAGGATAAAGCAAGGTTTGAACAGGAGAAAATAGTTTTTATGGAAATGAATGAGCAGGGTACTTCTGAGCCAAAGGATGAAGAAAGACCTGAGCCAAAAAGAAACCAGCCCACTAGAAAAGTGAGGCAACCCAAACACATACCATCCAGATCCACAAAACATACTCCCAAACCTTCCAAAAGCTCCACACATCAATCTTCCAAACCAACAGTTGTTGTAACACCTGTTGTATCAACAACTGTTGGTACTTCAGTGGTTTCAGCAGTTGTTAACCCAACAACCACCACTTCAACTATAAACACTGCTCCCACTTTAACCACTACCAAACCAAAAACATCCTCACCACCAAAACAACCTCCTGCTAAAAAGCAGAAGACAGCTGATGACACATCATCAGTTGTAATGACAACAGTGGTTGAAACACCAGTTGTTTCAACAGCTGTTAGTCAGCCACCTTCCACTTCAATCACCACCACTCAAATCACTACTTCACAACCCTCCAAAACACCACCAGTCTCTCCTAATCCAAAAAGGAGAAGGATAATCTTGCAAGATGAAGATTCTTCACCACCACCAGAATCTTCACAACCATTGTCACTTGTTACCATTCCAAACCCTGTTCCACTCTCTTCAGCACAAGTCTTTAACCCAAACACTGCCATTACTCCTGCAGGGTTCCAGTATCCTTTAGAGCTTATAGCAGTTAGAGAGGAGATCAAATCCTTCTACTCTGAAGATGACCCTGCTAAAATGAGTTTACCATCTCTTCAAGGATATCCTAGGCCTAACAACATTGAAGAATATTTGAAGTTAAAGGCCCAACAAGTAGAGGATATCTCTAAAAGAAACTCACAAGGAAAATCTGACAAATAAATTTAAAGACACTATCAATTCCTGCTCACACAAGTCAGAACTTTGGAGCAGTTTTCAAAAGATTTGTGTCAAAAGCTTTCAGAAAGAGATGATGAAACCTTGAGAAAAGATTACATTGAGCATATTATGGCCTTCAAGAAATCCAAGGGTGAAAAAGCTCAGTATAAAGAATGGACAGTTGGTGAGCTCAAGGAGGAGTTAGAAAGAATTGAAAAAATGAATAAAGAGAAAGTTAAACATACTCCTCCTGTTTGGGCAAAGTACAAGAAGAATGTGCCTGATAAAGCATTAAAGTTGAAGAGAATGAAAGAGGAACTTATCACTGCTGATTTTGGATCAAGAAATCAGGTGACAAGGTGGAAAGAAGAAAAGGTGGAAAGAAGAAAAGGTGGTGGCCTCTTACCAAAAGCTGGAAGAGCTGAGAAAGAAGAATCCAAATATTCCACAAAAACCAGTCTATCCTGAAGCAGAGGTTTCAACTAGACCACCAAAGCTGCAAATCAGGAAATCCACTGCTCCACCTACTGCTCACTTTTATCAAAGAAGGAAACAAAAACAGATGGATGTAGAAAGAGCAGAGGATATAGAAGCAGGGAATGATATTATAAAATCAGTCCGCAAGCAGATGATATCTGAAAATCCTGAGCTTGCTCATGCTCAAAGTACTGCTCAGCCAGTTATCACCATGCCACCATCTCCAAACTCATCATCAATAAAACCTCTCCCAAGAAACCCACCGGATTCAAAAGTACTAAAGTGGAAATCTGACAAACAGACCCACGTACTGACTCTGATCAAATCTAGTGGTGAAGTGAAGAAAATATCAAGGGAACAAGCATTGGGCCTGGGTGTTGAAGATCTGCAAGATCTCCTTGATCTTACACTGTGTAGGGATGAGGATGACACAGATTCCTTGGACTTTGAATTACAATTCAAAGGTCAAATCAGGGAATTGTTGATGAGGCAATAAAGATCCATAATAATGAAGAGTTTTGGCATTATCTATTCCAGGGGGAGATTGTTGGGATTGAACCTTACCAAAGGAACAGTTGATTAACGCCAAAACTGAATCAGAGCAGTGGATCCATAATAAGCAGATGTTACTATTCATTCTCTCCCCTTGAAAGTGGCTAAACAAATGATGACCTCTATCTACTGCTCGTCTACAACAACTGTCCTTCAACAACTGCTGATGATTAAAGACTGTTGAAGACTAACACTGATGCTCAATCTACTGATCTGGGTCAAGCACTGCTGGATACATAATGCACTGCTGGAGTCACAACAGTGGAAGGAGAAAGCAGTAGTTTAGTCTATTCATTGTAATGTATTGTAATCAGTTGTTTGCATTAGCAGTAGTTGTATTAGAACAGTAGTTACAGGTTGTTAGGAGGTTAGATGTCACTTTCATGGTGACGTCAGCCAAGATGCCACAGTGGTTTGCTCGTGCCTATAAATAGAACAGTACCCTGTACTTTCACCACTTGTCTTCCTGCACGAACAATTCATTGTGAGCTCAGGCTGAGGGGGAGTTTGTGATACATGCATGCAATTGTAATTGAAGCTTGAAATAAATTCAATCTTTCGGTTCAATGATAAACATGTTTGTTGAAAGCATTTCTCCTATTTGATTGTGTGTGAAAGTTTGTTTCCATTTAGTTTCCGCTGCAATTACTTGTTCATTTTCATTAATTCTCAAACAAAAACACAATAAAAAAGAAACCCAGATCCTAACAAATCACAAACGCTGAACGTAAGTTATTTAGGATGATTGTATGTTAGATATAGTAGTTGGGATTAATGGGAAATACTATCGCATCGCCCTCTCAAATCGCATCGCAACGCACAACACGCGAATGGAAACGACAGCACTCGTCGCGCTAAACACTAGGATCGAGTGGCCAACCGATCGGATTGCCATCCGATCGAGGTGTCACCCGATCGGGCTGCCACCCGATCTACCAGCCATATCCCCACTTTCCATTTTAGGAAACCCTATAAATACCCCCATTTGTCACCTCACTTGATGGTGACAGCTCTCTACTCGAACCAGCCACACTCAAGCTCATTTCTCCCGATTTCTCTCAATTCTTGTAAGTTTTCAACCTAAATCTTGTACTTCTATGATCTACACACACTTCTACATCATTCTCTCTTTCAAAACTCAACTTTTAACCGTGAAATCAGTGGATTTGAGGTGTTCTAGGATGATGTCATCTTGGTGTTCTTATGAACTTCATGTTTTGGCTTCAATCCACCAAGAACAACTTAGATCTGGACGACTCCCACATGAATGAACAAAGGTCTTGCGTGGATCTGAACATATTCATGGTGAAAAAGGATTGAAAGATGGTTTTTCTAACTTTCTTTCAACTCTTTTACACTCAATGCACTCAAATCCGATGGAATCGGAGCTTGTTCTGATCTTCTACTCATTCTTAGTGATGTATCAGTGCTAGATCTGAATTCTATCCGATAGATAGTTGATTTCGGGTTTGAACATGAACCACCGTCTTGAACCGTGTACTGGTCGGACTAGGGTGATTCCTGTTCGGTCGGGTCACTTGGGTCAAGATGAGGTTCCTATTGTTTAAACAAGCTATCATAACGTCTCGTTCAAACAACAAAACTTCAAACAAAATCAAGTGGCAAGACGATCAGATCGTCGGGACGGATTGCCGTCCGATCGGATTGCCATCCGATCGACCGGCCATCCGATCGGGTTGCACATTGGTTCAACACTTAAACTTTTATTCCAACTATTCAAGGATCTGAACGTTGAACGGATTACCGCCCGATCGGATTGCCATCCGATCGAGCGACCGACCGATCGTGTGACGTTTGGGACTTTGATACTTAAACAATTTTCAACATATTCAATGCACAAGACTGCCACCCGATCGGATTGCTATCCGATCGAGTGACCGTCCTGTTGTTAACTTGTTCTCAAAATTAGAAGCCTCGCCAATTGGATTGCCGTCTGATCAAACGACCGTTCGATCGACCGACCTGAAGGGTAGAGATACTTCTCTATTTTCAAAATGCTACAACGAAAACTTCAAAAGTTAAACCATCATACACAAACACATCCTCACCAAGCGAGGTGTCAATCCAATCGAATGGCCATCCGATCGGATGACCATCCGAACGGATTGCCACCCGATCGGATTGCCACCCGATCGACTGGCCATCCGATCGGATTGCCATCCGATACTTGGTTACCCTTCACCGTTTTACGCGCCAACTTCCGCTTATGCTATCGTTAACTGTTCAGGGTGATCTCACTCTAGCGCTCCCTTCAATCCACAAACTCTACCGCTGTGAGTATACTCGAACCCTTTTTGCTTTACGCACTTTTGGGTGTTACATACGTTACTTATTCTAAATTACATCAAACACACTACGCAATACTTAAACTCTAACCGTTACTGCAAGTATACGTGATTCGATGAATGCTTGTTTGTTATGTTTACACATAGATTGCTGTCTACCTGCCTTAGCAACGATAGTACTATAGTTTGGACTCAGCACCTGTTCACTCAGGGGTTGTTAAGGACAACTAATCACATGGTTCACAGTGGTGAATATGTGTTACGAACTGCCTTGGGCAGTCAACCCGTAGTCATTGGTATCGATAGGATCATGCCGATAACTAACGTGCTTCACATCACACATTGTACGTGCTGGTTATGCGTAAACGATTTCGAACTCTATATGCTATTATTAAACTTGTATGCTCACCTTTACACTATGTGTATTGACTTTTACTTTAACGTATGTGACAGGTGCATAAGATGCTAGGACGCCTTGTTTGCTGTGTGATTAAATCGAGGCTAGGAAAGAGTCCTAGAAACAAATAAATAAATTCTCTATTTTGAAATCTGAGTTGTCGGATCAGTACTTGTTTGTGAGACAATTATTTGTAATAACTGTTTTAGTTGGATATGTTATAGTATGGTATGGGACATGACGTTTTAAATATCTGGTAATTAATAGTTGTTATGGATACTCATGGACAATCTTTTTCGCTCAGTGCCGCGCCCCGATGATTCCTCCATCGCTTGGGGTGTGACACCTTAAACTAGGGACAAGCCCAAAACTGGGGATAAACCCAAAGACTTTGGAGATTTGACCAAATACTTGATCCTTTGTAAAAAATACACCTACTTCTGCAAAACTCAGAACTTGATGAAAAAGGGTAAAGGATTCTAATAACATTGCCTTATAATCAAATGAATTAAAGAATTTGAGAAATAATAATCAAATCATTACCAGAATGAGGATCATATATCCTCTGAGGATCCTTAACATGAACTGAGTATTAGGATATCTAAGGATCATGGATCCTTACTACATGAAGTACTTCTTCAAATGGACAGCATTCCAAGCCCTTGGTAAATGATCACATTCCATTGTTAGTAAACGATATGCCCCTTTCCTGCCTGGGCTTCAATTAGGTAGGGGCCTTCCCACTTTGGTGCTAGCTTGCCATCAGCAGGATTTGTGGTATTTTGGAATGCTTTCCTAAACACCATGTCACCAACTTGAAATTTCCTGATCCTGACATTCTTGTTATAAGCCCCAGCCATCCTTTATTGATAGCTAGCCCATCTTATCCTTGCTAAATCCCTGAGTTCTTCTATGGTATCCAAATCTTGAACCAAGTTTTCAGCATTTCCTTCAGGATTACGGATGCTTGTTCTTGCAGTAGGGACTGCCATCTCTGTAGGGATCACAGATTTAGCTCCAAACAACAAAGAAAATGGAGTTTGGCCAGTAGCATTCTTGGGAGTTGTTCTATCAGCCCATAATACATATGGTAGCTCTTCTGCCCATTTCCATTTCTTGGATCCAAGCTTCTTCTTCAAGTTGTTGATGATGATCTTGTTGGATGATTCTGCTTGACCATTACCTTGTGGGTGGACTGGTGTTAATGTTATCATCCTCATCCCCTAGCTGTCACAAAAATAGTAGTTCGGCTCCCAATAAATTGGGATCCATTACCACAAACAATTTCAGAAGGTATGCCAAATCTAGTAATGATGTTTCTTTTGATAAAGGATATGTAACATTCACCAAAAACGGATATCCAAAATCTGACCGGTTTTGAAATTCGAATCCTAACATTTTTGAACCACGGAAATTCTCGCAAATAAATGAATAACCGTTTGCTAAAATAAATTCAATTATTGATTTAGTTATTTTTTTGATTAATTAATATTGTGATTTAAAATTCAATCATTTTCCTAACTTAATAGCTAAATTAGATTAGATTAGATTGATAATGGGAATGTATTCTTTATATTTAATGGGATTTTACTAGATATTGAGTAAATTATACATATGGTACATCGGGTGGGTCACTGATCTAGTTGTTTAGATACAGTGGCTTGTATATGTACATCGGGGGAGACTGAGGAGGTTTCTAAGAGTAACTTCCCTCTTGCCATTTGATTTTTTTTTCTTCAACTATGAGTGGGTGATTAAATTCCTTTTGAACCTAACCGATAGAACTTTTACTTTTAATGATTAATCGTTACGGAGATTAAAAAATTATTTAAAAACATTTTAATGTTTAAAGAAGATAGCTTTCAATTCTATTTCTATAACCGTCGTCGACTTTTCGGGATTATAATCATTCCGCATTTCCGTTTTTTTTTTCAAAACCGATCAAGAACTTAATCTATAATCATGACTTTAAGCGTTCACCGATACATCTAATAGCATATATATTAGGCAATGATTTTATGATGTAATTGCAAATCAATTTGTATATATCTGTACCAAAATTGCCAAACCAATTGTATTATTTATAGGGATCATTATCAATGGAAAAGGTCAAGGAACCTATTCTTTCATGGTATCATCCTTCGATCCTCTCCTATTTTCTCTCTAACCCTCATCGGCTCACCCTCTCTCCCCACAATCACCTTCTGCCGCCACCATGACAGGTTCGAACAACAATTCCCCTGTCACCATTGAATCCAAAATTCATCCTGCAACAACCATCACTAACATCAAAACTCTTATCCCTATTACTCTCGAAATCGAGTCCGGGCAATACAACTCTTAGGCCACTCTATTCAAACTTCACTGCAAAGCCTTCCTTGTGTACGATCATATCAAAAGCAAACCTGAAACTACCTCCTCTTCCAGCGAAACCACCAAACCGTTGGACGATTGGGAACGTCTGGATGCCATTGTTTTGCAATGGATATACAGTACGATCTCAAACGACCTCTTGCACACCATCATTAACAAGACTGCCACCTCGTACGATGCTTGGGTTGCCATCGAAAACCTTTTCCATGACAACAAAAGTGCCCGTGCGATTCATCTTATGCATAAATTCTCCAACACAAGGCTTGACGGTTTCCCGAACGTGTCTGCGTACTGCCAAGAACTCAAAGTCTTGGCCGACCAGCTTGCTAATGTCAATGCTCCTGTGGACAGCGATCGGCTTGTGCTTCAGTTGATTGCTGGTTTGAACGAAGAATATGACGGGATTGCAACCATCTTGCAACAATAGGAACCCTTGCCGTCATTCTACGTCGCCCGCTCCAAGATCATTCATGTCGAAAGTTGTAAAGCCGAACAGGCCTTACACGCCTCCAAAGCTGCTGGATCGGCTCTCACAGCCACTACGCAACGTTCGGCTCCCTCCGAACCAAATAGACACGATGACCGAACCGGTGGCAGGGGCCGTGGTCGGTCGAGCAGACGAGGTCGGGGACGTGGGTCCTATGGCAGAGGGCGTCCAATGCAACACTGGTCTAATCAATTCTACAATCCGTGGATGCCTAACCCAACTTACGGCCCATATCCTCCATCATATGGACCACCTCAGCAGGCCTACTGGCCCGTTCCGTCGTGCCCCTACCCTCCAAGATAATTCTGTTTCTGTGAATTTGACCCATTTGGTTTTCTTGTGAAGGATTACAAGACCAAGAAGCCGCTTCTCAGATGCAACAGTAGCGGTGATCTTTACCCTCTGGTGCTCGGGTCAACTCCATCTCAGCCTACTGCTCTTGCTGCTATTTCTGCACAACTCTGGCATCACCGTCTAGGCCACCCTGGACGTTCCTCTTTACAATCTTTAAAAACTTATAGTTCTGTTGTTTTTAATAAACTTCATAATAATGTATGCCAGTCTTGTGTTTTTGGAAAAAGTATTCGGTTACCATTTTTTGCTTCTAATAATTGCACTGTTCAACCTTTTGACATTATACATAGTGATGTTTGGACTTCTCCAATTATTAGCTCATCTGGTCATAAATATTATGTATTGTTCTTGGATGATTATTCAAATTTTTTGTGGACTTACCCCATTTCTAACAAATCTAAAGTTTTTCCATCCTTTCAACAGTTTGCATCCACCATCAAAACCCAATTTGAAAGAACCATCAAAACGTTCCAATGCGACAACGGACGTGAATACGCCAACACCTCCTTTCAAAACTTTTTTTTATCACAAACGGTATTCTTTACCGCCTTTCATGTCCTTACACATCATCTCAAAACGGTAAAGCCGAACGAAAAATCCGAACAATAAATACATGATTCGTACCCTCCTTGCCCATGCTTCTCTACCGACCTATTTATGGCACTTTGCTCTCGAGACCGCCACCTACCTACTAAACATTTTACCTAACACACATTACCAAACCGCCTCACCCACTGAAATATTATATCAAACCACCCCAACATATGATCACCTATGAGTTTTTGGGTGCCTCTGTTACCCCCTCACTCCTTCCACCGCCATACATAAGCTTCAATATCGTTCCCAGCCGTGTGTTTTTCTAGGCTATCCCGCCACCCACCGTGGGTATCGTTGCCTAGATCTTCAAACCAAACAGATCTTCATCTCGCGTCACGTAGCGTTTGATGAAACTACGTTCCCGTTTGCTCAACAAATTGGACCGACACCTTCTTACAACTTCATGTCCGATCCATTTCCTTATCATTTGTGCCCACACATTTCCTCGGCCCACTCTCCCTTTACCTCCAGCCCACACCCTCCTTCACATACACACGGCCCAACCAATTTCCCCACAACACCCCCTTCCCACCGCGCCCCTGGCCCACCTCCCTCCAGCCCATCATCTCCACATCCCAATGGCCCACATAATTTGACACCCAACCACAGCCAAACTTCCACCCCCACCGCTCACACCCAGCCATTTCAACCGTTGACCACCGAGCCCACAACCCAACCGATACCCAACTCGTCTGACTAACACCAAACCAATCTGCTCACCAACCCAATTCAGCCCACCCAACCGTCCACAGCCCAGCCGCCCGAACGATGCAAACACGCTCTATGAGCGGCATTTTCAAGCCTAAACACCCGCTCAACTTACATACTACCACCACCTCCACCACACTAAAACCTATTCCCAAAAACCCATCCGATGCCCTTAATATACCGGAATGGTACTCCGCCATGACTACGGAGTATAACGCACTAATTAGAAATGGAACTTGGGAGTTAGTACCTCGTTCATCAGATATGAATGTCATTCGGTGTATATGGTTGTATAAGCATAAATTCAAATCAGATGGGTCCTTGGAAAGATATAAAGCACGTTTAGTATGCGATGGTAGATCGCAACAGGTTGGTGTGGACTGCGGGGAGACTTTTAGTCCAGTCGTAAAACCCAGAATAATTCGTACAGTATTGTCCATTGCACTCTCCAAATGGTGGTCGGTTCATCAGTTAGATGTCACTAACGCGTTTCTCCACGGGAATTTACATGAGACAGTTTATATGTATCAGCCTATGGGTTTTCGAAACAAGCAGTTTCCCGATCATGTTTGTCTCCTCAAGAAGTCTCTATACGGGCTCAAACAGGCACCTCGGGCTTGGTACCAAAGGTTCACTGACCACGTTCTCACTATGGGTTTTCAACACAGTCGTTGTGATGCTTCTCTCTTCACGTTTCATCATGGCAGTGATACAGCCTTCTTACTTCTTTACGTTGATGACATCCTCTTAGTCACATCCTCCGACGCGCTTCGTCAGCGCTTAATGTCTAGTCTTGCTCATGAATTCGCAATGAAAGACTTGGGCCCTCTAAGCTACTTTCTAGGCATCTCCGTTTCAAGAACAGCTAACAACATGTTTCTTTCACAACAGTCTTATGCTGCTGATATCATTGCTCGAGCTGGAATGCAATCCTACAACCCGGTTGCCACCCCGGTTGACACGAATTCGAAACTTAGTGCCACATACAGCGAACCTTTTCACGACCCCACTCTCTATCGCAGCCTAGCAAGAGCACTCCAATATCTCACATTCACCCGTCCGGACATAACCTACGTTGTTCAACAGATTTGCATGCACCCCGGATCGATCACTGGAAAGCCTTAAAACAGATCATCCGGTATGTCAAGGGTTCTTCGTCTCTAGGCTTGATGCTCACAGGTTCGTCACATGCATCCTTGGTTTCTTACACGGATGCGGACTGGGCTGGCTGCCCCGACACACGCCCTTCAACTAGTGGATACTGCATTTATTTTGGCGACAACCTTACTTCGTGGTCTTCCAAACGGCAGTCTACAGTCTCTCGCTCTAGCGCGGAGGCTGAATACCGTGGCGTGGCAAATGTAGTAGCTGAAATTTGTTGGCTACGCAATTTACTGCTTGAACTTCATTTACCATTATCCTGCGCTACACTTGTTTACTGTGACAATGTCAGTGCCATATACCTGTCAGGTAACCCCGTTCAACATCAGAGAACCAAGCACATAGAGCTCAATATACATTTTGTTCGTGAACAGGTTCAGCGGGGTCAAGTGCGGGTCCTGCATGTCCTATCCAGGTATCAAATTGCAGACATCTTTACCAAGGGATTACCAGGAATTCTATTTGAAGATTTCAGATCCAGTCTCAGCATACGGTCCCCTCCCGCTTCGACTGCGGGGGTATAATAGCATATATATTAGGCAACGATTTTATGATGTAATTGCATATCAATTTGTATATATCTGTACCAAAATAGCCAAACCAATTGTATTATTTATAGGGATCATTATCAATGGAAAAGGTCAAGGAACCCATTCTTTCAACATCTATATATTACTCCACAATTTTGTTACGATATAACCCTCACACTCTCACTGTTGAATATTCGCCGGAACTCGTATCTTCGTCAGAGCCGACGTAGATCATGCCACACATTTCGACACCCTTATCACCTTTTTTGTAACACCCACCTGCTACTCGTCGGAGGATCCTGATATCGCCGGAATTCCGCTGGAGCATCGGAGTCGCCGGAATCTTTACGACGGAACTCGGTTCCTTTGTTTCGGTATATTTTTCTTTTATCATTTGTTCCACGTTATTTTCATTGTGAAATACTATTTAGTTATTTATATCTTTTTTTTATCTTAATAGTCACCTGTGCAAAAGAAATCAAATTAAAACTTTGAGTTTTAAACAAACTGTATGTTCGTATGTTGTATTTTAATAAAGAAGATGACACAGAAACATTGTTTAAAAGAAATAAAAACCCATTTATATCCCATCTGAATGTTGTAGTCTGGTGGTTTGAGGAAGGGTTTAGCATACGAGGGATCATTGGTTGATTGGGTTCGATCCGGGTCTCCGACGGTTTTGCTGATCCTCTTCCTTTTTATTATAAAATCAGTATATGAGAACCCCTAGTATCTGTATAAAGGAATTAAAAACTTAGAACGTTCGATAAGAAGATGTAGTCCAGTTGGTTTGGTTGTTGCTCTTTTACCCGGAGGTCATAGGTTCGAACCCGGTTTGGCGATTTTTTTAGTTTTATTTTCTTCATTATTTGTTTTGTTTTATAATAAAACCTTTAAACATAAAATTAAGTTTTACCTTTAATTCCTGTTCTTTTTCTTTTACAATTTTAACCTTTAAACCTATTAATAACACAAATAATTATCTTTTTATTACTCTTTAATTCTTTTCTCTAAATTTGTCAAGACATTACATATTAAATTATAAATGCCAAATTAATTAAATTATAAAACCTTAAATATTTGGAATATTATGTGATGAGATCGTATGTGGCATTTCAATATTTAGGATAATCGTTCTCATTCTCTTGGAATTCTCCATCTTTACTCGTGCGTTATTTTACAAGGAATCGTAAACGCAACCACACGTGATTTCGAGACTCCACCAACTTTCCTCGCGATTTAAGTGTACTTCCTACGCAAAACTGTGAGTATACATGATCTCATTTTCATTTTAAACACTTTTGTGTGCAACTTGTATTCATATTCAAATTCACAAACACGTTAAACTTTATTTATGTCACACCCTCAAATCCACGTGCGGGGTACTACCGCGATGCGTGCGACTGACCAGGATCCAGCCACCAATTATACTGAGCAATTTAATTAATAATAAGAAAGTTCACCAACCATAAGGGTTAGTAAATACCATAGTTAGAGTTCAAAGGTTTTAAGTTCAAATAGTGGTTTAAGTAAGTAGTGGAAGCATAGGTAAAACAGTCTAAAACAAGTTCATAGTTCAAGTTTATAATAGAACCCAACACATGGGTTATGACGACCACTACACATCCCCAAGCTGCAAGCTCCTAAGTCACTGGGTACCTGCAAATCATGCAGTAGGGTATCAACATAATGTTGGCGAGTTCACGAGTTTGTCCAGTTTTTAATTCCAAAAACTTGTTTCAACAGTTAATTTACTCATTTATACCATGCCAAGGGGAGCTACCCCTTAAGTAAGCTACTAAACTGGTTTACAATACCGAATACTATGCGACCGTACGTTTCCTTAGAGTGCCCCGTTTGTCAATTTTCTATCATCATTGACGGTTTGTCAGAGTCTATTAGTTCACGCCCGATCCCATACGCGGGCACGGTGTGAGGCTGGTGAGACCTAAATAGCGCTATCAACTAATAACCCGTTCGCCAGGCCCCGGCGACTAATCGGCATTAGGTAGTAGGGACTTGAGTGATAGAGTTTCGTTTAGTATTGCTTGTTGCATCCAATATAAATAGTAATTAACTAAGGGTCCCGCATAGGGGAAGAAAAGTAGGTTGGTATCCCTTACAAGGGGATAGCGTTGTTTTAAGTTCCGTTTCCCAACCACCGGGAACGCATGCTTTAAAAGTTGTGAACTCACCTTGGGTTGCTCGGCAGATTAGTTTACTTGGTCAAGCACGCTGGTCACAACGTCCTAACATGGTTACCAGTATGAGTCAGGTTCAGGTACAAACAAGTCACGCATGTCTTACACGTATATAACACATAGCATGCATAACATACAATAATCCCTTAAGTTATTGGGCCATGTTCTAATAGTTAATCATAACGGCACATAGCAACACTAGCACAGATACAAAGCCCAAAACACGTTGTCAAATATGGTGGCCCAATAACTGAGTCGGACAGCCCAGTCGAGACCAGGTGGTCTCGACTCGAGAACATGCGGTCTCGAGTCGCAACCAAGAGGTCTCGAGTTGCGGATGGGTAGTCTCGAGTGGTGCATGCAGGAGTCGCAACCTCAGAGGTCTCGAGTTCAGTCTCGAGTCGAGATCAGGAGATCTAGAGTCGAGATCTTGTTGGTCTCGAGTCTTTGATGTCTGCTGATTGGTCTCGAGTTGCCACTTAGATGGTCTCGAGTCGAAACCGAGGGTCTCGACTCGCATGCCTGGTGAGGAGATCCTTCTAGAACATGTGCCAGCTTTTTTGTACTAACCAATAGGATTGCATATTCATGATTTTATGTACTAACAAATCAAAATGCACCAACATGTTCCCAATATTCTATCCTACCCAAAGCAGATCAAAACCCAACAATTTCAAATATTCAAACACATTCAACACATATTCATCATATGTTCATACGGTTCATCCTTAGGGTTTTCATCTTGCACACTTGATTATTTAAAATAAGCATACATCATCTACCAAGATCTATTCATAGTTTGGTTTATTTCATCATTCAAACACATGTAACTATTTCATTATCCACGCTTAATCCTCATATAGACAATGTTATCAAACAAACATCTAACCTTATTCAATCATGTGGGATCTAACAACCTACTAGGCATTTTTATTCTACATATGTATGAAAACAGTTTATATTATCACATCATTCAAATGTGCACATTATCTTCATACAAGCATGCTCATCATCATCAAGGAAACACCTTTATCACTCAAAACAACATCCATAATATATTCTACCATTTAACAACCGATATATACGATACTAACCGGAACATTATTTGGGTGCGAGTGTGTGCAAGATGATGAAGGAAATGCCTAAGCGATGACCACGAGCTGATCCAGAGGTCTTGATGCTTCCGGTTGAGTTCGAGAGAGGAGAAAGGTGCTTGTTTTAGGATTTTTAGTGAGAGAAAGTGGATGAGGTGAGAGAGAGGTGAGGGGAATATTTCTAGGGATTTGTGTGAATGATGGTGGTTGCCAAATAGAGGAAAGTCGGCTAATAATATGGGTTTTATATCCATTCCAAGTTGGTGCACCCTAATGGGTTCTTGAATGGGCTAAAGGGTTGCGGCCCAACTGATGTGGGTTACTCGAGACCGGGTGGTCTCGAGTCGGGTCCTTGTGGTCTCGGTTCACCCTTACAAACATTTTCATAACTATATACCACATACACATATCTTAATACAAGGATCACATAGCACACCAAGATAATTCACAAACTTTCATTTAATAATACACGTACACATAATGCTAATACAAGAAGGTTGCTCGGGAAAACCTAGAGTGTCACATTATCCCCAAGTTTTAAGAACTATCGTCCCGAAAGTTAAGGCAGCCATTGCCAAGCTAGTATGAGTGAGAACGTTTCAACGGGGTGTCACATCATCCCCCCGTTAGTTTGGAATTTCGTCCTGAAATTCTGAGGTAGCTTCAGTGCTGGAAGTTTCGTCTGGAAACAACTGGGGATATTTGCGCTTCATCTGGTCTTCCCGCTCCCAGGTAAACTCTGGGCCACGGCGCGAGTTCCAACGGACTCGTAGGATGGGTATCTGGCTATGTTTGAGGGTCTTGATCTCTCGATCCGTGATCTCAATCGGTTCCTCAGTGAAGTGTAGCTGATCGTCAAAAGTGAGTTCCTTGAAAGGAATGATGAGTGTCTCATCTGACAGACACTTCTTTAGGTTAGACACGTGAAAGACGTTGTGCACCGCACTAAGCTCTTCATGCAGCTTCAATCTGTAAGCAACCTTACCGATCTTCTCGGTAATTTCGAATGGTCCGACATATCGCGGATTAAGCTTGACCCGTTTACCAAAACGAACCACACCCTTCCAGGGTGAGACTTTAAGTAGAACCCGGTCACCGACCTAGAATTCTAGCAGTTTCCTACACTTATCGGCGTAACTTTTCTGACGGTCACGAGCTGCCGCCATGCGTTGTCTGATCTGGGCAATCTTTTCCATAGTCTCGACTACAAGTTCCGGGCCAGTAATTTGGCTTTCGCCAACTTCTGCCCAACATAGAGGTGATCGGCATTTACGACCGTACAATGCCTCGAAGGGTGCTGTCTGGATGCTGGTGTGGTAGCTGTTGTTGTAGGAGAACTCTACCAACGGTAAGTGTCGTTCCCACCCGTTTCCAAAATCAATAACACATGCTCTCAGCATGTCTTCAAGCGTTTGGATGGTACGTTCCGTTTGACCATCGGTCTGTGGGTGGTAAGCAATGCTCATATCCAGACGTGAGCCAAAAGATCTATGGGTAGCTTGCCATAACTCGGATGTAAAGCGTGGGTCACGATCAGAAATGATAGAGATTGGCACCCCGTGTAGCAACTATCTCTTTCAAGTAGATTGCAGCAAGCTTCGAGTACTTATCGGTTTCCTTGATTGCGAGGAAATGTGCAGACTTGGTTAGGCGGTCCACGAAGACCCAAATAGTATCGTTCCCGCTTTGGGACCTAGGTATGCCTGTGACGAAATCCATGGAAATTTGCTCCCATTTCCATGTTGGCAGCTCTGGTTGTTGCAACAAGCCCGACGGCTTCTGGTACTCGACCTTGACCCTGGCACAGGTTAAACATTTGCTAACGTACTTAGCGATGAGAACTTTCATGTTAGGCCACCAATACAGGACTTTGAGGTCGTGATACATTTAATCAGCACCAGGATGTATCGAGTAGCGTGACTTGTGCGCTTCGTCCATCACAAGTTCTCGGAGATTTCCATAAGATGGAATCCAAATGCGACCAGCAACGTAACGAATACCATCGTCCTTGAGTTCCAACCGATTCTCCATACCCCGTAGGGATTCATCTGGGAGGTTTTCTGCCTTTAGTGCTTCATCTTGAGCATCGCGAATCTGACTAGGGAGGTTCGAGTGGATAGTGAGCTGCAAGGCACGAACACGCCTAGGTTTGGTTTCCTTCCTGCTAAGGGCGTCGGCCACAACATTAGCCTTGCCTGGGTGATACTTGATCGCGCATTCGTAGTCGTTAAGGAGTTCTACCCATCTTCGTTGCCTCATGTTCAACTCCTTCTGTTCCAAAATATGCTGGAGACTCTTGTGATCGGTGTAAATTGTGCACTTGGTACCGTACAAGTAATGCCTCCAAATCTTGAGTGCAAAAACGACCGTTCCGAGTTCCAAGTCGTGCGTCGTGTAGTTCCTCTCGTGAATCTTGAGTTGTCGAGAAGCGTAAGCGATAACTTTCTCACGTTGCATCAACACGCAACCGAGCCCATGAATAGACGCGTCGCAGTAAACCACAAAGTCGTCGGTACCTTCAAGTAACGAGAGTATAGGAGCACTACAAAGGTTGTCTTTTAGTTTCTTAAAGGCAGATTCCTGAGCTTCATTCCACTTGTAAGCAATACCCTTTTGAGTGAGAGTCGTGAGGGGTTGAGCGATCTTCGAAAATCGCTTAATGAATCTATGGTAGTATCCTGCCAGTCCCAAGAATTGGCGAACTTCGGTCGGAGTCTTAGGTGTAGGCCAATTCTTTATAGAGTCGATCTTAGCTGGATCGACGTGGATTCCTTCCTTATTGACCACGTGCCCAAGGAAGTGAACTTCTCGAAGCCAGAAGTCACATTTTGAGAACTTTGCGTACAGTTACTCGTTGCGAAGGAGTTCGAGAATAAGACGCAGGTGTTGTTCATGCTCCTCTTGACTTTTCGAGTAGATCAGGATGTCGTCGATAAAAAAAATCACAAACTTGTCGAGGTAGGGTTTGCACACTCGGTTCATGAGATCCATGAAAATCGCGGGCGCGTTGGTCATCCCAAAAGGCATGACGAGAAACTCGTAATGACCATAAAGAGTTCTGAACGCGGTTTTGGAGATGTCTTCATCGCGGACTCTTAGCTGATGATAACCTGATCGCAAATCGATCTTAGAGTAGTAGCTCGATCCTTGCAACTGATCGAATAGATCGTCGATACGTGGGAGTGGGTAGCGGTTCTTGATGGTAACCTTGTTCAGCTCACGATAGTGATGCACATACGGAATGTGCCTGTAGGTCCCCTTAATGTATGGATCTTTCACAGAATTGTCTTTCCAATCAAGAGTGCGGAATCCTCTTGATCAGAATATAGCAGAATGAGTAGAAACAGAAATCACTTTCAAACTGGATCTTTATTGATTATCTATCAAACTGATTACAATCAATCAAGATCCCTAACCAACACTCAAATTCGTCCAAACCCTAAAGTTCTCACGAATTGTCACTCTAAATCTGTTTTGGCTGATTAACCTAAACCC
Source organism: Helianthus tuberosus (assembly GCA_030545235.1). Classification (NCBI taxonomy): domain Eukaryota; kingdom Viridiplantae; phylum Streptophyta; class Magnoliopsida; order Asterales; family Asteraceae; genus Helianthus; species Helianthus tuberosus. The sequence goes on along the minus strand of CM060365.1, from coordinate 180,255,852 downwards.
TAAAGCCTAACCTTGTTTATATAACACAAGGTTGCTACTTGGGCTAGAGTTTCCTACATGGGCAAGGCCCATTTCGTCCACCCTTGTCCCAATTGGGTTTTGTTTAGCCCAAACTCTATAACCAAACTATTACAAAGCTAAACTCGCTAACTGTTTATCGTTTAACTAATTACAAGATATCCAAAGACCAAATCTAAGCTGTTGTCACAACCATGCACCAACAAACTCCCCTTTGACAATAGCTTCATAAAATAACTTTGTCTTCAGTCTTCTTGCAATCTTCATGTAATCTTGCACTGTCTTTGGTCTTTGGATAGCTTCAGCTTCAATAGCTCTGTCAGCAACAGACTCCCCCTAAGCTGATGCATCCAATCACCAAATCTTCAAAAACTTTAGCGTTTGAGTAAACTCCAGTTCAACATTTGCACAACAATCTTCAAACTCTTCACTTTGTCTGCAATATAGAAAGGAGGTTCTACCATGCATCCAATCAAACTCTCATCTTCACAGCAACTTCTCAGCAACATACTGCTTCAAGCTGTATACTATAACACAAACATCTCGAGAAACCATAAGAATTTTTCAACAAAGTTAAATAAATTATTATTATTCAAGATATAGTTAAACTGTATTACAGATTAAGCATTTTCAATTTATCACCAACACGCAAAACTTTTTAATCACACACACTATAACCCGCATGATTTAAAATTTTGAACTCACTTTCTAACACCGTCTCCCCCTATCAGTAACAATTCCTCCAAGAATAACAGTTTTCCGTACGTTAAGGATTTTAAACAGAAAAAGACACTATTTTTTTGATTTTTTATATTTTCTGAAAGCAAGTAAATAACAAAAGCAATAAACACTCTATTTTTGTGAGAATCACTGGTAAGAAGATCATATCAACAAAATCAAACTGTTTTCACACTATTAGATAATTATTTATTTAATTTTTCATGAAAAGCAGTCCAAGACGATTACCAGTATATTTGTCCACTTAAACAAAATGCATGAACATTTCAAGTACCATTACCGTATGATACGTTAAGGTAATTTTAATACTGATATACTAGTGTGTCCCACTTCAGGATATACCCCCGCGATCAAGGTATGCACAAAGATTCATCGTAGTAGGTGAGTATACTGAATTCATCCGTTTTATTTTTCAACGTTTAGATAATTGGTGAACAGGTCAGTACTTCCGTACAGCAAAGAGACCAAAATATCTAATGAGGGCTATGACAAATACCATTTTTTTGGTACGATTTATGCATTTTGCACATTTTGAATGACTCTCTATGAGAGCTTCTTCATATTCAGGGTTTTGGCATTTTTAGCTCTTTTAAGATATCCTGGGTGTGTCTAGGTCAGCATATATGTGGATGCAGCAGAAGGACACCCCTGATATCCCCAGATGAAATAACAGTATAAAGACCCAAAACTTTAGATTTTGGCAATCTATCAACGCAAGATTTAAGGTCATTAAACCATACACCACTGATGTGTTCCCCACTCATACACAGTTCATTTAGGTTTATATCACATTGGTAAGTTGATTATTTCATGCTTTTTGCCTACTGATACATCATATAATGAATCTGCTATCACACTTAAGCAATTTAATTTATTTTCAGTGTGACAGTCTAACTTGCTGATGTACTATCATTTCTTCTTTTTCACACAATGATAACTCATTTTTTTTATTTTCTATTTTTTTATGTTTTTGATTTTTCAATGTTTTTGTATTTTTGATTTTTAAGAAAGCAGTAAACTATTTACAAAATTCTTATGAAAAACCAGTTATTCAGGATTCCTCATCCCGTTGAGTTCGACTAAATGTTCAAAGCGAGCCCTGTCAAATGCTTTAGTATAAAGATCTGCTAGGTTATCTAGTGTGTCGAATCAGCACTTTGAACTTCAATTTAAATCATTTAATATATATATAACAACAATCTCACATCCCCCATCATGTACCTAGAGCAGCCACTATCAACATAAGTTGATAATCCTCCTTAGCAGCTCCTGCACACACCAACTAAGAAATTAGTTAGATTGGGGGACCCAAGCCTTAATGGTCTTGGGTCGTCCAAATTCACCAACCACTGGAACATCCATCCAATATCCATTACTCCTAACTGGAGTCTTGGATTTCAGACCTGTTGATGAAATTTGATTTTGATTTCCACTAGGACTATGGTCCTGAGGGTTCCTATATGTGTTTGAACTATTTGACCTTTGAAAATTTTGATTCCAAGAAGCTTGATTGTTATAATTTCTAAAGCCATTGTTATAAAAAGTTCGACCACCATTATTTTGGTATCGATTTTGATATTGACCTTGACTTCTGAAATTATTAGAATTATAATAGTTCATTCTTGGTGAACTGCTTCTAGGTCTCTCATATCTGCCTGGTGGAGATCTAGGCTGAAATCTTGATTGATTTCTTTGAAAACGAGGAACTTGTGGAGTTCCTTTTTCAGCCTTATCTACACCAACAGCAACATTTTCTGGTTGCTTAGGAGCAGATTTCTTTGGAGAGTTAGACTCCTTCTCCTGTTTATCACCACTATTCTCTGGTGACTTCTCTCTCTTCCTCTCACTAACTTGTGCTTCACTCTTTTTGTTAGGACAGCAGCTAGCTACATGTCCTTTGATGTGACACTTGAAGCACGATCTCCTTTTCAAAGACTTCTTAGCTGGAGTCTCTGAGGTAGATCCCTTATCAGATGGTGATGATCCCTTGGATGAACCTTGTTTAGTTTGCTTGGATTCAGATTTTTCTTTATTTTTATTTTTAGCAAACTCTACATTTGATTCATTTTCAATAACAGTTGTTTCATTTTTCATATCACTACCTTGAACAAAATTAATCTTTTTAACAAAAGCTTGATTTTTATTCTTAGGCAGTGAATTTTTCCTTTTCAAAGGTTCCCTGTTATTGTTCTTCTTAGCATCATCACTCTCAGATCCATCACCTTGACTTGATGTGGATGCGAAACTACTTGGTGCAGATGCCATAAAGTCTGCTAGCTCATCTTCACTAGGCAGGAATGAATAGTCATGACTAAGAGGAGGTGGAACTTCATTAAAGCCCTGGAAGCCCACACTGGTCTTCTCATTACTCTTCTTTAACCCACCCATCATGTGTTTCATTACAAAAGACGAATCTCTGAATTGACTCAATTTCTTTTCAAGTTCAACAATTTTGAGTTGTGCATCTGACAACTCTTTGCATTTTTCAGAAATCTCTTTTGTTTTCTCAGCCATCATGTCATGAGCTAAGTCTATGACTTGAAGTTTTTCATTTAGTTTGCAAGTTAAAGCTTCAATTTCAGCTTCATAACCTTTTATCTTCTTCAAGTATGACGATTCATTTCTTTTAGCAAAAAAGTTTGACTCTTTAATGTTAGACATCTCGCTTATCAAACTTTGGTTTTGTGTTGACAACCTGTCAACCTCACCCTGTATTTCACGACATCTTAAACATACAGAATTAGATTGTACCTCTTTCTCATGAACTTCTGAGGTTTCATCAGCAACAACCTGTTCAGCTTCACTCTCTTTCTCTACTTCAGCATCCACTTTTGCTTCAGCATTCTTCACTTCAGATTCAGCATCACTCACAGTAGTTTCAGCCTCATCAACTGGCACTATCTCTGCCATGAATGCCTGAGTGGCACTCTCATTTCCCTGATATCGCTTTTGTAATGCATCCCACATATCCTTTGAATTAGTGTACTTTTTGAAGGTATGCTTGATGCTATCAGGTAAGGACATCTTTATCGCAGCCAAGGCTCTCTTTTCAGCCTCATACATCCTTTTATCATCCTCTTGCATGTTCACATAGTCTGTTCGACGTGGTCTGCCCTCAAAATCGTGTGTTGGGTTTGTGTACCCATCTTCTATACAGATCCACATGCGTGCATCCTGAGATTCAATGAATGATTGGAAGCTGGCCTTCCATGTAAGATAATTCTCCACCTTCATCATCTTAGGTGCATTCAAATTCGTCATGTTCGACATTTTAATGCAACAGACTGGTAAAACCGTACAAAATATCTCCGAAAACAGTGGTTACCAAATTACACCTTTAGAATCGTCTCGAAAAGACAAATCCAATGATATATAATGTCGAAAACCGAATTCGGGATTTTCCAGAGTCAAACGAGCTACGGATCAATTTCTATTTTCAGAAACGTGAATTTTTCCTTACGCTTGCTAGAAAATATTCCACCCTTTTAAATTTGCTGGTTTTTAAATTTGCAGAGTTAATTTCGCTGAGTATCAGAATAATTTCGCTGGTCAAGTGGTTAATTTCACTGATCAAGTTCGCTGAGCAAATTCGCTGTCTATTTTCGCTATTACGACGACCAGAATAGTCGCCGAAAACCGTAGTAATTTCGCTGTGGATAATTACACGGTTACCAAAGTCGCCTTTGGTTTTTAACTTCGCCGGGTCAAACAATTTCGCTGGACTGTTAAATTCGTTGAACCAGTAAATCAGGAAACTTAATCTTTTCGAAATTCTGAAGATTTTCCAGATTTCACCAACACTTTCCTGCAGAATCACAAGGCAAAATATCAGTAAATTTTCGAAAACAATATGATGAACACGAAGAACAGTCTTCGAATTCCAGCCAAATACTCGTCAAAATCCAACAGAAATCGTCCCGAAAACCTGTAAATCAGCAAAACTAAACAAACAAACTGATCAAAACAGCCAAAAATTTCGAAAAATTTTTATCAAAAATTTCAAAACCCTAATTTTCAGATTTCAAAGATTTCGAAAATTTCTTCCTGTTTCTGCAGCCAACAATTTTGAACCGAGCCTTCAAGAGCCTAACGCTCTGATACCAATTGTAGGTCCCCTTAATGTATGGATCTTTCACAGAATTGTCCTTCCAATCAAGAGTGCGGAATCCTCTTGATCAGAATATAGCAGAATGAGTAGAAACAGAAATCACTTTCAAACTGGATCTTTATTGATTATCTATCAAACTGATTACAATCAATCAAGATCCCTAACCAACACTCAAATTCGTCCAAACCCTAAAGTTCTCACGAATTGTCACTCTAAATCTGTTTTGGCTGATTAACCTAAACCCTAAAGCCTAACCTTGTTTATATAACACAAGGTTGCTACTTGGGCTAGAGTTTCCTACATGGGCAAGGCCCATTTCGTCCACCCTTGTCCCAACTGGGTTTTGTTTATTCCAAACTCTATAACCAAACTATTACAAAGCTAAACCCGCTAACTGTTTATCGTTTAACTAATTACAAGATATCCAAAGACCAAATCTAAGCTGTTGTCACAAACATGCACCAACAGTGCCATCCTTCTTCTTGACAAAGAGCACTGGTGCTCCCCAGGGCGACGAACTAGGACGGATAAATCCTTTATTCAAAAGTTCTTGCAGTTGCGTAGAAAGTTCCTTTAGTTCAGCGGGGGCTAGTTGATAAGGCGCACGAGATATAGGTGCCGCTCCAGGAGTTAGCTCGATTTGAAATTCGACCTGACGGTGAGGAGGGAGTCCAGGTAATTCTTCAGGAAATATCTCGGGGTAGTCGCGTACAACTGGAAAATCTTCGATCCTCTTTTCCTTTCCCTGAGTGTCAGTGACAAGTGCTAAGATAGCGGTGTGCCCCTTTCGTAAACACTTCTGGGCTTTTAAGAACGAGATGATGCCTGAGACTTCTCCGCCTTTGTCACCTTGAACGATGAGGGGTTTGCCAGAATGACAGGGGATACGAACCATTTTCTCTTGACATAGGATTTCAGCCCGATGTTTGGATAACCAACCCATACCAATGACGACGTCGAAGCTTCCAAGAACGATAGGGAAAAGATCGATGCTAAACGTCTGACCAGACAATACTAGTTTGCAGTTACTTATCACGTGTGAGGCCTTGATGCTTCTACCATTTGCTAACTCAACGGTATGCTTAGAACTTAATATCGTAGGCGTACGCTTAAGCTTCTTACTAATACGTAGGGATACATAGCTAGCATCGGCTCCAGAATCAAACAATACAGAAACATAACGATCATCGAGTAGGAACTTACCAGCTACAACGTTGGGATCATTCCTAGCTTCTCCAGCTCCAATCACGAAAACCCTTCCTCTTGCACCATTTCCAGCATTATTGTTGTTTGGATCGTTGTTTCTAGCACCCTGGTTGTTATTGCGGTTCTGGTTCAGTTCAGGGCAATCCCTTCGCATGTGCCCCGTTGCTCCACACTTGAAGCATCCACGGTTCTTTCCTTGCTGCTGTTGTGGTTGTTGCTGATTCTGCCTAGCTGGAAGCTGGCTCCTGCAGTCTTTGGCTTCATGCCCCATCTTGTTGCATCGCTGACACTGACCTTTGCCACATGGCCCACTGTGGTGTCGGTTACACTTGTTACACTTGGGGTGGTTTCCTCGATAGCCACCCTGTTGCTGAGAGCCCTTGTTGCTTTCAGTTTTCCTTTGCTGAGTTGGGGCCTGAGTGGGGTTAGCATCCTTGCCCTGGTTTCCTTCCCACTTACGCTTGTTATCACCAGAAACTCCAGCAGTAGCACTGATCCTTTTGGGCAGCTTGCCCTGTTCCACAGCCTGATCAGTGAGTTTATGAGCAAGACGGATGACTGGCTGAATGGTAGTGAGGTTAGCTGAACTGACCAAGCTCTAGATTTCTGGAGCCAAACCTTTGATGTATAATTCGATCCTTCGATAAGCAGGTCGGGACATGTTTGGGCAGAGAGCAGCGTAGTCGTTGGACTGCTTGGTGTAGGTCTCAATCTCTGATCCAACCATCTTAAGCCCGAAGTACTCGTTTTCGAGCTTGTGGATGTCATCCCTATGACAGTACTCTTCCTTGATCATGTTCTTGAAATCTTCCCACGCAGTCGCATTAGCAGTTTCCAAACCTAGCATCTGAATCTGCGCTTTCCACCATGAAAGCGCGTTTCCTTCAAGCGTACCAGTAGCAAACTTCACCCAATTAGCAGGGGGACACTCGCAGACAGCAAACACGGATTTGGCCTTCTCGATCCACTGCAGAAGACCTATGGCACCCTCAGTGCCATTGAAAGGGAGAGGCTTGCAATCCATGAAGGTCTTGAAAGTACAAACACGTGGTTGCGCAGGCGCATGTTGACCTGTTGTGAGAAGCGAAGCAAATAGGTTTAGGGGTGAAATGACGTTGCGGGGGTAGGATCTAAACATCCTAAAATATCGAGTTTACCTCCAGGGTGAGCTGCGAAAGCTGCAGCCACCGTGTTGATCAGGTTAGTGAACTGATCCTGAGTCATGTTAACGTTTCCTCTTCCGCGTCCACTCATTGTCTTCACAACCAGAAAACATAATATGAGTGCGATGTCGTAATGTAGCGAGAATGAGATAGAAGAGGGAGGTGTATTCATCTAACTAGGCACACTAGTACGTATAGTAGAGCATAGACATAAAATAAACAAGCAAGTAAACACAAGTCCGAGCCATGAGGTCTAATACGTTGAGCCTTGCACTTGGAGTGTAGTGTCGTCGCGAGTCATGGGTTATAGTCTGGTTTTTCTAAAAAGACTTTCTTTTTAAAACCGAGTTCACTATAACCAATGGCTCTGATACCAATCTGTCACACCCTCAAATCCACGTGCGTAGTACTACCGCGAGGCGTGCGACTGACCAGGATCCAGCCACCAATTATACTGAGCAATTTAATTAATAATAAGAAAGTTCACCAACCATAAGGGTTAGTAAATACCATAGTTAAAGTCCAAAGGTTTTAAGTTCAAATAGTGGTTTAAGTAAGTAGCGGAAGCATAGGTAAAACAGTCTAAAAAAAGTTTATAGTTCAAGTTTATAATAGAACCCAACACATGGGTTATGACAACCACTACACATCCCCAAGCTGCAAGCTCCTGAGTCACTGGGTACCTGCAAAGCATGCAGTAGGGTATCAACATAATGTTGGCGAGTTCATGAGTTTGTCCAGTTTTTAATTCCAAAAACTTGTTTCAACAGTTAATTTACTCATTTATACCATGCCAAGGGGAGCTACCCCTTAAGTAAGCTACTAAACTGGTTTACAATACCGAATACTATGCGACCGTACGTTTCCGTAGAGTGCCCCGTTTGTCAATGTTCTATCATCATTGACGGTTTGCCAGAGTCTATTAGTTCACGCCAGATCCCATACGCGGGCACGGTGTGAGGCTGGTGAGACCTAAATAGCACTATCAACTAATAACCCGTTCGCCAGGCCCCGACGACTAATCGGTATTAGGTAGTAGGGCCTTGAGTGATAGAGTTTCGTTTAGTATTGCTTGTTGCATCCAATATAAATAGTAATTAACTAAGGGTCCCGCATAGGGGAAGAAAAGTAGGTTGGTATCCCTTACAAGGGGATAGCGTTGTTTTAAGTTCCGTTTCCCAACCACCGGGAACGCATGCTTTAAAAGTTGTGAACTCACCTTGGGTTGCTCGGCAGATTAGTTTACTTGGTCAAGCACGCTGGTCACCACGTCCTAACATGGTTACCAGTATGAGTCAGGCTCGGGTATAAACAAGTCACGCATGTCTTACACGTATCTAACACATAGCATGCATAACATACAATTATCCCTTAAGTTATTGGGCCATGTTCTAACAGTTAATCATAACGGCACATAGCAACAGTAGCACAGATACAAAGCCCAAAACACGTTGTCACATATGGTGGCCCAATAACTGAGTCGGACAGCCCAGTGGAGACCAGGTGGTCTCGACTCGAGAACATGCGGTCTCGAGTCGCAACCAATAGGTCTCGAGTTGCGGATGGGTAGTCTCGAGTGGTGCATGCAGGAGTCGCAACCTCGGAGGTCTCGAGTTCAGTCTCGAGTCGAGATCAGGAGATCTCGAGTCGAGATCTTGTTGGTCTCGAGTATTTGATGTCTGTTGATTGGTCTCGAGTTGCCACTTAGATGGTCTCGAGTCGAAACCGAGGGTCTCGACTCGCATGCCTGATGAGGAGATCCTTCTAGAACATGTGCCAGCTTTTTGTACTAGCCAATAGGATTGCATATTCATGATTTTATGTACTAACAAATCAAAATGCACCAACATGTTCCCAATATTCTATCCTACCCAAAACAGATCAAAACCCAACAATTTCAAATATTCAAACACATTCAACACATATTCATCATATGTTCATACGGTTCATCCTTAGGGTTTTCATCTTGCACACTTGATTATTCAAAATAAGCATACATCATCTACCAAGATCTATTCATAGTTCGGTTTATTTCATCATTCAAACACATGTAACTATTTCATTATCCACACTTAATCCTCATATAGACAATGTTATCAAACAAACATCTAACCTTATTCAATCATGTGGGATCTAACAACCTACTAGGCATTTTTATTCTACATATGTATGAAAACAGTTTATATTATCACATCATTCAAATGTGCACATTATCTTCATACAAGCATGCTCATTATCATCAAGGAAACACCTTTATCACTCAAAACAACATCCATAATATATTCTACCATTTAACAACCGATATATACGGTACTAACCGGAACTTATTTGGGTGCGAGTGTATGCGAGACAATGAAGGAAATGCCTAAGCGATGACCACGAGCTGATCCGGCGGTCTTGATGCTTCCGGTTGAGTCCGAGAGAGGAGAAAGGTGCTTGTTTTAGGATTTTTAGTGAGAGAAAGTGGATGAGGTGAGAGAGAGGTGAGGGGAATATTTCTAGGGATTTGTGTGAATGATGATGGTTGCCAAATAGAGGAAATTCGGCTAATAATATGGGTTTTATACCCGTTCCAAGTTGGTGCACCCTAATGAGTTCTCGAATGGGCTAAAGGGTTGCGGCCCAACTGATGTGGGTTACTCGAGACCGGGTGGTCTCGAGTCGGGTCCTTGTGGTCTCGGTTCACCCTTACAAACATTTTCATAACTATATACCACATACACATATCTTAATACAAGGATCACATAGCACACCAAGATAATTCACAAACTCTCATTTAATAATACACGTACACATAATGCTAATACAAGAAGGTTGCTTAGGAAAACCGAGAGTGTCACAATTTATTCACACTCTATCCAAATTACACATGAAATGTTTGATTCTTGTTATACATGTGATGCTAATGTAAACACTTCATGACTATATGCTCATTAACTTCGTACAAGCCTACCTTAACAATTATAGCGCTATAGGTTGTAACGCCCCGCCCGCTATCCTTAGGTATTGTTAAGTTAAACATGTTAACCTCCCGCTAAACTTTTGGGATAGGCACTTTAATTGCATAAACATTGGTTTGAGCATGTAGAGTAACATCGTTTCAGCATAACTGTTAACTAGTATCATCTTATTCATGTTGGATATGAGCACGTTAAACTATTTTATTCTATTTTATGCTATGTATCAAACTTGTATACTCGCCAACATTTTGTTGATCTTATTTTAATTCATGTTGCAGGTTGATAGACGAAGTGATCAAGAAAACAAGCTTGGATGAACCTAGAAACACATCTACAATAAAACAATGTTTTGAACTATTTTTTATACAATGTTTGAAACTTGTATGACATTTTAGCATTTATGAAATTTGATTTAATCTATAATGTCACAATTAGTGTTATGATGCTTTTGAGCGATTTGTTCGTCTCATCCCGATGTTTCCGCCATCGGTTGGGGTGTGACAGGATATAACTTCTTTCTCTCTGACTTGTGCAAAGGCTTCAGCTTCTATCCACTTGGAAAAGTAATCAGTCATAGCAAGCATAAATACTTTTCCTCCTAGTGCCTTAGGAAGTTTGCCAACTATGTTCATTCCCCATCTCATGAATGGCCAGGAAGAGGATATAGGATGCAGAAGCTCCGCTGGTTGATGAAGGATATTGCTATGTCTTTGGAAAGCATCACATTTCTTTGCATATTCCACAGCATCCTTCTTCATGGTAGGCCAATAATATCCTATTCTAAGGATCCTTGAGAATAGTGCTCTGCCCTAGTGTGGTTCCCACAATCTCCTTCATGAAAATCCTTCAGCACTTCTTGAATTTCTGGATCCTCGGTGCACCTTAGACATGGACCTGCAAGAGACCGTTATATAATATGTTATTTAATAATGTAAATTGAGATACCTTGATTTTGAAAGCTCTAGGATTTTCTCCAGTAGGAATCTCTCCATGTTGTATATATCTCAGGATTGGAAGGATCCAGGATCCTGAATTTGACTGTGAACCATCACTAGGTATGATTGCAGAATCCTCCACTATCTCCATGGCTGTATTATCCTCCATAGCAGGGGTTAAGATGTGGATAATTGGTATCTTAATATCCTCTGGAATCTTCAAGGATGATCCAAGGTTAGCTAAGGCATCAGCTTCTGCATTTTCTTCCCTGGGTACCTGTGTCAAACTAAAAGAAGCAAAAGAGTCTGCCAATTTCTTGACTATCTCAAGATACTTGATTAGCCTCTCACCTTTGACAGCATAAGAGCCATTATAGTGGTTAGTAATTAACAAAGAATCTACATGTACCTCAAGATACCTGATCCTCACATGCTTGGCAATTTGCAAACCTGCTATTAAGGCCTCATACGCAGCCTCATTATTAGTGGTTTGGAACTCACAAGCAATTGATTGGGGTATAATGTCCTCCTGTGGCGATTTTAGTAGTATGCCTAGTCCAGTTCCCTTGACATTTGAAGCTCCATCTGTGAAGAGTATCCAAGGATCCTTAGTCTCTTCAAGTTGTTGAACTTCCAATTCAGATTCCCTTTGTAGATCACTACTGAAATCAGCCACAAAGTCAGCTAAGGCTTGGGATTTAATGGCAGTTCTTGGCTCATATTTGATATCATATGCACTAAGCTTGACTGCCCACTTCGCCATCCTTCCTTCATGATCCTTAACAAGGACCGTACTTACTGCCTTAGTAGACACAGCTAGGTATAAGGATAATGTTTACCCATTTTCTGTTTTCATTAAAGCTGGAGCTGAGGATAAGTAGTCCTTGAGGGCTTTGAGGGCATTCTCATGCTTTTCAGTCCACTCAAACTTTTTATTCTTTCTCAGGATGTCATAGAACTCTTTGCATTTCTCTGATGACTTTGAGATGAATCTGTTCAAGGCTGTGATTCTTCCTATTAATCTTTGCACATCCTTAGAATTGGCAGGAGACTTAATGTTCACAATGGCCTTGATTTATTCCAGACTTGCCTCGATTCCCCTTTTTGTCACCATGTAACCTAAGAATTTACCAGCTTTTACTCCAAAGTGGCATTTGGAAGGATTCAGTTTCATGTTGTATCTATCAAGGATATCAAATGCTTCTTCCAAATCCTTAAGATGATCCTCAGCTCTTTTGGACTTAACCACCATGTCATCTATATAGACTTCCATTGTGTGTCCAATTTGTTCTTTAAACATCATATTTACTAGCCTTTGGTATGTAGCACATGCATTTCTTAGTCCAAAGGGCATAGCAATATAACAATAGATACCAGTAGGGGTCATAAAAGCAGTATCCTCTTGATCAGATGGTTCCATCTGAATTTGTTGAAATCCAGATGAAGCATCCATAAAAGTCAACAACTCATGACCCGCTGTAGCATCCACCATGGAGTCAATGTGGGGTAAAGGGAAAGGATCCTTGGGACATGCCTTGTTTAAATCAGTAAAGTCAGCACATACCCTCCACTTTCCATTCTTTTTCTGAACAACTACCACATTGGCTAACCATCTTGGATACTTAGCTTCTCTAATTATACCTGCCTTGAGCAACTTGTCTACCTCCTCTTGGATGATGGCATTTTTTTCAGGTGCAAACTTCCTCCTTTTCTGATGTATTGGTTTGAAGGACTTGTCAATGCCAAGTTTATGAGTAATAACATCTTTAGAAATACCTGTCATGTCTTCATGTTTCCAAGCAAAGGTAGCTTTTCTTCTTCTCAAGAAGGATATTAAATCCTGTTCAATAGTGTCAAGGATCCCGGATCCTATGAAAATCTTGGATTCAGGATCCTCCGGGTTCAACATAATATCCTTGACATCCTGCTCTCTTGCATCCAGGACATCTCTTGGAGGATACTTTAATTGCTATGCCTCCCTAGGCCTTGAGGCTGGCTTCATGGATGATGTGTAGCAATTCTTGGCTTCTTGCTGATCACTTTCAATCTTCACCACACCCCATGGAGTAGGGAGCTTCACACATTGATGATATGTTGAGGGGACTGCTTTCATATCATGTATCCATGGCCTGCCAAGGATAACATTACAGCAAGATAAGCAATCAATAACACAAAATTTTTGAACAAAATTTACTCCCTCTATATAAATAGGAAGTTTGATATCCCCCAATGTATTCATGGTCTCTCCACTAAATCCCACAAGGACAAATGATCTTGGGACAATATCGGATTCAGGGATGTTCATCCTTTTGAGGACATCTAATTGGATGATATTAACTAAGCTTCCCCCATCAATGAGAATCCTGCGAACAAAATGGTTAGAAATGAATAATCTAATAACAAGACCATCATGATGAGGATCCTGTATATCCACACGGTCATCCTCATTAAAGGATATGACTTTTTCCTGTGTAAGGATGGAAGTTCGAATAGGTCCATCCCCATTCTCCATCTTTGTCTCTTTCGCATGCCTCTTAGCTGCAGAGAATGAAGTGCCACATATGTCAGATCCACCGGAGATGAAATGAATAATCTGGGCATCAGCTAGTGGAACAGGAGCCTTTTCAGGAACTTTCTCATGATCCTGGATCCTTGATTTCTTTCTTCCGAATAGCTCCTTCAAGTATCCTTTGCTCAATAAGTAACAAATCTCTTTCCTCAGTGCTATGTATTCATCTGTGAGATGACCAAAGTCTTCATGATAAGCACACCACTTTGATTTGTCTTTGGTAGCAGCTGGCTTGTCATTCTTTCTCGGCCATCTAGCTTTATCACCTAAATTCTGCATAGCAAGGATTAGTTCACTATTATCAACAGCAAAACAATACTCAGAAATAGGAGGATAATGTTCATTATCTTCCTCTTGTTCCACAGCATGCTCATTCTGTTTGTCAGACTTGTTGTATGACTTGGATTTGTTATTCCTGAAATAGGATCCTTGCTTTTCTTGCTTTGAGGATCCTGACAGTCTCTCCTGGATCCTTTTGCCATCCTCTAAACGGATGAACCTAAGGGCCCTGTTTCTTACTTCATCAAGGTTCCTGCAAGGTGTCATAACAAGATCATCATAGAATTGTGAATCCTTAAGCAAACCCATTTTAAAAGCCTCTACAGCTGTAGCAATGTCTAAATTAGGAATCTCTAAGGATTCTTTACTGAATTTAGTTATGTAATCCCTTAATGATTCATTATGACCTTGGGTTACCCTATATAAATCACTAGTTAATCGTTCAAATCTCCTACTACAAGAAAATTGGCTATTGAACAAGTTAACCAGATGAGAAAATGAGGTAATAGAGTACGGAGGAAGACTTAGCAGCCATTTAAGAGCTTATCCTGTCAATGTGGATCCGAAACCTTGCAAAGACATGCTTCCTTTAACCTTTCTAGAATGGGGTTGATCTTCATTCTCTCCCTGTATTGAGCTATATGCTCTTCTGGATCAGTTGTGCCATCATAGAGCTTCATATTTGGTGTTTGAAACCTCTTTGGTATCTCTGCATCACATATAGGTGGTGCAAAGCGAGACACCCTGTGACTCCCATCCGAAATCTCAGGAATGGGTTTAACCACTCCCGGGACATTGGATATCATATCCTTGAGTTTTTGCAACTCCCTTGCCATAGCTTGGTTGATCCCTGGTTCCTGCACAAAGCCATGGTTAGTATTATAAGATGTATTGAAGGTGCTACCTCCTTACTTATTCGAGGCTAGGATCCCAGATGTGAATCCAAATTGATGTGGTTCTGGTATAATCGTGTGACCAGATGAAGCAATAGTCTGCATGGGAATGAAGTCTCTGTCACGGCCCCCGACCCGGTTTGACCCGTTTCAGGAGCCGCGGGACAGAAATCCCGTGGTAATTAATTAATTGAGTTTGACAGCGGAAGTTTATCATCAGGATCTTTTTAAGAATGAAATATTTCCCGACTATTTTATTTCACAACGCGGAATAAAACCCGGTAATTTACAATCATTTGATTTCACGAAGAAATCTTTTATTTTACAAAACATGTTTCTTTATTTTATACTGAGCCACTTCTTTGAGCTTGTAGTGCTATATGGCACTTTTCCTGGATCATAACAGATCACCTGAAACATGTTTGAAAAAGGTTTTGTCAGCGGGAAATACTGAGTAAATCATTCCATTTTGCATAATGATGCATAGTTATAAATTACAGCATAAGAGCTATTACAATGGCTTCTATCTGATTTTTATCTGGCATTCTATCACAATGGTGACATGTCACAATGGTGACGATGGTCATACCACTATTAGATCAATGAACCTAAATAGTGATGATTATCACTGTAGGTCAATGAACCTAACAGTGATTATCCCGAGTAGGTCAATGAACCTAACCGGGAGAAATTAGTAATGTGCACAATACCCCACTAACCAGTAATTCAAGATATCCACGACTTAGTCCCTGTAATTATAACCTTGAAAAATAAATTGAGGTATTGTAAAATAGTTGATAAAAAGAGAATGACTCACATTGCAGATTTTTACGGGCAGAGTTTAGCCTACTGATTTAGCCTTTTCAATCCTATATTTAATAACAGGCACACAATTCGGTTAATAACTTAATACAGCATTTACGATAACTCACGAGATCAAATTCTCACAGCGAATGACAAAGTGCTATGCTTAAATATCCATCGAATTAACGACTAATGACAAAGCATAACCCTAATGTGGGCGGCACTTAAACATCCATTGGATATATTGATCTCGGAAAATGAATCGTATCAGCGATCGAGTTAATACCCTGATTGCGGCGTCGATTAGTGATCGTGTGTGTTTTTTTTGGAAGTATTTCTACGATATCTCAGCGTAGAATTGGAATTTTAACGTCGTTTTTCTTCCTGAATTCAAGTCCCAAGGTCCTCTATTTATAGGTGAATTTTGACCTTTACGCGGCCCGCGTGACATTAAGCTTATCCTTACGCGGCCCGCGTAGACATTATTTTTATGCATAGGGTTGCCACGTGTGGAACTAGCTCAGCTGAGTCGACGATTTCTGAAAATTCGAATTGGACAGCTATTTATGTGGATAAACGTAACTAGGAAATATCCCCCCCTGAGTTTTAGGGGCCCTGATCCTGATTCTGATTTTTCTGAAAATCTTAGGGTTTGTGCAGAATCACTTGGGTTTCTTAATTAGGTTTTCCTATTGGTCAATTAAAATAATAAATATGACTTTTTGTTAAGAGTTGTTACATTCTCCCCACCTTAATAAAAATCTCGTCCTCGAGATTTACTGGAATAAATGAGGATACTTTCACTTCATTTCTGATTCCAGCTCCCAAGTGTATTCAGCTCTTTTCTTTGAATCCCATCTAATTTTGACTAAAACTAGTCGTTTATATTTGAGAAACTTGATCTTTCGATCCTCAAAATTTAAGTGGTTTCTCAACAATTTTCAGTTTTTCGTTTACCTCTATATCTCGAAGAGATACTACCAATGATTCGTCTGATAAACATTTCTTGAGATTGGATACATGAAATACATCATGTATTCCAGCTAACTTTCTTGGTAGTTGTAAATGATAAGTAACTGGTCCTATACGTTGGATCACTAGAAATAATCCTACGTACCTTGGACTTAGCTTTCCTTTCTTACTCCTTTCCAAGGAGATACTTTCAATTACATTTTGTCTCCAACTCGAACTCCAACAGCTTTCATCTATTATCTGTATAATTCTTCTGGCGATCTATAGCTGTCTTCAGTTTTTTCTTCGTGATACTGAATATCACAATTGTAGTCACTTAGGATTTTCATCCATCTCCTTTGCCTCATGTTTAACTCTTTTTGCCCAAATATATATATATATCTTAAATTCTTATGATCTGTATTGATAGTAAACTTACTTCCACCCAGATAATGTTTCTAATTCTAAGGGCAAAAATCATGACTCCTAATTCTAAGTTATGAGTGATATAGTTTCTTTTTCAATTTCCTTGATGCATCCACAATTACCTTTTTGCGTTGCATTAACATATATCTAAATCCTGGTTTTGAAGCATCACCATATACTTTAAAATCTTCTGTTCCTTCTGGTAAGGCTAGTATTTTATTAATTTATGCTTTAAGATCCTAAAGACTTTTTCTTGTTTTTATCCCTATTCAAACTTAACTGTTTAGAAAAATCCTTAATAAATTGTCTATAATATCCGGCTAAACCTATAAAACTTCTTATTTCCATTGCTGTTTGTGGAACCTTTCTTTTGATAATTGCTGTTATCTTATCAGGATCTACGTGAATACCTTCATGATTCACCATACGACCTAGAAATTGCACTTCTGGCAGCCAAACTTCATACTTCTAGAATTTGGCGTACAACTTCTCTTTTCTTAACAAAGTTAAGAGTATATGCAAATGCTGACAATGTTCTTCCTGACTTTTGGAATAAATAATTATATTGTCGATAATTACAAATTTATCCAAATATAGTTTACAGATCCTATTCATCATGTCCATGAATGCTGCAGGTGCATTCGTTAATCCCAAAGGCATGACTGTAAACTTATAATGACCATACCTAGTTCTGAAAACAGTTTTAAGTATGTCTTCCTCTTGTACTTTCAATTGATGATATCCGGAACATAAGTTGATCTTAGAAAAATATCTAGCTCCCTGGAATCGATTGAATAGATCATCAATTCTAGGTAATGGGTATTGATTCTTAATTGTAACCTTATTCAATTCCCTGTAATCAATACACTTTCTCATCGAATCATCCTTTATCTTAATCAAACAACACAGGTGCTCCCCGCGGGGATGAGCTAGGTTGTATGAATCCTTGATTTAGTAATTCATCTAATTACTTTTTCAGTTCTAACATTTCCGTAGGAGCTAACCGGTAGGATACCTTGGCTATCGGTATAGTTCCTGGAATTAGATGAATCTTAAATTTTACCTCCCTATTTGGTGGTAACCCTGGTAATTCTTCTGAGAATACATCTGGGTATTCTGAAATTACAGAGATTTCCTTAAATTCTTTATCTTTAGTATTAATGATTACTGATATCATATATACTATTCCTTGCTTTCGTTCATAATTTAGCAACTTTCTTTACTAATATGAACTTTATGGCTTACTTGGTTTATTTCCTATAATCATAATTACTTCTCCGGTGGGTGATTGAATTTCTATAAAATTCTGATCACAGATAATTCGAACATGATTGTTTACTAACCAATCCATTCCTAACACAATATCGAATTCAACTAATTTCATAGATAATAGGATTGCAGAAAACTTATGACTTATTTCTATGTTCTGCATAACCTTATTTATTTTAACTGAATTCCCATCTGCCGTTTCTAATATAGAAATCTGCCTAATACTGGTTAAAAGTAAATTAAGAGCTTGGCAGAATAAAATATTTCTAAAACTTTGGTTTGCACCAGAGTCAAATAATACTTTTGTGTAAACATTGTGAACTAAGAATGTACCGGCTATCACATCTGGAATGAGTTCTGCTTCCTTAGCAGTCAGTTGGAAGACTCTTACATTCCTTTTTGCTCCTTCTGCAAATTTGGCTTTATTGTCAGATGATTTGTTCAATTTTGGACAATCTGGCCTAAGATGTCTAGTTTCTCCACAATTGTAGCAGACTGAAAATTTATTCCTCCTACAGTCTTCTTCTTGATGCCCCGGAATTTTGCAAAAATTACAATATCCTTTACATTTTCCAAAATGCTTCCTTTTGCAAGAATTGCAAAATGGACTAATAGAAGATTGCCCATTTCTTCCTTTCTTGAAATTGTTATGGTTACCCGAACGGAATTCTTGGGTAATCTTTTGGGCTACTTCCTTCCTTCTATTTTCTTCTCTTGTTCGTACTAGCTCGTCAGTCAGAGTATTGGCTAAATCCACCGCATCATCAATTGTGCGAGGTTTCGCAGCTTTGACGATATTACGGATTTCAGAAATCAATCCCCAAATATAACGAGAAATAAGTACCGGCTCTGGCGAAGCCAGCGTTGGTACCACTCGAGCATATTCGAAGAATGTCGTAGTATACCCTCGACAATCTACATCCACCATCCGGTGGGTTAGAAACTTATTTGTCATTTGTTCCTTTTCATACTCGGGACAGAATTTTCTTTCTACAAGACTCTTAAATTCTTTCCATTTCATGGCATAAGCCCTATTTCTCCCTTTAGCCTGTAACACCGTGTTCCACCATTCTAGCGCCCCTTCTTTGAAAAGGTTTGATGCGTACATGACCTGATCATCCTGAGCACATTTACTTATGGCCATTACTGCCTCGGTTTTCTCTAACCAACGCAGTGCCGCAGTCGCTCCTTCATTGCCTGCAAACTCAGTGGGTTTACAAGCAAGAAATTCATTGTAAGTGCAACCAGGCGTTGCAGCTTTCATTTTCTTGGGAAGCGGAGCTTGCCGTGGTTCATTATCATGATTAACATGATCATTGCCTCCGTTTACACTATTACTGAAGTTATCTTCAGAAATACGTTTGCTAGGAACGATTTGTTGTGGTTCGATTGGAGTTTTAATAGCAGCAACAATTGCTGGAATAGCGTTGGCTATCTCTTGAGTAACTATTGCTGGAATAGCGTTGGCCATCCCTTGAGCAACGATATTTTCTATATCCTGCCTAGTCACATATTGATCCCCCGGTTGTTGCTCAGATTGATTAACCTCATTAACTGGTTCATTATTAGCGTTTTCCATCTGATAACTAATTTATAGATAAATAATTAGTATAAAAGAAATAACCCAAGGTCACAATTAATTGCACATAATCACGTAAACGAATATACAACAAAATTGTAAATTTTCTGATATTTCATTTGTTTTATAAATTATATCATGCTTCTATATACAACCGTTTTATTATTTATTTTACACATACTGATTTTACTATTACTATTACACAACAACAGTTTCATAAACCCCTATCCTTTGTCAGGTGATCTTCTAGTAACGGCGTTCCTTCTCATCGTATTTCCAAGAGATCTGTCCCAAAATTTCTTGGATCCTATTCCCAGCATCCATTAATTCTTTGTTAAAATAACGGAGTTCAGCCATATTCTCGTCACTCATTGGTGGATTTGGTAAAGGTTCTGGTTTGAACTTAGGAAAAAGCTTATAGGGATGGTTTTGTAACAGTATTTCATTATTCACCCATTCGTCTATTTGCAAGTGGATTGAAGGGTTTGGAATAGCTGATTCTAAATTTATTGGTAATTGTGTTTCAAGAGAATGAATAAAATCATTTTCATTAATAGGCTCAATAGTATCATCGTTTGCCATTATAGAATCTAGTTCTTCTTGAGATAGTAACCCCTCAATTTGCCTAAAACTTTCCCCAATTTCCATTTTCTGAAGCTTGGGTTTCTCGAGAGGTGAAACGTTGAATTCTATAGGTTCTTCTAAGTCTGGTATATACCTATTGAAATCTCTGGAAACTTCTATTCTTACTGGGTAGAGATTTAAATTCTGAAGGGCTTCCGACAGATTACTCATGCTGTTAATGCAAGATATACACAATTACTAAGTTAAAATTATAACAAAATTTTATAGAAAAACTTTTAAATATTATTTTATACTGGGTAACTACCAAAACAACTGAAAATTAAAACACACTAGATTTTATTTGTAAATTTATTTACTGAATACGATTTATAGACTGTAGATAATAGAGATGCTAAAACTTTGAATCAAAATATTTAAAGATTTATATTTACTATTACAGTAGCTAACATATAAATATCTGCCCATACTGTTCAAAATTAGTCAGATAATAAAACATATAATTACAAAATAGCAATTAATAAAAAAAAATTAAGTATTTTTTTTTTAAATACTTAATTGGCTTAAATCAGTGGCTCGATCAGTGGCTCTGATACCACCTTTTTCTGTCACGGCCCCCGACCCGGTTTGACCCGTTTCAGGAGCCGCGGGACAGAAATCCCGTGGTAATTAATTAATTGAGTTTGACAGCGGAAGTTTATCATCAGGATCTTTTTAAGAATGAAATATTTCCCGACTATTTTATTTCACAACGCGGAATAAAACCCGGTAATTTACAATCATTTGATTTCACGAAGAAATCTTTTATTTTACAAAACATGTTTCTTTATTTTATACTGAGCCACTTCTTTGAGCTTGTAGTGCTATATGGCACTTTTCCTGGATCATAACAGATCACCTGAAACATGTTTGAAAAAGGTTTTGTCAGCGGGAAATACTGAGTAAATCATTCCATTTTGCATAATGATGCATAGTTATAAATTACAGCATAAGAGCGATTACAATGGCTTCTATCTGATTTTTATCTGGCATTCTATCACAATGGTGACATGTCACAATGGTGACGATGGTCATACCACTATTAGATCAATGAACCTAAATAGTGATGATTATCACTGTAGGTCAATGAACCTAACAGTGATTATCCCGAGTAGGTCAATGAACCTAACCGGGAGAAATTAGTAATGTGCACAATACCCCACTAACCAGTAATTCAAGATATCCACGACTTAGTCCCTGTAATTATAACCTTGAAAAATAAATTGAGGTATTGTAAAATAGTTGATAAAAAGAGAATGACTCACATTGCAGATTTATACGGGCAGAGTTTAGCCTACTGATTTAGCCTTTTCAATCCTATATTTAATAACAGGCATACAATTCGGTTAATAACTTAATACAGCATTTACGATAACTCACGAGATCAAATTCTCACAGCGAATGACAAAGTGCTATGCTTAAACATCCATCGAATTAACGACTAATGACAAAGCATAACCCTAATGTGGGCGGCACTTAAACATCCATTGGATATATTGATATCGGAAAATGAATCGTATCAGCGATCGAGTTAATACCCTGATTGCGGCGTCGATTAGTGATCGTGTGTGTTTTTTTTGGAAGTATTTCTAATATCTCAGCGTAGAATTGGAATTTTAACGTCGTTTTTCTTCCTGAATTCAAGTCCCAAGGTCCTCTATTTATAGGTGAATTTTGACCTTTACGCGGCCTGCGTGACATTAAGCTTATCCTTACGCGGCCCGCGTAGACATTATTTTTATGCATAGGGTTGCCACGTGTGGAACTAGCTCAGCTGAGTCGACGATTTCTGAAAATTCGAATTGGACAGCTATTTATGTGGATAAACGTAACTAGGAAATATCCCCCCCTGAGTTTTAGGGGCCCTGATCCTGATTCTGATTTTTCTGAAAATCTTAGGGTTTGTGCAGAATCACTTGGGTTTCTTAATTAGGTTTTCCTATTGGTCAATTAAAATAATAAATATGACTTTTTGATGAGAGTTGTTACAGTCTCCCACATGAATCTCCGAACTTCTGGGTTGTTGACTCCCTTAGGATCCTTGATCCTGAAAGATATTGGATCCAGTATGCATCGGAGCTGAAGGTCTTAAAGGATATCCAATGGATCCTTGAACTTGCGATGAGGATCCCTGAACATGTGATGAGGATTGTGGATGCTGAGGGTAGGATCCTTGAACTGACAGCGTCCCCATGTATCATCCCAAACTAGAGAAGGATCCTTGATGCTGGAAGGAGGATTCTTGAAGCTGAAGAGAGGATCCTGAAGGCTGGAAATAGGATCCTTGAGCCTGTGTCATTGCCGATGATCCATAGTGCATACTTGATGATCCTCCATGGTACTGGACACCTGATGCCATAGAGTGTTGAACAGTTGTTGCTGGAGTAGTGAAATCCAATGATCTGGGCACCAATGGAGAGTGATCCTCTGTTGACTTCTTCAATTCCTTAATTTCATCAATCTCACAAAGGATCCTGTCATTAGTTTTATCTTGCTGTTGCATGTAATCTTTCATCTGCAAAATCAAAGAATAAAGATCATTGTAAGTAGGAGTAGAAGAAACAGAAGTAGTTGCTTTTGTGAAAATGTGGGTTGGCTTCTTCGCAGCATTCTCTGCATTCTTTTGGGATCCAGAAGGAACAGGAGGCAAAGGTGGAATGCCCTATGATGAGGTGATCGTTGACATGGAGCTCGAAGTGTTTTTCCCTTGAGAAGCCATGTGGTTGAAGGTAATGAACAGAAATGAATAGAATAAATAGAATTTTCTAGAATGGAGCACCGATTGCCCCACGGTGGGCGCCAAACTGTTTTGGTAAAAAATCACACAAGGATAATGTAACCAAATCTGGTTTTTATGAGGTTAGATGCTTGGTTAAATGAACAAATGTGTAAACAAGAAATGAATGAAAATGATGATGAACACAAGGATTTATACGAGGAAAAAGTCCTTGATCAATGAATGATCTCCGGCATAAAAAACCTCGGATAGTGAAAACTATCACTATCAACTATATTGAACAATAAAATTACAACTTTGGAAGATAACAAGCTTGATACAAGGATTGCTAGTGCGTTTGTGTGTGTAATCGCCAATGAGTTTCTCTGAGTTCGAATGTGTGAAAAAGTGTGTAACTATCTTGCTAATAATAGCTTGTTATCCCATTCAAAAATAGAAAATATCTAACTAACTAACTATCCGAATTATGTGCTAGTCACCCACGATCACCATAACGATCATGTACTCCATGCACGTGCCATAGTAAAGAGCATATTCTCCTGGAATCTCGGTTGGAATAAGTCTCCTTCGAAATGCACCTGCAAAACAAGCTAAAGGATGATGGAAACAATTGTTAGTTTAGAGTAATAAAGAGGATCCTGGATCCTTAGCCTTCCTGCACCATTTCCTGAGGATCCTCGATCCAGACTGAACTAAGGATCCATGACCCAGGCTATACTGAGGATCCGTGATCCATAACCAATAAAATTCTATCCCTAACATTTACTGCCTCCGTCCCATAGGTCAGGCTAATGGGGGTTTCCCCGTTACATACCTTGGGAGTCGTTCTGTAGGCCCAAAGGACGAATGGCAACTCTTCCAGCCTACCCTTCTGTTTTCGTCCCAGTCTTCCCTTCATCCCCCGAATCACACTTTGGTCTGCTCTTTCAACTAGCCCATTGCTTTGGGTATAAGTGACCGAGGTGAAGACCTGCCAGATATGCATTTGCTCGCACCAGGGTTTGAAAGGTTTTCCTGCAAACTAAACGCCATTATCACTTACCAACTCCAGCGGTATTCCAAATTGACATACAATGTTGTCCAAGACAAATCTTTTCATCTGCTACCCCGTGATTTTCGCCAAGGGCTTGGCCTCGACCCATTTTGTGATGTAATCAATGGCTACTACTATGAACTTGACCCCACCCGGGCCTTCCGGGAATGGCCCGATGATGTCAATTGCCCATTTCAGGAATGGCCAATAGGTTGAGACTGGGACCATGGGGTGTTTATGGCGATGGGTCATGGGGGCGTGAACCTGACAGTTATCACATTTTCTGATCTCCTCCAAAGCTGTCTCGTACATTCTATTCTAGTAAAACCCTGCATTCATTGCATTGGCCACAACTGTTTTCGGCCCCGAGTGCGTACTATAGATTCCCTCATGTATTTCTTGTATTACATACTTTGCTTCTTCCTCATCCACACATTTTAGGGAAGGGCCAAGGTATGACCTCCGATAAAGTTCTCCGTCTATTAGTTCATACTATAAAGCTTTTATTCTTACCTTCCAGGCCGGCCATTCACCTTCTGGGAGAGTCCCGTCCTTCAGAAAGTTTATGATGGGTATCATCCAGGACTCCCCGGTCCTGTCAACCACCGCTATTTCCTCAGTTATGATGGAGGGGGAGGTCAGAACTTCCACCTTCACCCCCTGGCCAGGTAATCAAAGGCCACCGAGGCCAGCTTGTTGAGGGCATCTGACTTTCTATTCTTTCCCTGAGGGATGTATTCTAGCTTGAAAGTTTCAAAGGTTTTGACCAGTTCTTTCACCCTATTCACATATTGAGCCACGGAGTTGTCTTTTATGTCATGCTTCCCGTTGTACTACTTCACAACCACCTTGGAGTCATTGTTAGCCTCGACGTGCCTTGCTTTCATCTTCCTGGCCAATCTTAATCCTGCCAAGAGTGGCTCGTATTCGGTTGTATTTTTAGTGCTTTCAAAGTCTAGCCGGATTGCATAAGTTAACTCGATCCCCTGAGGACTCACGAGGGTGACCCCGGCTCCGTTCCCTTCTTCACTAGAAGCTCCGTCGGTATACAGCTTCCATATCGCCTCTTCTTCTTTCTTTTTCTCCTCCTCTTCCAGCTTTTTCCATTTAAGGAGCCCCCTCTCTTCCTCCTCCGGGACCTCTACTAGGAAATCTGCCAACACTTGGCCTTTTACTGAAGTCCTTGCCCTGTATTCCAAAGTATGTTCCCCTAGCTCCACAGCCAATTTAGCCAATCGGCCAGAGAGTTCAGGTCTCCGTAGTACCTTCTGAAGGGGCTGATATGTCAGCAACACAATCTTGTGGGCTTGGAAATACCTCCTGAGTCTTCAGGAGGCGAGACCAATGCCAAGGCCAGCTTTTCTAGTGGCATGTAACGGTCATCCGGACCTTTGAGAGTCCTGCTAATGAAGTATATGGGGATCTGTTTCTCGTCCCTTTCCACTAACATTACTTCACTGATCGTGGTCCTTGACGCTGACAAGTATAGGAACAGATCCTCCCTTGGCACAGGGGTGGCTAGGGTAGGGAGCTTACATATGTGCTCCTTCATCTCTTAGAAAGTTGCCTCGGCTTCTAGGGTTTATCTAAATTTATTTGTCTGGAGACAATCCTTCAGGACCTTCATGAAAGGCATGGTCTTGTCTGCCACTTTTGATAAGAAACGATTGAGTGCTAACAGTCTCCCGTTCAGCTGCTTGATGTCCTTTAGGGTCCTGGGAGATCGCATTTCAGATACCACCTTTGTTTTCTCGGGATTCACCTTAATCCCTCCCTTGGTAACCACCACTCCTAAGAACTCCCCCTCTTCTACCCCAAAATAGCATTTCCTGGGGTTCAAATTCATGTTAACTTCTTGCATCGTCCTGACTGTCTCTGCAACATCCTCCAGCATAGTCATTTCCGTGAGGCTCTTTATGACAATATCATCCGCATACACTTCCAGGTTCCTTCCACGCTGTTCTCTGAATAAGGTGTTTATAAACCTTTGATACGTGGCCCCAACGTTCTTTAATCCGAAGAGCATCTTAGTATAGCAGAAGGTTCCCTCATCCGTCAAAAAACACAGTCTTTTCCTCATCTTCTAGTGGCATTTGGATCTAGTGATAGCCCTTGTATGCGTCGAAGAAACACTTCAAAGGGTACTGGCCCAAGGAATCAACCTAGACGTCTATCTCCGGGAGTGGGTAGCAATCCTTGGGGCACGCCTTGTTTAAATCCTTATAGTCTACGCACATTCTCCATCCCCCATTCTTTTTACTGACCATGACTGGATTGGCTATCCAGGAAGGATATCTGACTTCCCTGACTATCGGCTCTAAGGAGTTTTCTTGTCTCTTCACAAGCGGCCCTTCTCTTGCTTGGTCCCATGCTTCATTTCTTTTGCTTAACAGGCCGCACCCAGCTATGGGTGTTAAGCCTTTGCTCTGTCAAGCTCCGGAGGATCCCGGTCATATCCCCATGTTGGAATGGAAAAACATCTATGTTGAGGAGCAACAGTTCTTTAAGTGCACTTTTGCACTTGTCACTTAGATGCTTTCCTACATTTACAGTTTGCTTCGGAAATCTTTCATTGAGGGCCCATTCCTCTATTCCTTCTTCCTGGGGGTTCTTCCCAGATTCACCTTCTGATATCGATGACACAACCTCATAGGAGGCCTGATCTTCCCTAGGGGATGTGAGACACTATTGTTGAAGCCTCCTAAGGGAATGGAATCTTCTTCCAGCCTGTCCCTTACGTCCCTATCAACCCTCAAGAAACAATGTTCATAAATCACTTCTACCCCGCTCCCCCCATCCACGTGTATCCGGGCCACCCTGTGGCCGGCTATTATAGCAGAGATGTTAAGGGGGGAGCCTTTGTACCTCATGTTCTTCCAAGTGGGGAATCAGTATGGGGGCCCTCATGCAGCTTGAAGGGCCCAATACCCGGGCCTTGATGCTCCTAGCCGGGTCATGCTCGTTTCTCCTTCTGATCATATCCACATACCCTCTGTCTGGCTCTCCCCCCCGACGTCTCTTCCTTTTATGTCCCCTCCCTCCTTGATTTCCTTAACCAAATGAGACAGTTTCCCCGTCTTTACTGCCGCTTCTATTTCCCTCTTCAAATACATACAATCATCCGTTTTATGACCAAAACCATTATAGAATTCACAATACTCATTCGGGTGAGCTTTCGGTCCTGGCTTGATGGGAGGGGGTTTCGCGAAGGAGTTCTTGATTTTCTCCGTGGCTAATATCTCACTAGGGGTCTTAGTCAGGGGGTGAAACTATCAGAGTAATGGGCTGGCCCCCTACCTCGGGGCTTGTAGGGAGAGTACGCTAGTCTTGTCATGTCATGCTGCATCTTGTCAAAAGTAGGCTTTCGGGGGTAGAAAGTACCTTTTTCCTGGAGCTTGAGAGCTGGGCTGGCCCTCCTGGGGGAGCATCCAGTTCCTTGGCCTTACTGACGGTGTCCTTTCCTCTAACAAAGGCCCTGACCCTGTCCATGAGATTATCAAAGGTCTCAGGTCTCAGGGTCTCGTTGAGATTCTTGATCACCTTTCTTTGTTGACTGAAGTTCCTGAGGAACTTCTCACTTAGCTCTTCATAGCTATCTAAGCTTCCAACTGGAAGGCTGTTAAACCAAAGCCTGGCTCCTTCGATCAGCGTTTGAACAAGCATATGACACCAACTGGGCATCAACCATCGCCCCACCTGTCCGGCACCCCTAACGGCATGCAAATGATCTTTTGGGTCCTTGGTTCCATCATACATGTCCAGGTTCAATGGGGGTTTAAGTTTTGGAGGCATGGGTGCCTTGGCTATTCTTTTGGTGAACTTTGAAACCTCAGCAAGGTCCTTGGGTAGGTAGGGTTTGTTCAACCCACTATTACCATCCTGACCCTCTTTGTCTTTTCCTTTTTGCTCCATTCCTTTCATCAACCCTTCTCGTTCCTCTGATGTCATTTTCCTCAGGGCAGTCATAAAAGTGTTCGATGGATCTGGGTCATTGTTTCCTCCGTGAGGGCCGGTATCATCATTGTCAGATGGTGTGTCGAATGAGAGTCTGGTTTTTAAGCTTAACAGTTTCTTTTGCCTTTCTAGATCTTCAAGTTGCTTCTTGAGTTCATCCCTGTGCATGGCCACAAAATCTGACGTGATAGTGTCCCTCTTCCTCAACAGTTCAGCCCTATTGCCAGTTTCTTCTTCATGGGTAATGTCTTCAACTGTTACCACGTTGTTGGTGCTTTGCACCGTCTTCACCGACTGAGAGCTTGGGGGTGGTGGTGTAGCCATGTTGCTTCAGATGGAAGATGATCCTTTACAGCGTTTTAGGTTCTTAGTGGGATTACCAAATGGACTAGGTCCCACGGATGGCGCCAATGTCGAGTCCTCAGATTCCGGTGGGTAGTCAACAAGCCTCGTCAACGTTGTAAAGGTTCAACTCCATCGTCCTACAAAAGAGAACACCGTTAGCCTCGTCACAGAGGACCCCAGGGGGGGGGGAATCCGTGACCAAGCTTCGGCATGATAATAAGTAAACTTGCCGGAAAAAATGAGAAGCTTATTCCGACGAGTGTGTTATCGTCGGAATATTCTCCTTGGTGTGAATTCTGGGTAATATGAGTTTAATGTGGTCCGAGGATGTCGGAATAAATGTGATGCTAATATATTTAATGAGAAGGGTTCTTGAATGCATACCGTTAACTGATTCCCTACCTTCCTTATATAAAGGGAATCACTTATCTTCCAAGGAGAAGTCAGACCAAAACCATCACGGTTTCTGCGACGTCTTGGGGAGCTCAAACACGTGTCTGAGCCCCAACGGTCTGATTACGAGCTCATTAATGGAGCCAGCTAACAAAGTACTTTTCTCCGGCGATCACCTTCTCTCTCTCCATCAAGCATTAAATGAGAAAAGAGATATCATATCTTTTCCTTTTCCCGCCTTTTCTTTTGGTCTGTCTTTAATAGAACTTGTTTGGGCCCATAAGCCGGCCCAAGCGACGGGAGCCCAAGACGAGTTCGCTGGGCAATCAGTGGGCCTCGTCGTCATATATATATATAGGATTAGGTTCAAGAGTGAACACTAGTGTAGCTTGTGAACTGGGTGAACTAATCCTGGCCATACACGTGTGTAGATCAATGACCAGGATTTAATGTTGAAATACACTAGTGTATTTTACGATTTGATGATGAGATCCTGGCCATACACGTGTGTAGGTCAATGGCCAGGATTTATTCACTCAGTTCGCAAATACACTAGTGTTCACTCTAGAACCCCACCCTATATATATATATATACACACACACACACACATACACAATGATACAAGTAAAACAATATTTAGGCTAAAAACCTTTGTTTAAAAATATATTAGAATAATAGGTTTATATATATATATATATATATAGGGTTAGGTTCATTTGTGAACAACGTCCTTAATAGTGAAATGTGTGAACTAATCCTAGCCCTTAATTATCAATACACAAGTGTAAATCAATGGTCATGATTTGATCAAGATTTGATGATGAAAATACACATGTCCACACATGTGTATTTTATGATTTGATGATGTAAATCATTGGCCAAAATTTGTTCACTCAGTTCACAAATATACTAATGTTCATTCTAGAACCCCACCCTATATATTTGTGTGTGTATGTGCGCACGTGTGTGTTATTTGGGCTTCGAATTAAATGAGAAAAATTAGTGAGCCACAGACCGAACCTACGTTGGCCCGAGCTCATGGCTCTTTGAAATCCGCGAGCTTTTGAGCAAGCTGTGAGACACACAATTTTTGAAGAGCCCTATTTGTATAAATGATTATATTTGGTTTCATCAAACATGCACAGCTACAATAACCATTTCTTTTCTTTTTTCTCTTTTTTTTGAACTGTGAACTTTTAAACATAACCGCACCCAAACCGAGGGGCCAACAACTCACAAACTACATAATTATAAATTTACACCAATCATCCCAAGGGGAAACTGTATATTTCGATCTATTAATAAACCACAAATACCCCCATTGACTTAACTTCCGCGATAATCTTTTCGATCTTTACTTGCACATTTAAGAACCTTAACTCGTTTCTCGCTTTCCAAATGCTCGAACACCCTATTATCTTTGATTGTTGCTCCTTGTTTGAAAAGGTATAAACTTTGAGGACAACTCTAGATCCTCTCATTTCATTGATCGGTTAACTATGGAAGTCTTGGGTTGCAGTTGTAAAAGAAAGGGTTATTGGATTTTATCACCCTTAACTATTGGCCATTAGCCGCTGCCACCCCAACTATCACTTTGACGCCCGTCACCCCCAACTTAACACTTAGTGTGTTCTGTCACCAGATCACTAACTTTTGATCCTGTTATTATACTTTTGGGGGTGTCCTAAGATCTCTAAAACCTTAACAAGATCCCTACGACACCCAAAAAAGTGTAGTAACATGATCAAAAGTTAGTGATCAGTTAACAACGTGGTGACAGAACACACTAAGTGTTAAGTTGGGGGTGACGTCCGTCAAAGTGATAGTTGGGGGTGGCAGCGACCAATAGCCAATAGTTGGGGGGTGATACAATCTAATAACCCTAAAAGAAAAGGAATGACGTGATATTTATGAAACAGATCGTCACCGTCATGGGTTGCAGAGTACATATCGATTAACTTCTCCACATAAACTTTAAAGAAAATTTGGAATTTGATCATATATAGAAACCAATAATTGATATTTCATTTAATAAATATTGATTTGCTCTATTTCGTAGTTCAAACAATCTAAAATGTAGTTATATTACAATGAACTATAACATTAGGGTAAGATTAAATAAAAAGTTTATTTTGTCAAAATAGGATGAGAAATAATTTTAACCATTCATTTTTTAAATCAATGGTTTAGATGAAAGTGTAGGAGAAAGGAGGAGTGAAAAGGTATCTTGGGAAAATCCTATTTATGAACTTTCTCTCTCCACATGCAAGGCACATGCATATTCCACCCCCATTTTTTAAACGTTCATAACTTTTTTATACGACATTATTTTTTCATAAAAATTTCACCGTAAAATCGAGCGTCTTTTTATCTTTAATTTGAGTACCATATTGCTATATAAAATATGTGGATTAAAAAAACACACTAAAATGTGTTGTATTTCTATGTTGTATAACATTTTTTGTGCTAGATTTTTGTACTATATTTCTGTGCTAAATTTTTTGTGCTGAATTTTTTTGTGTTAAATTTATTTTTTTCTCAATTTTTTGTGCTTGATTTTTT
The DNA here is from genome assembly GCA_030545235.1 of Helianthus tuberosus. Classification (NCBI taxonomy): domain Eukaryota; kingdom Viridiplantae; phylum Streptophyta; class Magnoliopsida; order Asterales; family Asteraceae; genus Helianthus; species Helianthus tuberosus. The sequence continues at coordinate 180,224,308 of CM060365.1, read as the reverse complement.
TGCTGAATATTTTCGTGCTATATTTTTTTGTACTACATTTTTTGTGCTATATTTTTTTGTACTAGATTTTTTGTGCTAAATTTTTTTGTACTAAATTTTTTTGTACTAAATTTTTTTGTTCTATTTTTAAAAAACAAAAGGGGTGCCACATGCCATTTTCACTCCTATTTATAAGGAACAAAATGCCCTTCATTCCTACTTATTAGGAGTGACACATATCATCATTACAATCCTTCTTATGCTACTTAGGCAAAATCCACTTTTTAGTGGATCCTTCCTCCTATAACATTTTATTTAACTGAAAGGGGTACAACCAATAAAAATGCATTTTACATAACACATTTTACACCAATTTTCTAAGGGGATATTCCCTATTTTGGCTCTACATTTTAACCACGAGAATAAGTGGCGGTGGTGAGGGTGTGCGGGGAGGACCACCGCACATGGCTGTGATTTCGAGGGGCACGTGTTTTTCATAAAAATATCATATATATATATATATATATATATATATAGGGTAAGGTTCATTTGAGAAGAAAATTAAATTAAGAAGAAAAAGAACAAAGTGTAAAAATGTAAAACATTAAATAGTTTTTCTCTCAGCTCATTTATTATTATCTTTGACTAATTAATTAGTCATAAACACTATGATCCTCCACACTTAAGTTTTTGCTTACACACATCAAAATTTATCCTACACGTTTTGAAATTTATCCTACACATATTGAAATTTATCCTACACAACTCATAATTCATCCTACACATCTCGTAATTTACGCTACACTTTAAATTATATATTTTTTCTTTTTTTGAAAAATATGTTTTTTTTAAATAAGTTACAAATTTAATGTAGTTAGCTATTAAAAAGGAAGACTACCAATTAATGATCCATCTAAGTTTACCAATATACCCTTACACTAATATTTAATGCAAAAATTAAATGAAGTAAAATAAAACATTCTTATTAGTTGAAATTTCTTCTTTTTTATTCTTACAAAAAATTTCTTCTCATTTGAACTCTCCACTATATATATATATATATATATGGGTACATAGGGTGAGGTTCTTCTACAAAGTGTAGGAAGTATTTTGTGCCATTAGATGTGTTTGATCAATGGTTGAGATTAGTTGGGTGACATTTTTGTAATATTTGTGTTTTAATTATTGATTCATTTAATAGGCGATGGGCATTGTAGTCATTAATCGTGTTTTAAATAAAGAAACTATCATCAGTTCCTTTATTCTAACCATTTCTTCATTAATTAACCACCAATCTCTAAAATCATGGATTTAGACATCAACATGATTCAAGAACATTCAAACAATAGAGAACAATAACACTATAATCTATTCTAAAAAAATGCTCATACGTTTTGTTTTTTTTTTTGTTTTTTTTTTTGCGATCTAATATGTTTATACTAATGTGTTATACGGAATGCAAGCTTTTATAATGGTGTGTTATACATAATCTAAGTTGTTTATATTGGTGTGTTTTACTGGAGATCGAAACTGTTTATACTGATGTGTTATACGGAATCTAAGTTGTTTATACTAGTGTGTTATACTGACGATCAAAGTTGTTTATACTGGTGTGTTATACGGAATTTAAGTTGTTTATACTAGTGTGTTATACTAGCGATCGAACGTGTTTATACTGGTGTGTTATACGGAATCTAAGCTGTTTATACCGGTGTGTTACATGAAATGTAAGCTGTTTATACTGGTATGTTATACGGAATGTAAGTTATTTATATTGGTGTACTATATAGAATCTAAACTATTTATACCAGTGTGTTATACGGAAATGTAAGTTGTTTATACTTGTAACTGATAAAACACAATGTGAATAAACTAATAACTGCTAAAACACGTCAAGAATTTGTTCATGAGTGATCGCATGCATGTTAATTTGTTCTGTATACGTTCTTTGTATTACAAGTAACTGACAATTTTGAATTTTTAAAAGATATGTTGCTTCCTTAAAAATCTCTTTATTTTGTTTAAGAAATAAATCTTCCATAAATAAGTTAATTATTTAATTACCTTTATGCCCTTTAATATAAAATCTCTAAATGCCACATGTCACTCTTAGAACACTTCCTACACTTTGTAGGAAAAATAGACTTTGTAGCCAACTCCCACCATATATATATATATATATATATATAGAAACGGGATCAGAAGAAAACGCTCAAAAGTGTGAGAACGGTGAGAACGCATCCTGTCCCAACACGTGGCGCGGGACATGATCAGGGTCCCAGGGTTGTTTTGTCTTTTCAATCTTCTTTTATTTTCCCAACGCGGTATATTATTTTCTGGTGTCTAAGTTTTTTTTGGCGTTAATTGTATTTATTAAACTTTTTCGCGTTGAATTAATTGTTTCTGTGTCACATAGATAATTTTTTGGCGTTATGGAATTTTCTGGTCAATTTTTTGGCGTTTTGTGTTGTTTTGTATAATAATTCACTACGAGTCATTAATATTTGCATAAGATTACAATAAGACCAATTTTTTTGGGGTTTATTGAATTTTTTGGCTTTTAATACATTTTACAAGATGCTTTGCCAGCATCCGTTCTCCCAGTTTTCATATTACTAGCGTTTTGGTGTTTGAAGTTTTTTGCGTTTTATATAATAATGTATTTTATTTATAGAGAATTAGATAACAAAACAAAATATAACTTGATATCAAAAAAATAAAAAAAATAAAAAAATGGTAATTTAATTTCTCTTCCGAATCTTCACTGTCATCAGCCTCTATCTTCTTGATTTTGTTTTGGCGTTTTGAACCTTTTTTGAATACTTTAGCTAGATGCCAACTTTCCTACATAAACCCTGTCTTTTTCAGACGAAGCTGCATAGTGGCATCCTGTGTTTTGGTGTGATATTCTTGTTTGGTGAGATGTCATTGAAGATTAACTCTTGCTTGATGCTATTTATAATAATGGAGTCTAAAATAGCATTTTACACTTGTGTTGATCCCTTTATTCCATGCCGATATTCATCAAGAACAAAGCTCACATGATGACATATCACTGTCATCAGTCTCTTTTTCTTGAATATTTGTCCATCTCATTCAGCAAAATACTATTGAGATTACCCCTTTAGAAGAAGAATCCATTTTTTGGCGTTTTAAAGTGAGTGGGTTATAGAGGATATGGCGTTTGTGTTTTCTGGCTGTGATCAATTTCATTGTGTATAGACCCCTCTCTTATAGGAGTTTTTTAGCCCGTAGTTTAGGCGGGAATTTTTTTATTGTAATAAATGATAGTAATAAAGTAACTGTCTTTTCAGTTACTGTTTTTTTATTTACTGTGTTGATCAGTTTTTATCAGTTTTACAGGTGATAGACGTCCCATCTTCTAAGTTTGGCGTTTTTATGGCGTTATGCAGACCAAGATGACAAAATACAATAACGGAGTAAATAAAATATCAAGCAGAAATTTTTTTTTTGTTATTTTTGGCGTTTTGTAAGGAATAACCATTTTTAGTATTTTTTTTTTTTTTGCATTTTGCTAATAAAGGGAGAAATAAATCATTTAATTATCTTAAAAAAAACAAAAAGAAGATTACACAGAAGAAAAAAAAAGAGGAAAAAAAAAGAGGAAAAAAAATGAAAAGCCTTCGTCAGAAGGTACTTTATCCGAATAGTATCCATCACTTGCGTCATCTTCCTCCTCCTCGGAGTCTTCATCTGTATCTTCATCCATGTCCTCACCTTCACCTTCATCAGCTTCTTGTTCCTGAAGATTTTGAAGCCTCCACCTGAACATGTCTTGCATTAACTCTAATTTTGAGTCTATTTTTGTGTTGGTACAAGTGGCGTTATGCAATTCTTCCATAAAACCCAGACGTTGCTTTGTCATGATGTTCTCTAGCCAGTAGACTTCTTGCTCTCCGATGTCGTATGTAACCGTCACCATGTCTGTTTCATCATCAAAACGCCATGATGTCATGATAGGGTCCGGCTTCACATCTGCTTTGATTGGTCCAAATTTGCTAGTTAATGCTTTCATAAGCATATGTGTTTCATGGCATTCGTTGTCTAGAGCGATGCCAATGGATAAGATTTGCCTCTGTATCTCTTCTTCCATCTTCAGAATTGCCCTGACCATCTTAACATACATCCTCCTTCTGTTGTCAAAATGGAGGACGTATCGCCTGATTCCCAGAGTGTATCTCCACGAAACGATTGTTAACATTTTTGGCGTTTTGGTTAAGTTGGCGTTTTTGGTTAAAGATGTTTTTTGCAGAAATGGATAGATTGAAGTGATTATGGAAGCTATGTTTTACCTTGTTTATATAATGATGTTTTTGGCGCGTAATCTAGGAGGGAATTTCTTCTAATAAATGTTAATAACTGAAATTCAGTTCCTGTGTTGTTTAATCTTCCTGTGATATCCAACGCGTTTTATTACTAATTTTTGGCATTTTGTTTTTAATGGCGTTTTATTTTTTTGAATGGCATTTTATCATTTGATGGCGTTTTGAATATGAGCGGTAAAAGACCCTTTTACCCTTAATGAAGCGCGTCTCACATAATAAAATTGATGTTATTTACGAAAACGTCACCGCGCAATCTAGTCCATGGATTGTTTTGATAGGACGACCCATAAGCGTTCTCACCGTTCTCACACTTTTGAGCATTTTCTCTAAATCCTGACCCTATATATATATATTCCTTTATTGTTTCTGTGTGTTCATATTGCACAAAGAATGGCCATCACAACGCTTAATGCAGCCTTTATTTCTTTGATGTTGCTGCTCGCATTACTGCCAATAGCACCTCTTTGACAGTTGTGCATGATGAGATCATGAGTAGTGGTTTGGCAAACCAGATGGTCTTTTCAACACTTGGCGTTCACGTCATCTTAATCAAACCACTTGTTGAAAAGTTATGGTGGTGAGGTATGTGCTTTGTAATGGAAAAAAAAACTTTGATTGGTTAAGCCATAGTCCAACCAATCATAACAACTTTCTCTCTCTCTATCAAGCTCGTGGCAACAACCACATGGGAAGCCCAATATATGATACCCACATGGATGGGGGGCGGTGTTCCTCTTGTGGTTTGCAAACCACATGACCATTACGCATGGTCTGATAAGATGTGTTATGGAAAATAAATGTGTTGATGAACAATATATAAATGCACCATTCCTAATTAATAAAGAGTGTTAATATTCACAAACATCTCCCCTCTATATATACATAGATACATATAGAGTGAAAAAGATGTGGAAATAAGATTTTAAAGGTATGAGAATAGAATAAGCCTTAATAAAAATGTTATGTTGACATTTATTTGTACTTATGATAGGTGTTGATATGTCCTCATGATTCATAACTTGAACTTTTTTAATAGCCTTAGACTATCTCCAATGCTATGTGCGTCCTTAGTCGCCCTTAGCAGCTACGTCATCTGTCACATAATATTTTTACCAGTCCTTAAAACCTCAATTTCATCTCCAACCCTACAAATATCCTTACCCTTCTTAATTTTCACCTCATCGCCTACTCATTACACATAATATTTGAATAAAACTTTTCTTTTGCTACTTTGGGCCCACCACATTGCATAAACCGAGGTGAACTCATGCCCTTGTGCAAGAGCATCTCACCTAAGGGCTTTTAAGGTTGGTAGAGCTCCAATGATAAGGGCATCTACGGGCCTCCAAGGATTTGATCTTCAAGGGCCCATTGGAGATAGTCTTATAACTTGAAAAAATTAGTGTTTATTATTTTCTAAATATATATACTTTAAAGTTTGTTCTTTCTATTTTTTTGGCTTCTAACAATTCTATGAATCAAACTTTTTAATCTTCTTCATTTTTTATAAAAATAAATCACTTTATATTTTATAACGTGTTTCAAGTTCGAGGGTATAGTAGAGTAGGAGTTTTCTACAAAGTCTATTTTTCTTACAAAGTGTAAAAAGTAATAAAACACCATAATGTCAACAATAAAACACATTCAAAACCCACAAATAACAAAGTGTAGACTATTAAAGCGCCATATTTGTGGGTTTTGTGTTGTGTTTTGGATGATAATGCTTTGATTATCGAATGAGTAACATTATTGTGTTTTATGTTGATTATCATGTTGTGTTTTATGTTTATAATTCTACGATAGTATGTTTGAAATTTTTATGGACCGTTAGGGTTTGAATATTGTGTTCTAGTGATCTTCACTCTGTTAATTGTGGGTTTTGAGTGTGATTTATGGCTGAAATTGTGGTGTTTTATTACTTTGTACACTTTATAGGAAAAATAGACTTTGTAGCCGAACCCCACCCTCAAGTTCGATATACTTGTATGCGTTTCAATGTTCATTATTAACAACCAACATTGGTGCATTGTGCTAAAATAAAATTTAAATGAAAATATTCAAAAGAGCCAATAAGAAGCTTAAAAGTATCGTAATTGTTCGTGTCTTCCATTATCAACAATATCCCTTTAAATAGGGTGAAAGATTACACACACATAAGGAAACATGACAAACTACCTAAAATACATGAGGCTAAAAATATACGAGATATACATATTCTAATAGTCCCCCGCAGTTCGAGCGGGAGAGGAACGAACTCTCAAACTGGACCAAAAATCTTGAAACAAAGTCCTTGGTAAACCTTTGGTAAAGATGTCAGCGTATTGAGATGATGATGGAATGTGCTGAACCTTGATATGACCAATCTGAACCTTCTCTCGAACAAAATGAATGTCCAATTCAACATGTTTCGTGCGTTGGTGTTGAACTGGATTTTCGGATATGTAGATTGCTGAAACATTGTCACAATAAACGATCATATCTTTCACGATCGGTACATGTAACTCTAGTAGGAGTTGCGTAACCAACTCGCCCCGACAACAACATTGGCAACCCCACGGTATTCAGCCTCTGCAATAGATCTAGAAATAGTAGGTTGGCGTTTAGACGACCACGAAACTAAGTTGTCGCAAGAAATACACAGTATCCAAAAGTGGATCGTCGAGAATCAAGGCACACTCCCTATTTGCATTAGAATAAGCCGTTGAAGGTTGGGCTGTAGGTGGTGATTGTGCCATAGGGGTGTGGGCAGTAGAAGGTTGGATCAAAGGGTTGGGAACTGATGAGTTTGGCGATCGGAAGAAGGAGGTGGGTGAGTCGCAGGGGCAGTGGGCATAGATGGGCCCGATGGAGAAGTAGGACCGGTTATAGAATGGGTCGTTGTATAGGGAGATGTGAAAAGAATAGGCTCATCATCCAAAAAGGTATATGTGGTAGGATGGTGTGGATGAGTAGATGGAAAATCCTCTTCGTTAAATGTCACATTATAAAAGATATGAACGCGTCTGGTGGTCGGGTCAAGGCAAAGATAGCCCGGAAAGTTTGGGGGATAACCAAGAAAAATGCATCTAATGGATCTAGGATGCAATTTGTGTGGTTGAATGGCAGGCGTGTTTGGGTAACAGGCACACCCGAACACACGGAGGTGGTCATACGTTGGGTGACGTTGGTAAAGGGCAAAAGCAGGTCTAAAATGATTGAGTCGTTTTATAGGTAGGATGTTTTGTAATAGGTGGCGGTGTGTAGGGCTTCAACCCAAAATGTGGGAGGTAAGTGTGCATGAATAAGGAGTGCACGAATGATATTATTTAGACGATGTATCATCCGTTCGGCCTTGCCATTTTGTGGTGATGTTTGAGGGCTAGAAAAACAAAACATCAGTCCTTGTGTGGAGGCGAAATTTTTAAATATATGATTGTCGAATTCGCCACCTAAGTCACATTGGAATGTTTTAATGTGGCGATTAAACTAAGTTCGGATATATTTGTGAAATTTGACAAAGTATGTAAAAGTTTTTTACTTATATTTCAATGGATATACCCAAACATGTTGCGTGAAATTATCAATAAGGACCATATAATACTTGTAGCCTGACTTGCTTAAAAATGGGGAGGTCCATAAATCACAATGGATTATATCGAATGGAGCAAAGGTAACATAATTTGAATCATTAAAGGGCAAACGTTACTATGTTTATTACATTGAATAAAATTATTACGAACAAGATACTCTAAGATAGTTGCTCCTAGATGATTGAGATAGATGTGCCATGGAGTCTGTGATGCGGAAACAAAATTATAGGAGGGCGGTAAATGGGTAGACGTCCCCCGTGCAATTGTGGCGGGAAAGGAAATTGCCCGTCTTGTGGTCTTTCAAAGAAAAACCAAAAGGGTCAAATTCGATAGTGACTTGGTTATCACGAGTAAATTTTCTAACATATATTAAATCTTTGATAACGGATGGTGAGTGTTGGATGTTTTTAAGGTGATATGTTTTATTGGCAACGATGTGAAGGCCATTACCGGATCCTTTAATTGGCAATTTTTGTTCATTACCAACAAATATAGTGTTAGAGGAACTAGACAAGGGAGAGTTTATTTTACTTCAGTGAGATGTGATGTGAGCTGAAGCCCTTGAGTCCATTCCAAGCAGGATCCGAATAGTTCAATTGCATAGCAGAAAGTGTTGTACCTAAATTTGTTGGGCTTAAGGCATTGAGAGGGCTTGGGTCAGCAAACTGGGCCTGTTCAGGTGGTGGATGTATTGAAAAAAATTGTTGCTGGGCCAGGTTAGGTGACTGACTTTGATATGTCATGTTGGCCCGTTGATAGAAAACAAACACTTCAGAGGGAGCCCAAGATTGAGATGGGTATGGACTGCGCGGCACAGGCCACTGACCAGGCTGGATAGACTGGGTCGTTGGGTTGGGTTGCCACCAAGTGTTGGGTGGTTGTTGTATGTTGCATCTGCGCCCCCTGCCACCACGGTATCCACATGCACGACCACGATTGCGATTAGGATCATAGGTGTTTTGGGAATAGTTTTGATAGCGGTTTGGGTCAGTAGAGGTGGTTTGTGAGGGAGGTTGTGGTGGAGTGTTGCTTAGAGCCGAAACATTGGAGGTGTGGATACTCACCATGACCGATTGGTTCTGGTTATGATTTTGACGAGGTGTCTGCCTTTGTTGTTCTCTTTGTAACATAGTCCGGGCCTCATCCTAGGTGGGCATGTTTTGATTAATGATCGCATTCGTGACATCATATTCAGTCGAAAGGCCACAAACTAACTGCATTACTAACCGAGCTTCACTTACCGGGAATCCGACATCACCTAGTTGATCAGCGACTTCTTTTAGCTTTTGGCAATAATCGTCACGAACATGCACCAAGTGTTAAGTTTGTAAACTCGTGTTCAAGAGTTGCCGCACGGGACCCTTTATTGTTAAGAAAAATCTGCTCCAACTTCACCCACGCCTGCCGAGCCGTACGCGTAGCGTTGGTTTCAAGAACCCGAACGAGTATGTCATCCGATATAGTTGCATAGATCCATTGTAGGATGAGAGCATCGATTTCAGCCCATACGGCATAGTCTTCACTCGTTTATTCAGGAGGCTTCATATCGTTGACGTGATCCAGCACTTTGTAAGCTTTTGGCGTGAAGTTTGAATAGCTTAACCCATGACGAATAAGTGACTTTGGTGCCACCAAGGGTTCGAACTTAGTTCTAGATGTTGGTAATAGTATAGGCTAGATGTAGTGATGGAGTTTTGGCTTCATTAACGGATGTGATTGTTTTGTCACTCATGGTTTCTGTCGAAACAGAAAAAAAGAAGGATGTAGGGTCGAAGGTTTGTGCGGCTAGGGTTTGTAGAGCGAAGGCTCTGATACCATCGAAGTATAGTAATTGTTCGTGTCTTCCATTATCAACAATATGCCTTTAAATAGGGTGGGAATTACAAACACATAAGGAAACGTAACAAACTACCTAAAATACATGAGGCTAAATATATAAGAGATATAAATATCTTAATAAAGCTTATTTTGGCTCAAAAGCTATTATAAATATTATATATATATATATATATATATATATATATATATATATTGATTTCGAAGGACGATGAATAGTAAATTTATTTTTATAATAATATATAGTTTTTCTATTATTTTATTATTTTATATATTATAATAGTTTATTATTAAATTTACTTTTAATAATATATTTTTCTTTTTTTTAAAACATCTATTTCCTTTACCTTTTTTTAATAATTGTTTTTGTTTTCTTTTTTGAACATATATTAATTTATCGATTAATTTGATACTTCTTTAATAAGTTACGTTTCTAACTTTTTTCTAAAAACTTAAGTACGTAGTTATGCTTGATTTCTTTCCCTGACATTCCGTTATTAGTTTTGTTAAACGAGGTTATACTTAAATAAAGTATTTATTTGGTATCATAAAACGGTATGATGATAAACTAAATCGTTCTAATGGTTTGACTTTCTAAACAACATGTTTTATTTTCAAATCACGTTTGTTTTACATTATCATTTGCTCGGTTTCGCCGCAACGCGCGATATAAAAAAACTAGTTTAAATGAATTTTCATTTGCTCGAGCAAGTAGTATTTTTAAGCCAAAAGCTATTTAAATAGTACAAATATAAATAAAACACAAAAAGTATACGAGTTAAAATTAGCTCATAATCTGGATTCTCCTCTATAAATTTAACCGTGAACACTCTTAATTAACAAAAAGTATACACGAGTTAAATTTAGCTCATAATCTGGATTCTCCTATATAAATTTAACCGTGAACACTCTTAATTAACAACGAACAATCATCACCTTCCGATATTAAACAAAAATTCATATTCAAAACACAATTCAAATTTGGAAGAGACACGTGAACACATGAATTTCACATAGTAGATTGAACCAAATCATACACAATTTTTTTTTTTTTTTTTTTTAAATTGAATTGGGTTGTTTATGAGTTTAGATCTCAAGCAACACAAAAAGTCAGCTTGGCTAGCCCCAAATCATCTAACGAGCTGAAAAGTTAAATCCGTACTCAACGTGTTTACAAACTGAGCGAGGTTATGGTTCGACTGGAAACTTAAGCCTCACACTCGCACAGTAGAACAGCTGTATAGTAAAAGAAAAGCAATTGCATGTCTTGGTAAAGCACAATTACTACACAATGGAAACCGATGAAGAGCAACATCGACACATCTTAGCGAATGTAGCAATTGTTGGACAATTACTGAATACGGCCCAATTGTGTAGAATTGTGGTCGGCCCGCGTTGAACCTAAAACATGTTGGTTTTGGGCTCTGGGGTTCTTTTAGGGTTCTCTCTATTACTTGGGAAACAAGTTGTAATTCCCTATATAAGTTTAGCCGTGTTAGGGTTGAATTAGCGTGAGGGATTATTGTAATCGAGTTTTGAGCTAGTTTTTCTTGATTATAATAAAAGTGAGTTTACCCTAAATTGTGTTTTTATCAATTCGTTCTTGAATTGGTATCAGAGCCGGCGATCAAGGTTGTACGATCAGTCAGAGAAGATGACAAACTCTGGGTCGGCACCGTCGAAGGGAAAAGAACCAGTTCATCAACCTGTTCAATGTCCGATGCTCTCCACGTCCAACTACAATGTTTGGTTGCTGCGCATGAAGGCAATCATGAAAGTGTATAAGGTATGGGAAGCGATTGAACCGGGATCAACTGATGAAGAAAAGAATAACATGGCGGTTGTTCTTATATTCCAATCGATACCGGAGTCCATGATCATGCAGATCGGCGACTTGGATAGTCCTAAAGCTATCTGGGATGCAATCAAATCTCGCAACGTTGGTGCGGATCGAGTCAAAGAAGCCCGATTACAAACCCTAGCAACCGAGTTTGATAATCTGCGCATGAAGGAGACCGAGGCGATCGATGATTTTGCCGGGAAACTATCTTGCATAGCCTCCAAGTCGGCATCGTTAGGAGAAACAATGGACGAAACAAAACTCGTCAAGAAGTTTCTCAAAAGTTTGCCACGTGGTAAGTACATTCACATCGTTGCAACTCTTGAACAAACGTTGGACCTCAAAACTATAAAGTTTGAAGATATTGTTGGGAGATTGAAAGCTTATGAGGAACGGTTGAAGGAAGAAGATGTCGTTGAACCACAATCAAAGTTACTGTTCAATAAAACCGAAACATCATCATCGTCGACCAACAATCGAGGCCGAGGTCAAGGAACACGGGGTCGTGGAGGGAACCGTGGTCGAGGGAATCGCGGTGGAAATAACTCGAGCCGTTCCAACAGAGAAGAAGGATCCAGCAACGAAAACAAAGACCGAAGCAAAGAAAAAAACCGAGATATGTCCAAAATCCAATGTTACCGATGTGATAAGTTTGGACACTTTGTGTCACAGTGCCCAGAACGAAACAAAGATGAAGCCCACTTAGCCGAAGCCGATGAAACCGATCCTACTGTGTTTATGATAGAAACTCTTCAAGAAACTGTGTTCTTGAACGAATCAAAGGTGTTACCAAAGAAGCTTGAACTCAGATCCAAAGATGAAGACATGTGGTATATGGATAATGGCGCGAGTAATCACATGACTGGTAATATATCCTATTTTTCTGAATTAAACAAAAGGGTCAGAGGAAGGGTAAGGTTTGGGGATGATTCTTGTGTTGACATATGTGGAAAAGGGTCAATTCTATTTGAAACCAAAACCGGTGAACAACGGCTATTGACCGACATCTATTATATCCCAAGTCTTAAGAGCAACATTATTAGCCTCGGGCAAACAACCGAGACGGGTTGCGAGGTTAATATGAAAGGCGACACACTTGTGTTGCGTGATAACCGGGGAAAGATTCTTATTACCGTAAAGAGAGCCGCAAATAGGCTCTATAAGACTCGGCTCAAGGTGGGAAAACCGGTATGTTTACAAGCACGATTAGAAGATGACAGTTGGCTTTGGCATGCAAGACTCGGCCACCTTAATTGGGAATCAATTGCAAACATGACAAGAAAGAATATGGTAAATGGCGTACCACCTCTAAGACCTGAAAAGAAGTTGTGTGAAGCTTGTTTAGTTGGAAAGCAAACAAGACAACCGTTTCCTCAATCGGCCTCGTTTAGAGCAACTCGTGTTTTGGAGTTGATTCATGGTGACTTATGCGGTCCGATTACTCCTCCTACGGTGGCGGGTAATAGGTATGTTTTCGTTTTGATTGATGATTACTCACGATTTATGTGGAGTTATTTGCTAAAGGCTAAAAGTGAAGCGTTCGAGACTTTTAAGCTATACAAAAGTTTGACGGAAAAACAAACCGGTGAAGTCGTCAAAACTCTAAGGACCGATAGGGGGGTGAGGTTACGTCACATATGTTCAACCGGTATTGCGAGGAGCAAGGCATTAACCGGCACCTAACAGCACCGTATTCACCCCAACAAAATGGGGTGGTGGAAAGACGAAACCGAACACTAATGGAAATGACGAGAAGCATCTTGAAAGCCCGAAGTGTTCCAAACTATATGTGGGGGGAAGCGGTTAGACACTCCACATATATAATCAACCGAGTTACTACTAGGACCTTAACCAACACAACACCATACGAGATGTTTAAGAAAAAGAAACCGGATTTGCAATATCTCAGAGTGTTTGGGTGTTTGGCATACCCGAAAGTAGCGAAACCCGGCATAAACAAGCTCGATGATCGAGCTATCTGCTTGGTATATTTGGGAAGTGAACCAGGGTCCGGTTCATACCGACTGTTCAATCCCAAAACCGGGAAAATCGTCGTCAGCAGGTGTCGAGATTTTGATGAAAATGCAAGCTGGAATTGGGAGAAACCAACCGAGGTTACTCATGAATATAAACCCGGCATGTTTTTACTCGATTGGCATGGTAGAATCGAGACAGGGGCTGGTTCTGTAATAGCCGATGCAGCCGAACCAAGTCAGCCACATCCATCGAGCCCAGAAAACAACGATTTCGAATAAGTCGACCAAGAGCCAAGCACAGCTGAAAATTCTCATAACCTTGATGAAACAGAAGGGAATGAGAGTGAAGAAGAGACAAGTGAAGATGCACCAGTCCAAAACCCGTTGCGAAGATCCAACCGTGCCAAGATGAACCCGGTATGGTTCACCGATTATGTTCTAAAAACCGAGATAGAAACCTTTGAACTATTGCTTTGCTGTACAGGTGAACCAACTAAATTTGAAGAAGCAATTTTACAACCGGAATGGAGGAAGGCTATGAAGGTTGAGATTGATTCCATAGAAAAAAATAAAACATGGAATCTTGTTGATCTTCCACATGGAGTTAAACCAATCGGGTTAAAGTGGGTCTACAAAATCAAAAGAAATGCGGATGGCTCGGTCAACAAATTTAAAGCAAGGCTTGTGGCTAAAGGCTACGTGCAAAAACCGGGAGTGGACTTTGATGAAGTTTTTGCACCCGTAGCAAGACTTGAAACTGTTCGAATGTTGATTTCTCTAGCCGCGAGTGAGGGATGGGAAGTGCACCATCTAGACGTTAAATCGACGTTTTTGCATGGTGAGTTAAAAGAGCAAGTTTATGTCATGCAACCGGAAGGCTTTGTTAAACCCGGCGAAGAAAGAAAGGTTTACAAGCTTACAAAAGCCTTGTACGGTTTAAGACAAGCACCCCGCGCGTGGAATACGAAGCTAGATAGTATCTTGAGAAATATGAAGTTTCAAAGATGTTCTCAAGAACAAGCGGTATATCGGAAGATGGTCAACGCAAGCTTGATCCTTGTGGGTGTCTATGTGGATGATCTCATTGTGACAGGAACAAATTGTTCTCAAATCTTGGAGTTCAAAAGGCTAATGGCAAGTAAGTTTGAAATGTCGGATCTAGGTAAGCTGGCCTACTATCTTGGCATAGAAGTAACTCAAGAAGATGGAGCTATCACTGTCAAGCAAGAAGCATATGCTCAAAAGATTCTCAAAGAAACTAACATGTCCACTTGCAATCCTACACATGTACCAATGAACCCGAACTTGAAACTGACAAAAGCCGAGAAAGAACAAGAAGTGGATCCGACCGAGTTTCGGAAAGTTGTTGGTTGCCTCCGTTACTTGTTGCATACCCGACCGGATATGGCGTTCGCGGTTGGAATGGTGAGTCGGTACATGCAAAACCCAAAGGTATCACATTCTCTTGCGATAAAACAAATACTTCGATATCATAAGGGTACGGTAAGCTATGGGATAAAGTATACGCGAGAAAAAGGTGTTATTTTGAGTGGCTATAGCGATAGTAGTCACAACATCGACGGTGATGATGGAAGAAGCACTACGGGGCACGTCTTCTATTACGGGTCATCACCAATAACGTGGTGTTCTTCAAAACAAAGTACCGTAGCTCTCTCAAGTTGTGAAGCCGAGTACATGGCAGCAAGTGCGGCGGCTTGTCAAGCGGTGTGGTTGAGAAACTTGGTCATGGAGTTAACGGGGAAGAAGTTAAGCAAGGTACCGTTACGAGTTGACAACACTTCAGCGATAGCACTCGTGAAGAACCCGGTCTTTCATAGTCGAAGCAAGCACATCAAGGCAAGGTATCATTATATCCGTGAGTGTGTAGAGAATGATGACATCAAAGTGGAGCATGTAACGAGTGATGAGCAAAGAGCCGACATACTTACGAAAGGACTTGCAAGAGTGAAGTTTCAAGAGATGAGGAAACTACTTGGAGTCGAAGATCTTCCGTTACCGATTCAAAAATTGGGGGGATGAATGTTGGACAATTACTGAATACGGCCCAATTGTGTAGAATTGTGGTCGGCCCGCGTTGAACCTAAAACATGTTGGTTTTGGGCTCTGGGGTTCTTTTAGGGTTCTCTCTATTACTTGGGAAACAAGTTGTAATTCCCTATATAAGTTTAGCCGTGTTAGGGTTGAATTAGCATGAGGGATTATTGTAATCGAGTTTTGAGCTAGTTTTTCTTGATTATAATAAAAGTGAGTTTACCCTAAATTGTGTTTTTATCAATTCGTTCTTGAGCAATTGCTGGGATCGAAGAAAGAGTGACAACGGGGTTAAACATTGGGGCATTGTGCTTAATAAAGTTAAAAATAAAACATTCAAAATTTTCTTTTCCGAGCGAGTAGTATCAAGCAAGTTTCGAGCCAAAAGCTATTTAAATGGTCAAAATGCAAATATAACATAAAAAAACATACATGAGTTGAATTGAACTCATAATCTAGATACTCCTGTATAATTTTGATTCAACAATATAAATTGGATTCAACCATAAGTGAAAGCATTTCCTCATCATATCATCCTTAACATGATCCTAAAAATTAGTACCAAATCTATCTCTTGTACCTTCGTTTAAATTTAAGGTCGTAACGTGTATAAAAGCAAGGCCCAAGGTGTACTACTCGTCTTCGGTCCAGACGGGAACACGTTGAGGCATTTTGATAGTATGGTGAAGTAAATCAGTTGCATGACGAGAGCATTTTACAACCAAACTAGAAAGCATATCAATTTCAACACTAAATTTCATTTGAAAATGAACTTTTTTCACGAGAACAAATGTTTCATCTATGCAAATACCTCACTATACCTCTATTCAAACAATTCTTCTCATGTATCAAGTCTTTCATTCTTTGTGTCTAAGAATTTTTAGGTCTTTACAACTTGTTAAATGTAAACATTTGTATGAAGGTAATTTAGCCCACCTATATAATCAAGACTCATAACATACATACTCGTACACGAGGATCATCTCGTCAAGCATAATAACAAAACTTAGAAGGCATCTCAATTCTCGACCTAAGCCAAAGGTTTCCATCGATTCACAAGACTATCACAAGATCCAAACAGGATTGACTGCAATTAAATTTAGACGAGTTTGAATTGGTTCTATTTCATAACCCAAACAATGTAAACTACAGTTATAGAATAAACGGTAAATAAAGAGCCTCTGATGGCTAAAACGTATCTAAACAAGGATCTGAAATGGGTATAATATAATAATCTATCTATACTTAAATCATACGTGGGACACATAACTCTCTATGAAATGATTTCATTTATGTTTTTCCATCTAAATAAATAGGTATAGATAGTATTATGATTAAAAAAATATATTATTTTAATTTATGAATTTTATCTTCTTATCCTTTACCCTAAATAAATAGATATAGATGACATTTTTTAATTAATAAGATTCAAATAAATAATACATTATTTTAATCCATTAATATTACCTTTTTATCTTTTACCATTTTATTTTTCATTTATATTTATCTTGTTTTTGCTTTATAATAGAGATTAATAAAATTGAATTACAATAAACTAAGGGGCTGTTTGTTTACTTCTTAATGAGTCTCTTAATGGTTCAGAACTCTTACTGGTTCAGACTGTTTGTTTCATGGGCAGATGTCTGAATGGTTCAGACATTTGCCTCTGAATGGTTAATAATTATTCAGAGTCTGAATGGTTAAGACCTCTAATCTGAATTGGTCAGACATTTGTCTCTGAACAGCTAAACATTATACAGACTCTTAATGGTTCAGACCTCTTACTGGTTCAGCACTTAATGGTTCAGACCTCTTACTGGTTCAGCACTTAACCATTCAGATGTTGTCAAAAAGCCCATAAACATAAATAACTCCTGGATTCTACTAACATTTTAGACTTTTAATGTAACAAAATAGAAAAATAATAGCCTATCTATACTATATAATAAAATAAACCATATGAGGAACACATATCATTCTATGGAGTAATCTCCATGAGATTTCCCGCCTAAAATATTATATTATTAATTAATATAAGGATAATTAATTTGATAAATATATATTATGTTTATTTAAATCTTATTTTCAAATAAATAATATTTTGTTTGCTTCAAGATTTCAAATATATTAATAAAGATATTGGATAATCTTTCAATACTAATAAATAAAAATCTTTTTGTATACGTGTCACTCTCTGTTGCCTCGTCACTTTTAACAATAATATTACATATTAATTTTTTACACACAAAATATAATATAATATTACATATAGTATAATATAAATTACTTTTAACAATAATATTACATATTAATTTTTTACACACAAAATATAATATAATATTACATATAGTATAATATAAATTAAAATAGTTAGAGAAAAACGTATAAATTCAAATTTAATTAATAATTATCTATAACTAATATAAATGTATCAAATCTATACATATAATAAAGTAAACCAATTTGAGATACATGAGAATCATCGAGGGTATCTAAAATTCTATTTTCGCGCCTAAAATATAATCTCTTTACTTTCATAGTTAATCTAAATTCAAAAAGAAAAAAATTAATAATACATTTAATCACGCAAGTTGGATAAACTTCTATTTTCGCGCCTAAAATTCTATTTTAGCGCATAAAATAAGTGTTTCGTTAGAAATTCGATAGCATGGATGAATTGGTGGAATGGTGTAGAGAAGTCGGACACCAAAATGGGTACACCATAGTCACCAAACGCATGATCTACGAGAAACCCCCAAGCGGTCGTCCGTTAAAAATTTGGCTTACGTGCGATTGTGCCGGCCACCACAAGCCAACAGCCACGGTGAGACAGACCGGGAGCAAGTGCGAGTTCCAACTGATCGGAAAACACAGAAAGAGGTCACGGTGTTGGGATCTAAGGGTTGACCATGCTTAGCATAACCACGAACCCTTTCCGTATCCAGAGGGTCATCCGTCCTTAATGAGGTTGACTCTCGAAGAAGATAGGACGTTGGAGCAACTGACGTACCAGAATATTAAAACACGAGACATTCTTACTATCATTAAAGAACAGAACCCCGAGAATGTCTCAACAAGAAACACCATATACAACTCTCATGCCAAATTGGGTCGATTTGAGCAAGTCGATGAGACACCAATGCAGATACATTTCCACCGCTTGACGACAGTTGGGCTTTTTTTCCACAGAATAGCTGAAAACGACGAAAGGGTACAAGATGTTTTCTTTATCCACTCGGAGTCGAACAGGTTGTGGCGCGCCTTCCCGCATGTGTTGCTTATAGACTCCACCTACAAGATGAATCGGTACAAAATGTCGCTACTTCAGATTATCGGTGTCACGTCCACATTCAAGTCGTTCTGCGTTGCGCATGCGTTCAGAGTCAACGAGAAAGAGGAAAACTTCACGTGGCTGCTACAGAGGTTGAAAGACTCACCGGACGGTGTTATGGAGCCCCGTGATAGTAACGGACACAAATCTCGTCCTCATGAACGCATGTGCAAGCGTGTTTCCGAACACAAGACACTCACTTTGTAGGTGGCACATACAACAAAACATCCCAAAATATTGCAAGCCAAGCTTTAAAAGGCAAGAAGGCTGGGAAAAGTTTTTATACAAGTGGGACATGCTGATTAGCTCAACGACCGATTACAACTACAACTAGCAAAGATAGTTTCAAAACATTAGATTGCTTAGTTCAAGACATAACAATGTATTAAGCACAATTACCAGTACATTATCAACCTAAATCCAACCACCAACCTATCAAGACCCATTCATCCTTAGCATTATATTCAAGTTAACATCAATCTAAAGGTCTCATAATTAGAATCCACAGATCCACCTAATTCCGTATCAAGTTTTTAAGGTCTAGGTTTAACCGAATAAATTTACCTACCATTGCAAATAAAAACCAACATGAATTTTGAATTACACTTTTGATGGCTTGTGACACATAGGCTACACAAACTATTTTTCTTTTAAGATGATGATGATGGTAGAATTTTTTCGGGCGCCACCAGTTACGAATTTATTCTCATGAAAAGGAAAAGGTGTTGTGCCATTTAATTCTAGATACATATCTGGTTTTAAAGTTACGATAGTACCTCTAAACTATCAACGCTTTCAATTTCTGCCATTTCTCCTAAGATGATGGCTGCTAGGACCCGAATACGGTGTTTAGACAGAAGTTGGATAGAGATAAACTAACTCGGTAGAAATTTCGGTAACGTAACGTTTAGTCAACCCGATTTTATTAACTTCCATTCCATACCGAGAGAATATACATCATTAAGCACTGGAAGAGAACACGTAGATCGATCTCCTCTCAAATCCGAAACTTTCCAAACTTATGAAGTCAAGCGCATGACATTACTATATATAGACATGTTCTTGCGCATCACTACATGCGTAGGACTCCTACGTAGGTTCATGTCATGCTCTCCTAATTACACTTAATCACACATACAACTATACAATATTGAACACACACTCTATCTAGCCTATTCACACAGTAACAGACACACTAAATGCACTAATAATGACCCACAATATATCATGATTTTTATATTAGGTAAATTTAAAAGCAATTTAAGGAACCTCTAAGTCAGCTGGGCCTACCTATACATCACAGAAAATACGTCTTCTATTTATTTTTGTCTTATATATATAATTTTTCAAAAATCAAAAATCCTATTGTACTACCCTTTTCCATTTATTTGCAAAAGTTTCCAGGAACAATTCTTTTTAGTTTTTTTTTGGATTTTTTTCAAAATTTTCGACTCAAATCTACCTAAAGATATAGTCTCCCATCCCCAGACATAAATCACAAATTGTCCTCAATATGGATGGAAAACTAGCTTAAAATAAAGAAGAATAAAAATAAGCGAAAACATGGTACAAACTCAGTTGGTAGCAAAAATTTCACATGTTCAATTCAGGCAAGCACGGATGTATAGCATTTCCTTCACAACTGTCTTGAAAACTGGGGTCTCCTTTTACATATAGATATATAGCTCCGCATCCCGGCCCGAATGGAGATTGAGTACGAACGGGTTAGTCAAAGTTGTACAAGTGAAATAAACAAACCCCAAGCATAATATCTACTAAATTATTAAAAACCGACTCAAAACTCACTGACACAGACTCGGCACGACTCAAAAGACATAAAATTATAAGAATATACAAGGAAACATGTAGCAATACGGTTCTGGGCGTGTGAAACAAAATAAATGGGCAGAAACACAACTTTTTTTTGGTCCGGGTGTGACTCGCACGTCGGTAGACACCATGAATGGCCACTTCGCGATATGCCTATGGATTTCTTTGAATGAGTCGTTGATGAGTCGCATCTCGATACGTGAAAGAAACCAGATACCTAAGCTTTAGCATATATATATATATATATATATTATCTAGCAACGTTTGCCTAGTGTTGTTTCAATCAAGCTGCAACTTGATATTTAACGCATAAGCTTTAGCATATATATTATCTAACAACCTTTTGCTAGTGGTGTTTTAGCTAAGTAGTAACTCAGCGTATGACACATAGGCTACAAATACTATTCTTTCTTTTAAGCTCTTATGATGATATGATATTATGGATTTTCTCGGGCGCCAAAGTTCCCGATTTATTTTCATAAAAAAGAAAATGTGTGCCATTTATTTAAAAATATGTATTTGTTTGAGAGTTAAATGCCATTTTAGTCTCTATGGTTTGAGTCATTTTGCCAATTTAGTCCAAAGGTTTGAAACGTTGCTATTTTAGTCCAAATAGTTTCAAACATTCTGGATTTATTTTCACAAGTGGTACCGGTGTTTATAAAAATTATCGAAATGAAAATTTTATCAGGACTGGGTGTCAGGAAAAATATCAGAGTTTTTGAACACCATAGTTTTTATTTCATAAACGGTGGGATAAAATCCATATTTACATAAAGGGTTTTCACGAAGATAAACCCTTAATTACAAAACATGTTTTATTCAAGTTACATAGCCTCTTATTTAGGCTTTGGTGCCTCGTAGCACTTTTTCCTTCTCTTCACAGTAAATCACCTGAAACGCGTTTTAAAAACATTTGATCAAACGGAAAATATTGGTGAGTTCATTCAATTGTATAAAAAGACACTTTCTTATAATTATAGCATTAAGAGTTTTTATATTTGTTTATATCTTACAACTACCCAAAGGTATTTGTCACTCTGCAGTTCCTGTGACTTGGTCATATCACTATTTGACTTTCCCGTGGTCCAAATAGCAAAGTATAGCAAGTAATGTATACAAATCCCCACATACTAACATTAGTTTTCTAGTAAAAATACAAAGACTTAATCACTGTAATATAAGTAAAAGCTGGAAAACATTTAGGGTTTTAAAGGCATTTGGTAAAAGAGAATGACTCACATTGCAAAATTTAGGGTTTTTAAGCCTCTCGGGTTTAAGTCCTGGTTCCTAGATAAACATACAATGTAACGCGTATTACTATAGAAACCAAATCAAACTTCAACGATAATCACGAGATCAAAATCGCAACGTATAAAGTCTTATCTTATTCAAGCAGAACTTCAGCTTTTCATTGCTAAGGTTTCCGATCAATCGGACAGGGTATCATTTCAGCGATTAGGGTTTCGTACACGGGAATTGAGACAGGGAATCGATAACAGAGAAACGAGAGCGAGTTTTCGAGATTGATTTTTGCAAAATGGAAGCCACTGGCCTCCTCTATTTATATCTGGAAAATGTCATCGTCACGGCCACAACACTGATTGCACTTAAACATCATACTCGTGTGGGAAGGCCAAAGAAAAAGAGAAGAAAAACAGTAGATGAGGTTCAAGCATCATTTGAGAAACACTACTAGAAAACATGGTTTTTTTCATGTAATTTTTGGTTACAAAATGGTAGCAATTTCCTTGTTGTCACCAGTTTGCCACCGAAAATACGGTGACAAAAACACCCGTGTCAATTTCCCTAATGCCACCAAATAGCCACCATTTTTATATTTTGCTACCTTATTTTTACTACCACAAAATTGGTCAAAATTATTTGCCACCGCTTCATGTTTGCTACGCTCCCCCTTGTTTGCCACTGAGTTTGTCACCAAGTTGTGACGCATTTTCACACCATTTAGCCACTGATATTGTCACCATTTGCCATCGGTTTTTGCAGTTTTGATACCATTTAGCCACCATTTTTTACACAATTTGCGAGTTTTGATACCATTTAGCCACCGATATTGCCACAATTTTTTACACAATTTGTCACCAAGTTGTGACCGCCATGGTATAGTTATTTGCAACCAATTGCTACCTTTATTTGCTACCATTTACTAATTACTGAAATATTGGTTTGGTTTGGTTTGGAATATTGGTTTTTAATTCAAATTTTTTTTCTCCCTGCTGTTTTCATCAAAATTACATATCATTAAAACTACGAATAATATAAAAAACGTCTAATAAAATCCAAAAATTATATAAAACATATCGTTTTCAAAAGCATATAAAAATACCAACTAAAACATAAAATAACTAAAATTATCCTAATAAGATAAACATCTAAACATTCAAAACCAAGTGTTTATAGCCTATCTTCGAACCATAGTTGTTAATATAGCTTCAATTTGTGACATCCTATCAAGCATAGCATCTTTATCCACCTTATCTTTTTCTTTTTCAGCCAACAACCCCGCAATAATTATATTGCACCTTTCTTTTTCATTTTTTTTCTTAACGAGCTCCTTGATAACTAAGTTCAACTTTTCAATCTACAAAACAACCAATGAATAGAATCAAGAAATCAGAATTAACGAAAAATAATAATGGGTCAAGTTGTTTGCAAAGAAAAAACAAATACAATTGTTAGCATGCAAGCAATTTTGACAGCTACAACTAGTCTTGAAAAAGGTTTATTACCTTTTACTTATTCTTTCTTCAGCCATTTCCATGTTAACTATAGATGAACATGTATCATGCAATCTACTAATTCTACATGAACATGTAATGATGCATCATGCATACAAATATACAATCATGAATCATGACAATCATTGTATTCTGTATGTGCAGAAACACATTGCATTTTCTCTTCTTTATTATTGTAATCTTACCTATTTGGCAAAACAGGCTAGAACTATACCTCATATGTTTCTGTGATCAGTAAGTATATTTCAGCATGAAGGTAACAAATGCTCATCCCTACATACTTAGTATGCAAGCAATTTTGAAAGCTACAACCAGTCTTACAAAAAGTTATTACCTTTTACTTATTCTTTCTTGACTGTTGACCATCAGTTGACTGCATCCTCTTGTTTTGCATCCACATATCCAGTTACTAACCCAAAACCAAGAATCAAGCTTATATATGATCATTACCTGCACTTGACTTCGACTCCTGCAATATTGACTGGGAGTTGACTTTGACTATAGTTGACTTTATAAGATAAGGTAATTAGTACACTACAGTGATCTGTCTTTGATGTTTGAAGGGTCTGTTTTGTAAAGAGAGTAATAAAGGAAGTTACATGTAAATACTTGTCTAATTTCCTTAGAAGATGCATTCCAAAATACCGATTTTATGCTTCAGAAACAGAGCGTATGGGATCATTATCCATATCAGATATGATCAGATTCACATATTTAAATATCATTTCTTCTTAAAGTAGAGAAAACACCCAAATCTCCTATAATTTGAAAGTGATTGTTTTTTAATTCACCATTAATACACTCAGCTCAATCTTAGTACCGCATGTCACAGTGTAAAATTTCAACTTTGACGTCGTTGTAAGAACAAAGACGCCAAATACTCATGTGAATACGTCTAAGAAATTCGACAATAAAAGGAATAACAAATCAAACCTTCAGCAAATCGAATGAATTCCCCTCTAGTGGACTTGTAAATGGTTTCTTAGCATCTTTATCAGCTTCCCCGGACTTTTAAATGACTGTTCAGATATTGCAGATATTGCTGCTACCTGGAGCTGACCAAAATCAAAACATTAGGTGTATTTGGATATAAATTTATATGTGAAGTTAAAGTAGGAAGAGTGAAATTAAACTCGTACTTCATTAATGCATGTTATTACATTTAGAACAAAAAGTCAAACCTTTTGACTATTAGCCAAATTTCACAAAAAACAAGGATCTTTGGAAAAAAAAAATGCTACAAATACCATCAGAATATAATAAAATTTCATAAATGGAACCTGGAAATCTTGGGACTGTTGGTGCCATCACCAAATGATGCTTTAAGTGTATAAGAAACCAACTACATGTCTTCCCCTTTCACAAAAAATCCCAGAAAGAGAAAATCATTGGCCAATCCCAAAGAGTCATGATTCATAAAGTGCACAAACTGATAAAAACAATTCAATGAAAGCTTATAAAAATCAATTCAATGAAAAAAAAAATAGGAACCGAAACCAAGCTCGATTAACGTATGAGAGCTCTAGCCCGAGCTCGGCTTGGTTCCAGCTCAAAGTTTGAGCTCGGCTCACTGGTAGTTTTTAAAGATCGAGCTCGGCTCGGACTTGGCTCGTTTATTATCTATTAATTAGTATATTTAATAAAAATAATATAAATAATAGACTCGTTTAGGTTTGTGAGCTCGATAAGTGAAGCTCGGGATCATGCTCGTTTACTAAACCAGCTTAACGTTCGATTCAAGCTTGGCTCGTTAACAAGTTTAAATAAGCTCAGCTCGTTTACTAGAAAATTTTAAATAAGGGGTAAATGTTACTAAATATTAATAGGACTAGTATCACACTAAGGCTCGACGAGCTTCACATGCCAGGCTCGAGCTCGATAAAAAAACGAGCTTTATTTTAGGCTCAAGCTCGGCTCATTGTTTCACAAGTCACAACCGCAAATTATCTAACCTTTATATACTTGTCCTAAAGATGTTGTAGCAACAGGCTGTAGGCTCTAGGCTGATGTCCGCAAAAGTTTATGAAATAGGAACACCTAAAAAGATTCAATAGAACCGAGGGCAACCGGGGAGGGGGGGGGGTATTCGTTCCTGGTAGACCTAAGCTTAGTAACATACAATTAAATTGTCACTGATATGATTAACTTCAAGATCAATGCAAAAATATAACTTCCCTATTCTACTGACAAAAACACATAGTATAGGCTCTTACTAAGATCCGAAACCTAAATTCCAAAAGAGAGTTTAGCATCTCAACGTGGAACTTTCATCAGTTCCACAAAAAACTATTACCAGAAATCAGATATAAATCTATATGACTAAGTTTGGGTAAAAAATGATACAAGGGCAAAATGGTGTATTATATATACCTGTTCATATTTGCCCAAATACTCCTTGTCTCCTTTATATCCCTGAGCATAAAAGAAGGGCTAATTAAATAACAAATATACATATAATATATAACAATAGACACAAAGACTAGCTTAGTAGCTATGTAGCATGAACTACTTAATCAATTAGCTTAACTAACATTACACATTAATTCAGTGATGGATGTTGAAAGTCTAGATGAACGATAGGTTCTAAACATCTTCAAACTAGTGACAGCTACAAGTGGGTATGACAAGTAGATAAGCAAACTAATGAAATCATTATTGACTATTTGACTGGTACACAAAAAAGATATCAAAAAAGATGAAATCAATGTTCATGTAGAATACAAATGTGAGAATGATGAGCAAAATCACATCCTTAAACTGAAATGTATGAACGATGAAGAACAATTCTCGACTATGAACATTAAAAAATGAAAGTGAACAGTCTAATTGTGCATATTTGGTGCTTGTACATGGAGAACAAGATAAACAAGGACCTATGTTATGTTTTCTATTACATAGAACAACAAGATAAATTGTGTGTTTTACTCACCTCCATAACAATGTCACAATTCCAAGTCTAAAATCACCAGAATCGAATGATGATGTTGTTGTTAAATTCAAACGACTGCCTTTGGGGGTTGTGGGGGGTTAGGGTTTTGGAGCGATTGAGAGCGGTTAGGTTTTGAAGCAATTAAGCACTAAAATCACCAAATCGTTGGCAGTGATGTGGAGCAGAGGACGAAGATGGTTCAATTGAGGGAGTAGATGGTTCAACTGAGGGAGATTAGGTTTTGGAGAGATTGAACAATTGGCCCGCTTAATATTGGGGAGAAATTAAAGATAGGCGCTGAAAAAAGTATTATTTCCGGTTACACTTTTACCTAATATTGCTACTCCTAAGACGGTCGCAAATCAAGTGCGCTCAAAGCGGTCACAACTCCCACCAAACTTTTTATTTTTTATTTATTTATCACCATATTGTCACCGAAAACAAACAGTCACAAAATTTGTTACCGTTTTGTGACCTCGTCATATAATTTGCTACCAATAAGATTTTGGTGAGAAAACGGTCAATAATTTTGAGACCATTTTTTTCTGTGGCAAATTCTGGTGACAATTGCCCAGTTTTCTAGTAGTGAAAGGAGGTAAGATGACCAGGAAGGGGGTACAACCAAATGTAGCAAAGGTGGGAATCAAGGACACAACAGTAGAAGCTGCAAATGTCAAGGATGGCCTAGAAGTAAGCCAAGTGTAGCACATGAACCTGTTTCCCCAAAAAATACCAACACCGCTTTATTGTCAAACTGCGTTTTGGAGATACAAAATGAAAAATAATCAACCTTGGAAGAAGGTGGTCGAAGCTCTTCATACTTGTAGGGGTAATTGGGATTTTCTTCCAGCAAAAAAAAAGTCGAAGCTCTTCATACTTGAAGGGACTCCGTAACGGAATTTTTTTTAAAGGAGAGATGGGGAATGGCCAAGATATATTGTTTTGGCTAGACCCGTGCCGGAAAACGAACCTTTAAAAGAAATATATCCTAACATATTCAAACTTGAAGCTGAGAAAAGAAGCAAGGCTGCAAATAGGATTCATGTCGGTAACGGAAATATGATTGAAACTTGGAAGTGGAAGAAAGGGCCGGAAACTTTTATCGAGATTACATAATTAAACTGGCTATCGAGATCTTTGGAATCGTTTTTATTAACCGATCAAAAGGATCGATGGAATTGGGTTGGAGCGTCTTTGGGCGAATTTTCGGTAAGCAATTACGTCATGGAATGGTGCAGGTCAGTTCCACGTAAGTGCAATATGCTATTGTGGAAAGTTGAGATGGGTAAAATCCCCACTATGTTAGCTTTAAAAAACTGCAACACCGACATCAATGACATCGTATGTCATATGTGTGAAAATGGGGAAGAGAGTGCTGATCATTTGTTCTCAAGATGTATTATTGTTGATCGGGTTTGGCAAGCGGTTTGTAGTTGGTGTAAGGTCCCTTCATTCAACACGAGTTTGGTTAGAGAATTGCTAGAAATTCATAATTATGTGGGGCTTTCCACAGTGGCGAAGCTTGGATTTTTCGGCCGGGGGGGTGAAAACATATATACCAAAAAATTTCTATAGAACCGGGGGGGTGAAAACGTATATACCCACAAATTTCAATACGAAAACTACATATATAACACTACTGAGCGAAAAATCCCGGGGGGCGGACGTCCCCCCCCCCCCGCCCCCATTAAGCTTCGCCCCTGGCTTTCCGGGTCTGCGAAGGAGAATTTCAATAGGATCGTGAGGGTGGGGTGTTGGTGCATTTGGGGAGCACGTAACAAACAAAAATTTGAAGACAAACCATATACATCACTTTGTATATATACATCACTTTGCGCTTTAATTTGCTCTATTATTTTTTTTAAACATTTGATATCTATATTACTTGCAAATATTAAAGATTTCAACGTAACTATTGAAAAATCAAAATATATTATTGTTGATACAAACCATAGTAAATTTTTGTGGACACCAATGTGAATGCCAAAACGACTTAAAAAATAATGCACAAACAGATGGAAATATAAAGGACAAGTAACTCTGTATAGAACGTTCATAGCATAAACTGCATAAACAAATGAAAATATACACAAGTATTATCTTCTCAAATGAGAATAAGAATCTATATAAAACATCTCAGTTCATTTCGAAGCCATGTTTTTGGATGACACTACAAAAATTGTTGTTGATCCATTGTGAAATGTTGGTGATCCTTTGTAAGCTCCTGCTATCACTGGGTACCTGCAAGTATGCAGTAGGGTGTCAATATAAAGTTGGCGAGTTCATGAGTTGTCCAGTTTTAATTCCATAAAACTTTTTTTAATTGTTAAATACTCATTTATATGATGCCATGGGGAGCTGCCCCATATGTAAGCTATTAAACTACGTAATACCGAATACTTAGCGACCTCATGTTTCATTGTTTCCCCGTTTGTCAATGTCTAGCATCATTGACGGTTTTCCAGAGTCTATTAGTTCACGCCAGATCCTATCCAGGCACGGTGTGAGGTTGGTGAGACCTAATAGCGCTATCAACTAATAACCCGTTCGCAAGGCCAGGCGACTAATCGGTATAGTAAGTAGGGACTTCCGTGATAGAGTTTCGTTTACTACGCTTGTTGCATCTAATATAAATAGTAATTAATTGAATGTCCCACACAAGGGGAAAAAGGTTACCCGTATCCCACACAAGGAGATAGTAATACCCGTATCCCACACAAGGAGATAGTAATACCCGCATCCCACACAAGGAGATAATGTAGTTTGTATCCCACATAAGGAGATAATGTAGTTTGTATCCCACACAAGGAGATAATGTAGTTTGTATCCCACACAAGGAGATAGTGTTTTTCGTTCCACTTCCCAACCACCGGGAACGCATGCTTTTAGAAAAAGTTGTGAACTCACCTTGGTTTGCTCGGCAGATGGTTTACTTGTTTTAGTAGTTGGTCAATCACGTCCTATTATAGTTACCACTAATGGTCAGGTTCGTATTCAAGTAAATTACGTATTTGTACACATAACTAACAAGTAGCACACAAGGTATCACATATGTCACAAGCCCAATATGTGAACAGTAATACTTCGGCCCATTACACAATAGTGTGAATTCCAAATTAGTGTGTGCGTGGTCCAATAACAAAGTCCAATAACACGTGTGCAGTTCCGTCACTTAATTGGTGTACGATCTGATGATTATTAATTCTAACAGTCAAGTGTGCGGCCCAAATAACATGTCAGCCCATTGAGGGAGTGTGCGCAATACAATTCTAATCCAAAATGGAGTGTGCGACTGGACCTCGACTGTGTGGTCCATTATCACGTGATCCGGTTGATTGGTTTGTCTAGCCCAAAAGTCATGGGCCCAAAAGGATTGTGCGGCCCATTGTTCAGTGTGCGACCCAGGTGAGGGTATGCTGTCACTGAACAGTGTGCGGTCATGCATTGTTAACTTGTACGTTGTGCATTAACAGTTGTTCAAATCATAGTGTATAGAGAGTTGTACCTTGCCCTAAGTGCGGTATATCTCACACACACCGGTGTACGGTGTGCTTCGCTGGGTTATACCTTGTTGTACACCTTGTAGTGTGCGGGGTGTCCAGTGTACGAGGTAAAGGTGTACGACATCTTTTAATTCCAACACATCATGGCACAAATTTTTGGATTCATTCAGATAAGACAAAAATACAACATCATGCAGGTTCCGAGGATTCAAACAATCAATCACATGCCTTCACACAATTTCAGAACTCAAGTTTTTGCCAACCATTTAAGCCACTATCAAAATAGCCCTAATTATTCATGCTCAGATAAATCCATTTGTTCTAATCATCATCTTCGTTATACAAGCACTTATCAGTGAGCCATTCTTAGCAATCATCATTCCATTCATAAAAATATCTAAACTTTGGTATCATAACAAATCTTCAATTTTATAACAACATCTATTTCCTATCATCAGATGATTTTATTAGATCATATCACGATCATTAGCATTTTTATGAATCATAGCTTCATATTTACGAACATACACATGATTATCAACATACAATCATAATTCAACTCGATGTCATACAACACTCATCATGTATAACATTTAATCCATCAATAAGCACTAATCAAATAGGCACCTTTAACATCTATTATCATCTATAATGGGAACACACTAACCGGATACTAGAGTGTGTAGATACGAAGTTGAAATGAAGCTCCTAATAAAGAATTTTTAGCTGCTCTTGGAGTTGATGATGTTGCCGTCAATGGTGATGATTCTGTCGTTGGATTCAAGGAGAAAAAGAGAAGAACTTGGTGTTGTTTTTTTAGGGTTTTTAGAGTGAGAAAATGGATAAGGAGAGAGAGAGAGAGAGAATGTTCTAATGATGGCTGTCAAATGATTGCTGCCAGATATTCTGAATGTCGGCTAAAAGTAAGGATTTTATAACATTCCCATGATGCCGCACACACCTCAGGTGTGCGGTCACCCTAGGGTTTTGGGTAGGCTTGAGGTGTTGGGCCTGAATTCATCAAGTGTGTTGTGCTGGTGGCCCAAGATGGACAAGGAGTGTGCGGCTGTGTACCTTGTGTCGCACAGTCCACACACACACACACACACACACACACACACATATATATATACTTATACATACACACATTTCACAATAATTATAAAATACCTTGCCCTATGTGCGGTACATCTCACACACACCGGTGTGTGGTGTGCTTCGATGGGTTATACCTTACACAGTTCGAGTTGTACCCCTTGTAGTGAGCGGGTTGTCCAGTGTACGACATCTTTTAATTCCAACACATCATGGCATAGATTTTTGGATTCATTGAAATAAGACAAAAACAAAACATCATGCAGGTTCCTAGGATTCAAACAATTAATCACAGGCCTTTACACAATTTCATAACTCAAGTTTTTGCCAACCATTTAAGCCACTATCAAAATAACCCTAATTATTCATGCTTAGATAAATCCATTTGTTTTAATCATCATCTTTGTTATACAAGCACTTATCAGTGAGCCATTATTAGCAATCATCATTCCATTCATAAAAATATCTAAACTTTTGTATCATAACAAATCTTCAGTTTTATAAAAACATCTATGTCCTATCATCAGATGATTTTATCAGATCATATCATGATCATTAGCATTTTTATGAATCATAGCTTCATATTTACAAACATTACAGATGATTATCAACATACAATCATAATTCAACTCGAGCTCATACAACACTCATCATGTATAACATTTAATCTATCAATAAGCACCAATCAAATAGGCACCTTTGACATCTATTATCATCCATAATGGGAACACACTAACCGGATACTAGAATTTTCAGTTAAGTTATGTCATGTGCACTGCACATGAGGGTAAAATGGTCATTTCACCTCCCCACTTGTCTTTCCCCCTTTTAATACCCTAATTTAGTTCATCTTCAACCATCATACTCATCTGAACCATGATCCCCTTCATCTTCAGTTTGGATAAATCACTCAAGAACAAGAATCATAATCTGTGTTCCGGAGTATGATAAATTTATGTAAAAAGATTATTATTATAATCAATCTGTATTTTGATAGAAAAGTAATAATAATATTTGAAAAAATGGGGTGTCTCTCTCTTCTCTAGTAAACACCGGGGACAGACAACCAAATATAATATTTGTTAAAAAAAATCCTTTTTACGTAAATTTAGCATACTCAATTCCACAACAATACATAAAAAAATCATTTAACCCAATACATAAGAATCATAATCGTTGGTGATGACGATGACGAAGGTTAATGGGTGTGTGATGGATATGAACGGAGGACGTCGTGGGTGTACAGTGGGTTGAAGGTGATGCGGTATTTAAGGATAGGAATATCGCGTCGCTCTGTGAATCTTGATCGATTTTCACTGTTGATTTCTTTGGAACAGCTTCGGAATTCATTGGAGTCTGGAGATCTGTGTTCCGGACGACACAACTTCTTGAGCAAAAGATAAGAAGCTGTTTCTTATAGATCCAGATCCATCACTCAATTTACTAAAGTTTCAGATGAAAGAAACAGGTTCATTGATAGATCCACGAGGAAGAGAAAGGTCACCGATTGTGTGGGACAGATTTGATGAGAAAAAAATGAAGATTTGTTCTAAGAACAAAGTTTATTCCACTAGCTCTAGTAAAAGTGAGTGTCGAATTAAGTCTGTTGTTTCTAATGTTCCAGATGATGTGGAATCACCAAGGTTGTTGGCTGCAAATTCTTCTGAAGATGGAGAGTATGTTGCGGCTCCGAACTTATCGAAATCGATGATGGAGAGCATGATTCTTGTTCTTGAGTGATTGATCCAAACTGAAGATGATGGGGATGATGCTTCGGATGAGTATGAAGATTGAAGATGAAGTAAATTAGGGTATTAAAAGGGGGAAAGGCAAGTGGGGAGGTGAAATGATCGTTCTACCCTCATGTGCAGTGCACATGACATAACTTAACTGAAAATTATAACTGGGTTTGCCCTAAAGGACATAACGTGCAACATTTTCAAACAATAAGTACAAAAGTCATCAATTTTAAAAGTAAAGGACAACGCCTGAAATTTGGGACAAACATAAAGGACAAAACTTGTAATTTACTCATTGTACAATTTACGTTTTTTATTTTTTACTTAAAGACAATATTTATTGTCTTATGTATTGTAAATATGTAAAAAACATTAACGCCTATATATTTTGTTATATAATTTTTAGGAAATAATGTAGGATACAGATATGTTTATAAATATTTTTGCTTTTTCGGATTGTTTATAAGCATAAAATATTTTACAAATTTGTTTTTAAATGTATTTAATAGTTTTCATAAATTGATTATAACCTAATATTTTAAAAATAGTTTTATTAAGTACATATATATAAATTGACTAGCTAATTAATACTTTCCATAGAAGTATTATAAAAACAGTTTCCGAAAATTAAGTACAAATCTATAATTAAAAAATCATTTTATTTACAAATAAAAGAAATCATACAACTTGGTTTTTAAAAGGATTTTAGAGTATTAATAAATTAATTAGTTCTTATATTTAATAAATTGAATAGAGATATATAACTTGCAAAAATAGTTTACTAATGTTTTTATCATAAAACAAAATTTTAAATTAATTTATGCTAATATAGTATTCCAATTTTGTTTTCTATAAATTAACAACATTGTTATATTAATAATTATGAAAATGTGGTTAAAACAAGTTTCTTTACACAAGGAAAAGGGGCTTTCATTAGACTGAGGGTATTGACTACACTAAGACTTTTAGTCATGTGGTCAAACCCACCACTATTCGTTTTGTTCTTTCAGTCGCCTTTTCTCGAGGATGGTCTATTCGTCATGTTGATGTTTACAATGTGTTCTTATATGGGGATCTTTCTGAGACTGTGTATATGACACAACCCCCAGGCTTTGTTGACACATCTAGACCACATTATGTTTGTCGTATGCAGAAGGCTCTTTATGGCCTAAACCAGGCTCCTAGAGCCTAGTTTTCTTAGCTATCCACAAAGCTTCTTGTTGTGGTCTCACTTAGTGTATTTCAGATGTATCTCTTTTTTTTGTACAGTCGGGATTCGATACTTTGTTATGTCTTGATCTATGTTGATGACATCATTATTACTGGGAGCTCTCCTGACTTTGCTTCAAGTTTGATTGAGCGCTTACACTCCCAGTTCGCTCTAAAGGATTTGGGTCAGTTGTCATGTTTTCTTGGCATTCAGGCCACATCCTCTGAGGATGTATTACATTTATCACAACAATGCTACTTACTTGATTTGTTACAGCGTACTTGTCTTGCTGATTGTCGACCATTATCTACACACCTGTTTCTTCTGGTAGACAACTTTCACGATATACATGTGATCCTTTATCTGATCCTACTACTTACCGCAGTACGGTTGGTGCATTAAAGTATCTTGTGCTGACACGACCAGAGATTGCTTATGTGGTTAGTAAGGTGTCGTTATTTCTTCAGACACCTAGTGATTGAAATTGGGTCACTATCAAGCGTATTTTGCGGTACCTTAAGGGTACTGTCTCTCTTGGGTTGTGCATACGTCTGTCTACTTGTCTTGATTTACGTGCTTACAGTGATGCTGACTAGGCTGGTTGTCCCGATGATCGACGTTCTACGACAGGTTATTGTGTTTTTCTTGGGCCCAACCTTATCAGTTGGAGCTCCAAGAAACAACATACAGTTGCTAGGTTGAGTACTGAGGCTGAGTATCAAGCTCTTGCTCATACAACTGCTGAGTTAGGATGGATTACATCTATTACATGAGTTGCATATTATGTTGACTTGTCCACCTTTTGTCACACCCTGCTAGTAGCGGAAGCGTATTGTGTGTGACGTAAGAAAGGTAATCACTGCATTCAAATGTGTAAACAAAATAAACCACAACGATGCCATAGATATATTATTTTCAAACCAAGTTTACAAGTTTCCAACATAGTTTTCTAGTTTCCACAACGTTCACAAACGTTAACCAAAACATAGTTATATTACACAACACAAAAGATAGTTTTAGACATAAAACATAGTGAGGTTTTGTACCCTATATACCCATACGAAGTTGGGATATAAAAGACAAACCCTCCAAAAGCGGCTATCGTTGTCATAGACTTTCCCGTTTCCCGTAGTGAATCACCGGCTCAAGACTTGTTTCCTGAAATACATGTAGTTTTAAAAAGTCAACAAAAGTTGAGCGAGTTCATGGAGTTATTGTTATCATATGAAATCTATGTATTCTTGTAATGAAATCCTGGTATGTTAATAGCATTTATGGAGTTTAAGGATCCATCAGTGGATAGCAATCCCCCTGACATTATGTACCATAAGTACGTAACCAAACCGAGACAACTTTGACATTTTCTAGGATCACAAAAGCACTCCTATGGCCTATCAAGGAGTGGAGGGTGTCTCAAGCTCAATAGATCTACACCTTTTGCACCTTGGTCACTAAGTGATTAATGGTTACTATGTCATCATCCTACTTATGTACATTGATCATGTTATCATCTAAACCCATAGCTAACATACCCATAGTTTTAAAATGTATTTCCCCTCGACTGTTTTAAAACAAAACATTGAAATCATTGAAAGGAGGGACATGAACTCACAAGTTTGCGTTCCTTGTATGTAATACCGTAGTGAGCGTCCGTACGTGTGATTAACCTACATGTGTACTAACTTTATTAGACACTAGGTCTTATCGGACCTCGTACAAGTTGTTCGTCTTGAATTCTTATTGTGTTTTCACTTGTCATTTTGGAAAAACTTTGTATTTTAGAGTGTTGGTAGTTTGTTCGTTCAATTGTTATATGTATTTATTTCATAAGTGTATACATATATTTTGCATGTATTGAATCATGTGTGAACGGGCTTCGCCCTTCACATGTCCTTGTGCTTAGCACGCGTGTCATTAGGCCGAACCCATGTCATTGGGCTTAACCCACGTTTTCATATCATTGGGCCTTTGCCCATGTCATTGGGCTTAACCCACGTTTTCTTGTCATTAGGCCTTTGCCTATGTCATTGGGCTTAACCCACGTTGTTTTATGTCATTAGGCCTTTGGCCACGTATTAATGTTATCACGTTTTTATGTCATTGGGCCTTTGCCCATGTCATTGGGCTTAACCCACGTATAAATGTTTTTGGGCCATGCCCATGTTCTAATGTTATTAGGCATTTACCCATGTTTTTATGTCATTGGGCATTTGCCCACGTATTAATGTTATCACGTTTTTATGTCATTGGGCCTTTGCCGATGTCATTGGGCTTAACCCACGTATTAATGTTTTTGGGCCATGCCCATGTTCTAATGTTATTGGGCCTTTGCCCATGTTTTTATGTCATTGGGCCTTGCCCAACATAAGATTTATGAGTCCATAATTTTAATAATCTTGCATTTTTATAAAAACATTCACCAAGTATATGATTTCTAATATGTTATTTTCCTTAAAAATATACTTAGTAATTTTTATATTTTCAACTTTTCGGGTATTGGTTATCGGCTATATATATATATATATGTATGTATATATATATATATATATATGTGTATATATATGTATTCGTTGAGCGTCTAAAAATATGTTATTTTTAGACTCGTCATCGTAGCAGTTTCCTCGCGATGGCAATACGCCCAATTGTCGTCGTCGAATGTCATGTATTCCTGTTTTGACCGTTTTGTTTATATGTCATTATTTTGGGTCGATTGAAATATATTTATTTCTTAGGAATATTTTCTTGTAATCTGGTTCCGTCGTCCGTATTGTCCGCTCGTCCGGTTTAATTCGTTTAATTTAGCATTTATTGGTAGATTGAGGATATCGTGTATATGTTTTTATGTGTAATTATACTTGTTATCTTTCAAGTATTTTCTTGGTATCCTTTGTGAATTATTTAGAGTATCCTAACACATCTAAATACATACACATAACACATAATATATACACTTTGTTGGATTCTCTAAATATATATATTTTCCATAAATATATATGTTTATAAGTTTCATTTTTTTCTTATAAAAAACATTATTAATAATTTAGGAACTTACTTGAATGTTTAGTGCTTAAACTTTTCCCATAAAGTTTGTTTAACCATGATTAAAATCGGTAAGTGTGATTAGCCATTTTATTCACACTTTAACCCCTGATTAATCATGATTATGATTTTAGAAAATTTCGTCATAGTTTCCCCTAAACTATGACGTTTCCCACGTTTTCAAAACGCGTTCCAAATCATCATTAATTCATTAAGTTTCTCCAAAAATCATTTTACAAGCAAAAATCATATACTTTCACCTTGATGCGTGTGAAGTGTGTATATAAGTTTAAGTATATTTTAAGCCCTTTTACACTTTCTGTAGCCAAGTTTTAAATTTATAAAACACGATATTTACTAACACTAAACACACATATGGGCAAGTGCACCCATCGTGAGCGTAGTATAGTGTTGGTAAGATACCGAGGTCGTCCAAGGACACAAGAGCTTTTAATACCGGTTTATCCTCAACGTCTAATCAAATCAAAAGTT
Source organism: Helianthus tuberosus (assembly GCA_030545235.1). Taxonomy (NCBI): domain Eukaryota; kingdom Viridiplantae; phylum Streptophyta; class Magnoliopsida; order Asterales; family Asteraceae; genus Helianthus; species Helianthus tuberosus. The sequence goes on along the minus strand of CM060365.1, from coordinate 180,186,783 downwards.
TAGAAAAATGTTTTAAACTAAGAAAATAAAAGCTAATAAAAATGCTGAAAATAAAAATAAAAAAAAACATATAGACAAGATGAATTACTTGGCTCCGACTCGTGTTTAGTGTAACCTTTGATTATTTCCGCACTTTTGCACTATTTAAGAGATTATCTTAGTTATTGTAGTAGGCTCCTCTTTTGAAGGTGACGTTACCCTCAACCCAGTAGTTTGAGTCAGCAAGGATACAATCCTAAAGGGTCGGATTATTGAAAGATAATTAATTAAGTTATTAATGCAAATTATGGTAGGCCCCTCTTTTGAAGGTGACGTTACCCTCGACTAAGTAGTCCGAGTCAGCAAGGATACAGTCCTAAGTAGCCGGGTTATAGTATTAATAGTAGTTTAACTTATGAGGGGATCAAAGAGTTTGGACCCCCGCCATCCAATACCGTTAAGTATTGAAGGAGGTCCTACTAAATTTGACCCAGGTCCCTTGCAGGATCTCTAAACGCTGAACAACGGCAAGACTCTTACCAAACCGTTCCCTTAACCCCCGACCAGATAGCCAACATACCTCCATATAGACCGTGGAGATATGAATGGTGAAAATCTTTTATTTTATATAGACAGTAAAATAATGCCAAGACACCACGGACAAACGATAAGGAAGAATCACCTTCAACATAAGAAACTAGTTATTAAAGTCATTAATACATAACCAATTAAAAAGTGCGAAAAGATTAAAAATAAAAAGTATTACACTAGACACTTTGTCTTCACCAAGTGATGTAAGAGACTTAGGCAAACATGGCGTTGATTGTGAAGAACTCTTATGATCAATCTTGGATCCCGAGACGACTCAGACACTCTATGATGGACAATGGATGATGGTGGTGGATGATGGTGTTATGGTGGTGGTGGGTGGTGGGTGAAGTGTGAGAGAGGTGGTGTGCCAAGGGATGGTTTGAGCTTGAGCCAAGCACTCCTATTTATAGGCAGAACAGAAGCTCGGGCACGGCCCCGTGTCCAGTGGGCACGGCCCCGTGTCCACATCCTTCTCTTTCTTCATTAATTGCTCTTGTCTTTATTAGTTGACCACGCCCCCGTGTCCGCTGAGCACGACCCCGTGTGCAGAAGCATATCTGTACTATGAAGATTTGCCTGGATTCTGCGAATCTTATAGTTGACCACGGCCCCGTGCCCGCTGAGCACGGCCCCGTGGTGGGCAATAGAAGATTCTACCACTTTGTCTTTTCTGCTGACACTTGGGCACGCCCCCGTGCTGGCTGAGCACGGGGCGTGTTCAGTCTTATGTCTTCTTGTTTTCCTTGGGAAGATGCTGTCGTGGGGTCGGGCATGTCACGTTTGTTCCTTTTCTTGTATTTATGTTAGATTTTGCTGTCTTTTTGCTTCTTTTGTTAATTTGAGCTCATTTAATCCTGAAAATACAAAAGGAAGACAAAAGCACACTTTTTCCAACATTAGTACTAAAAAAGGGTTAGTTTTATGCAACAATTGATGTAATTTATATGTTGCATTTTGCACACATCAAATACCCCCACACTTGAATCTTTGCTTGTCCTCAAGCAAAACTCTTTATAATGTGGCTTTACACTCCCAAATGGAATGGGTAGAAGAGAAGGTTTTTGGGCTTGTCATAGAGTGTCGGGATTTCCAAGATTCTTTATTTAGTTTTATTTTTATTTATTTACAATCCTATTCGTCATGATTTATTTAAAACTTTTCATAAGATAAATTACTTATTAGGGCATAACATGCCTCTTTAAAATTCTTTTTATATACAAGTTCACATACCTCACGGGGGATCACTCAACACTCAGCCGAAAATGTATTTTAGTGGATCACTCGATAGCGGCATGGAACTTACTCCTACCATAAGCTTGCCAAGCAATCAATCCTCTTCCTTTTTAACTTTATACCTTTGTAAATATCAAGAGGACTTTTGGGTGAAGGGTTAGGCTTGGGTTAAAGGTAGGTGGTTGGGTTAGTGGTTAGTAGAAAAGGGCGAAAAAGCGTAAAAAACATCGGTTTTCGTAAGACTTTCTATTTTTCAACTTTTTATTTTTGATGAAGCCATAATTCCAAACAAAGTTATTTTTGATGAACTTGCTTGTTTATTTGTTTTTGCTTCATCATCAACACATTTTTTTTTTTGAAAAGTCATACGAAGAACCGAGCTAGTTACTAAAACAAGGGGTTAAAAATGAAAAAGGTTTTGGTAGGTGAAAGGGTGTTTGGTTTGGGTTATGAAATGAAAAGGTTTAGGCTCAAAGGGGCTAACTAGGGGGATTTTGGGTAGGTGGTAAAAAAAATAATGGTGTAGAAATAAAAAGGGTTAGTCCTAATGCCTCCATCATTTACTTACTCGGGTTTAAGTTGGTAAGGACCGGGAATGTATCGTCATGGCAAGTTCTAGAGTCGTAAGAACCAAACGGCTATACACACAAGAAACGAAAAATGAGCATTTAATTTAAAGATATATATTTGTATGCTCAATAAAGGCTCAAAACTCACTTTTGTGGGAATGGGTTTTTATGTGATCAAGTATATATAATCAAATTTTAACTAAGTTTGCCATGCCTTTTCATAATTTTCTTATGTTGGTTCTTTTTATCGCGACGCTATCGGTTGTAAATTAGTAAAAATATAATCTTTTTAGAACTTTAAAATTCCCAAGTTAAAACTAGACAAGTAAAAAAAATGAAAATTTTTTGAAAAAATTTGGGGTGATTAGCGGTTCCAATAGAGTTTTGTGTAAGGCATGTATTTAGGACTTGCAAGATTCAAGTTTTTAGCATCCCCCCCCCCCACACTTAAATTACACATTGTCCTCAATGTGTCCCAAAAATAAGTTTTTAGGTTGATTGAATGTGTAAAAAGGGTGAAAAAGCAAAAAATTTGGGTTACTGGACGCTGAACACGGCCCCGTGGTGTCCGGGCACGGCCCCGTGTTCAAGTACCAGTAACAAAATTAAATCAAGAGAAACAGAAGCCTGGACACGGGGGCGTGTTGGGTGAGCACGGCCCGTGTCCAGTTTACCTGAACTGGTTATTTCTGCAGACTGTGCAGCACGGGGCCGTGTTGGGCGGACACGGCCCGTGCCGAGCTTACTGTTAACGAAGAAAATCATCGGATGGCTCTGCTTTCCTGCATGGGGTGCTGGTTCAAGCTTCCCTTATTTCCTTTGCCATCTCAAGTGTGTTTTATTCCTGAAAATTAAAACTAACTAGAAAACATAAAGATTAATCTAAACTAAACTAAGGATAGTTCCGCGGAATGCCTCCGTGGTGCGCCACGTTTATAAGGGTCCTTGGCTAGACCCAAAGCCTAGTTATATGTTACCCAAGTGGGATGTTTTGCATCCCATGCTACACCGTCGGAGAGCGTCATCCAAGCTTGAGTCTATGACCTTTATGTAGTTGACCGGGTCTTCGTCCTCTACTCTCTTTCCACATTCAAACTTCACTTCCTTGTCCCCAAACTTCAATGTTAGTGTTCCGTTATTCATATCCACCACTGCTTGGGCGGTGGCTAGAAATGGCCTCCCAAGGATGAGAGGGACATCGGTGTCTTCCTCCATGTCTAGGATGACAAAATCGGTTGGGAAAACGAAATTGTTAACTTTGACCAATAGATTTTCAGCGACACCTTGTGGAAATTTGACGGATCTGTCGGCGAGTTGTATGCTCATCTTTGTAGGGCTCGTTGTTCCTAGGCCGAGTCGTTTGAACATCGATGTGGGCATGAGGTTAATGCTAGCCCCAAGATCGGCTAATGCATTACGAACGGGGGATTCCCCAATCGAGCAAGGAATCGTGAAGCTTCCGGGATCAATTTTCTTTTGTGGGAGTTTGTTGAGTACTAAGGCGGAGCATTCTTCGCCTAAGTTAACTAATTGAAATGATTCAATTTTCCTTTTATGAGTGAGGAAGTCCCTCATAAATTTTGCATATTTAGGCATTTGGGTAAGGACCTCAATAAAAGGAATATTAACATGCAATTGTTTTAGTAAAATTTTCGAACTTTGCGAATTGCTCATCGGTCTTTTGACGATTTAACCTACCTGGGTACGGAATCGGAGGAGTCTTGGTTGGCTCTTGATTCGGTAAAGAAGCCTTTTCTGGTTAGGGTGCGGGTGGAGTCGTGGTTTGGCTGGACTGGCTTCTTTCATCTGGCGGCAATGGAGCCTCCTCGGGACCCACGGTTCGATTTCTCAATGTGATGAGATGTACTTGTGCTTTTGGGTTGGTTTCGGTATTGCTAGGTAACGCGCCTTGTGGTCTCTCGGAGAAATTTTTAGCTACTTGATTTAATTGTTTTTCAATGTTTTGAATGCTAGCTTGTTGATTTCTAAAATTCGATTCCAATTGCTGAAATCGATCCGAGTTTTTCTTTTCGGTGTCGGAGATGAGGCGAGATACAGTATCTTCAAGCCTTTCTCGTCCACCTTGTTGTTGAGAAAAGTTTTGTGGTTGTTGAAAGTTAGTTCGTTGGTTTTGTTGGTTACTACTATTGCCGGGATCTCTCCAACCAAGGTTTGGGTGGTTACGCCATCCTTGGTTGTAGGTACCCGTTGGAGGACCCGACGGCCTAGGTCTGTTATCAATGTAGTTTACCGTTTCCGTTTGTTCATCTAATTCTTTCATACAACTCCAATTTTCATGTGGCCCACCACACCCTTCACAAGCCATAACCGAAACCGTTTTTGTCATTTCTAATTTTTTGATTTTTGAACAAAGGGCTTCGATTTGGGCTTGTAAAGAAGTGCTTTCATCAACCTTATGGGCGCCCGGGGCAATAGATTTATTGCCTCGGGGAGTGTGCCATTGAAAATTGGTTTGAGCAATTTCCTCAATTTGATTATATATTTCATTTGGGCGACGATTACCTAAAAGTCCCCCCGGAGCTAGAATCAAGTGTTTGTCTTGTGTGTGGTAACAACCCATTGTAGAAAGTGGATACTTGTTGCCATACCGCAAGACCGTGGTGAGGACACTTTCTTAGTAGCTCCTTGAACCTTTCCCAAGTTTCATATAAGGATTCCCCATCCTCTTGTGAATATGTATTAATTTCAGTCATTAATTTAGCCGTTTTAGCAGGAGGGAAATACTTATATAGAAACTTTTGGGCTAGTTCATCCCAGGTGTTTACCGAGCTAACTGGGAGGGTGTTAAGCCAAGCCTTAGCTCGGTCTTTTAGTGAAAATGGAAACATCCGAAGGCGAATGGCGTCGTTTGATGCTCCATTGATCCGAAAGGTATCACATATTTCTAAGAAATTAGTAATATGTAGATGGGGATCCTCGTCCGCAAGCCCATGGAAGGTTGCGGAGTTTTGAAGCATTTGTATCAAATGCGGCCGAAGTTCGAAGTTATTGGCCTCGACATTTGGTGCATTGATAGCAGCGCCGAGATTACCTACAGTGGGTCGTAGGTAATCCATGAGGGTACGTTGGTCCGCCATTGGAAGTGGGTCCCCCGAAACTTTCTCTTGGTTTTTAGCTTTAAGTCTTTTTCTGAGAAAGCGTTCGGGTTCTTCTAGAGGTTCTTTTATGTCTCTACTAGAACTGGAGCTCATGCACTATGTAGGAAGTTCAAATGTGGCGCCTGGGTTCCAAGTCCTGCACAAAAACAGAGAAGAACGTTGGTCAGAAGGTTCACCACGGCCCCGTGTTCAGCGAACACGGCCCGTGGTCGGAAGTACAGTGATTGTTTTCCGGATCCCTGTTACTGGGAGTTGGGCACGGCCCCGTGTTGCACCGACACAGCCCCGTGTTCAGCTCTCTGTAACTCGGAAAATAAAAACTGCCAGTAACAAGGCTGGACACGGCCCGTGTCCGACCAGGCACGGCCCGTGCTTAGCTTTGCAGAAGCTGAAAAACTAAGAAAAATCCTAAAAAAAATGAAAAATAAGAAAAACGATTAGGCCGCTGATTCCTAACTTTCTTAAAATCCTTGTGTCCCCGACAACGGCGCCAAAAACTTGATGCGTGTGAAGTGTATATATAAGTTAAGTATATTTTAAGCCCTTTTACACTTTCTTTAGCCAAGTTTTAAATTTATAAAACACGATATTTACTAACACTAAACACACATATGGGCAAGTGCAACCATCGTGAGCGTAGTATAGTGTTGGTAAGATACCGAGGTCGTCCAAGGACACAAGAGCTTTTAATACCGGTTTATCCTCAACGTCTAATCAAATCAAAAGTTTAGAAAAATGTTTTAAACTAAGAAAATAAAAGCTAATAAAAATGCTGAAAAAAAAACAGATAGACAAGATGAATCACTTGGCTCCGACTCGTGTTTAGTGTAACCTTTGATTATTTCCGCACTTTTGCACTATTTAAGAGATTATCTTAGTTATTGTAGTAGGCCCCTCTTTTGAAGGTGACGTTACCCTCAACCCAGTAGTTTGAGTCAGCAAGGATACAATCCTAAAGGGTCAGATTATTGAAAGATAATTAATTAAGTTATTAATGCAAATTATGGTAGGCCCCTCTTTTGAAGGTGACGTTACCCTCGACTAAGTAGTCTGAGTCAGCAAGGATACAGTCCTAAGTAGCCGGGTTATAGTATTAATAGTAGTTTAACTTATGAGGGGATCAAAGAGTTTGGACCCCCGCCATCCAATACCGTTAAGTATTGAAGGAGGTCCTACTAAATTTGACCCAGGTCCCTTGCAGGATCTCTAAACGCTGAACAACGGCAAGACTCTTACCAAACCGTTCCCTTAACCCCCGACCAGGTAGCCAACATACCTCCATATAGACCGTGGAGATATGAATGGTGAAAATCTTTTATTTTATATGGACAGTAAAATAATGCCAAGACACCACGGACAAACGATAAGGAAGAATCACCTTCAACATAAAAACTAGTTATTAAAGTCATTAATACATAACCAATTAAAAAGTGCGAAAAGATTAAAAATAAAAAGTATTACACTAGACACTTTGTCTTCACCAAGTGATGTAAAAGACTTAGGCAAACATGGCCTTGATTGTCAAGAACTCTTACGATCAATCTTGGATCCCGAGACGACTCACACACTCTATGATGGACAATGGATGATGGTGGTGGATGATGGTGTTATGGTGGTGGTGGGTGGTGGGTGAAGTGTGAGAGAGGTGGTGTGCCAAGGGATGGTTTGAGCTTGAGCCAAGCACTCCTTTTTATAGGCTGAACAGAAGCTCGGGCATCGCCCCGTGTCCACATCCTTCTCTTTCTTCATTAATTGCTCTTGTCTTTATTAGTTGACCATGCCCCCGTGTCCGCTGAGCATGACCCCGTGTGCAGAAGCATATCTGTACTATGAAGATTTGCCTGGATTCTGAGAATCTTATAGTTGACCACGGCGCCGTGCCCGCTGAGCACGGCCCCGTGGTGGGCAATAGAAGCTTCTACCACTTTGTCTTTTCTGCTGACACTTGGGCACGCCCCCGTGCTGGCTGAGCACGGGGCGTGTTCAGTCTTCTGTCTTCTTGTTTTGCTTGGGAAGATGCTGTCGTGGGGTCGGGCATGTCACGTTTGTTCTTTTTCTTGTATTTATGTTAGATTTTGCTGTCTTTTTGCTTCTTTTGTTAATTTGAGCTCATTTAATCCTGAAAATACAAAAGGAAGACAAAAGCACACTTTTTCCAACATTAGTACTAAAAAAGGGTTAGTTTTATGCCACAATTGATGTAATTTATATGTTGCATTTTGCACACATCACACCTTCAAATTCTTATGAGCATATTACTTATACAAGTTTTCCCAAGACTTTCAAATAACCACTTTTCAAGTTCACCTTTTATATAAACTTCATTCTATTTATTTTTCACTCTTAAAAATTCTCATATTTTTGGAAAAAATCTCAAGACCTTTTTATGCTACACTTTGTAAAATAAAATTTCCATAAACTTGCTTTATGTAAAAATCAAGTTCATTAGTATTTTTAAAAGCTTTGTCACATGATTATTCTTGGTTTAATCTTTCAAGAATCACTTAATCAAGTTTACATACAAATGCTCATAATCTTTGAAGTTGAGGATCTTGTGTGATTTAAACATACATATGTTTAAATCACATTTTTAAGTATATCATGGCTAGATTAACACTAATCTAAGATACTACATGAAGCTAATCACAAGATCATCATAAATATAAACTTTAAACCACTAATCTTAACAAAACTAACATAATCATCAAGATTACATCAACTAACTACACTAATCTACTCAAATAATCACATAAATAATCATGATTAGTAGATTATTAAGTTTGAGATTAGGGTTTTTGATTATGTTTTTCTTGATTTTCAAGATAATCAACTTGTACTTCTTAAATCTATGCATAATAAGAAGCTTAAATATGGTTAGAAAAAGCTTACAACTTTGCACAAGGTGATTAAGAAGATTTAGAGAAGATTAGGCTCCAAAGAAAGTCCTTAGTGCTCCCTGATGCTTAATCATTACTTCAATGATCTTGAAATGGCTAGAGTATAGTGAAAATGAGGTGTTTAAGTGTGAAAGATGGTGGTTCATGGGTGGTTCTTGTTGGCCGAAATATAAGAAGGAAATGAGGGGTGTTTTGGTTTCAACTGTTGTGAAAATGAAAATCATAGATGATAGTGATGTAGAAATGTTATAATTTTTCTAAGATCTTTCATCTTAATAACCATACTTTCCTTCCATCAGACCATACATAAAATCTTCCAAGATGTGGGGGTAAAGTGTAACTTTTTTTTATAAAAAAATCTTGTGGGTGGGACCCACTTTGTTGACTAAATTCAAGATGTGGGGGTAAAGTGTAACTTTTTTTTATAAAAAAAATCTTAAAAATCTAGATATTTAGGGGTTTAAATAAAGTATGGTGTTTAGGGGTTTAGTTGCACCATTAGGGGTAATTAGGGATTAGGAATGTTAATCGTCATTAACTAGTTCACTAGACTAGTAGAAATTGTATTTTGGTACTTTAGAAGCTTTCGGTTTGGTCGTCGGCTAGTTTACGACACTTTTGCGTCGTACCGACGAAGTTTTGTCGCAAGTTGTTATTCCACCGTCAAGCGATGTATGAAGTGATTCCGAGTCCCAAAATAAGCTTAAATAGTTCACTAGCTTCTTCGTTTGGTTGTTTTGGCGTCGGAAAAGTCGTTTATTAGCTTGTCGGTAGATAGACGGACAAGTTTTGGGGGTTGCGACGCCGCGCCAAAAGCTTATGTTTCGGACACCCCATTATTGTTCTCATATTGTGTTCATATGCTAGATATCATTTTTCATAATTCCGGAGTTCCGGAAATGCTAAATTATAGTTTCGGACGAGTTAAAATGGTATATTTTTAGCCGAAACAAACATTTTTTGTAATTAGGGCGTCATACCGGAAAGTCTTGTATCTTTGCAAGATATGTTTTCGTATTAGTGTTTTCTAATAGAAATGGACTCAGTTATGTTATCCGTGTGTCGTTTTTCAGTGTTTCGTTCTGTTTTCACGGTGTAACCGTGAATAGTGCGCGCAGCACTTTCTACCAACACTTTTAGGACATTGTGTGACTGGTTTCGAAATACGACGAAAACCAGCATATGTTTTAGCATTGTTTTCTTGTCCTAACACTGTTATCTGATTTACGACACAGTTACGTAATTAAATTACGCTAAATGCGTGAGATTATGAAATAAAAATAGTGATTAGTTTGTACGGAATTACCGGTTATTTGCTAGTTGTCACATTCTCCCCCTGTTAAAGAGAATTTCGTCCGTAACGTGAATTCCAGCGGACCCTGACTAGTTCGATATGACTTCTCCTTGTCTTGTGGACCTTCCGGTCCATAACCTCAATGGGTTCTTTAGTGAACTGGAGTTTGTCGTCTACGTGAATCTCATCCGCTGGGATGATAACTGTCTCGACGGTCGGACTTTTCTTGAGATTCGACACATGAAATGTGTCGTGTACGTTACTGAGTTCTTCTGGCAGTTTTAACTTGTACGCGACGGTACCGATCTTTTCTAGAATTTCAAATGGCCCAATGTATCTCGGGTTTAGTTTTCCATGTTTCCCGAATCTAGCTACGCCTTTCCAAGGTGAGAATTTTAGTAAGACTTTGTCTCCTACCTCGAAAGATAATGGTTTACGTCTTCTGTCCGCGTAGCTCTTTTGTCTGTCACGAGCCGCTTTGATCCGGTCTTGTATCTTTGCTATCTTGTCAATAGTCTCTTGGACTAGTTCAGGGCTAATGAGTTGTTTGTCTCCGACTTCCGCCTAACACAGCGGTGATCGGCACTTTCGTCCGTATAGTGCTTCATATGGGGCGGCTTTAATGCTTGTGTGATAACTGTTATTATACGAGAACTCTACCAGAGGTAAATGTGTATCCCAGTTACCGCCTAAATCCATCACACAGGCACGAAGCATGTCATCCAAAGTTTGGATGGTTCGCTCGCTTTGGTCATCGGTTTGCGGACAAAATGTTCTACTTAGATCTAAACGAGATTTAAACGAGGCTTGAAATGATTGCCAAATCCTTGACACAAAGCGACCATCTCATCAGAGATTATTGGAACAGGCACTCCATGACGTACCACAATCTCTTCAAGGTAAAGTCCAGCTAACTTCTAGGTACTGTGTTTCTCGCGAATCGGTAAGAAGTGAGCTGACTTGGTTAATCGATCAATGATAACCCAAATTATGTCATGACCTTGAGAGGTCTGTGGTAGTTTTGTGATGAAATCCATTGATATCTGTTCCCATTTCCAAATTGGAATCTCGGGTTGCTGTGATCAGCCAGGCGGCTTTTGGTATTCAGCCTTGACCTTTGCACAAGTTAGGCATTTCCCAGCATAGGTCGCAATATCTCCCTTGTGATTAGGCCACCAATAGTATTCTTTTAAGTCTTGATACATTTTATCTGGATCCTGGATGTATTGAATATTTCGGCTTGGGTGCTTTATCCAACACCAAGTCTTACAGACCGCCTAAATATGGAATCTAGATCCTTCACATGAATTATAAAGTGTCATCTTTGCTCGTTTCCATTTGTTTTTCTAATCCTCGCAAGGATTTTGCTTGAATGTTTTCCGGCTTTAGGGCTTCCTGTTGTGCATCGTGCACTCGAGTAGTGAAATTCGTTTGAATTATCAACTCTAAAGCTCGTACCCGAAATGTTTTGACTCGTTCCTTCTGGCTTAAAGCATCCACTACGATGTTTGCTTTACCCAGATGGTACTTGATTTCACAGTCATACTCATTCAACAATTCCACCTAGCGCCGTTGGCGCATGTTTAATTCCTTTTGATTGAATATATGTTGAAGACTCTTGTGATCGGTGAATATGATACACTTAATACCATACAAATAGTGACGCCAAATCTTTAAAGCAAATACCACCGCGCCCAATACTAGGTCGTGAGTGGTATAGTTCTTCTCATGAACTTTTAACTGTCAAGACGCGTACGCGATGACTTTTTCACGTCGCATTAACACGCAACCCTAGCCTTGATGCGATGCATCACAATACACCACAAAGTCATCGGTACCGTCAGGGAGCAATAAGATTGGTGCTTGGCATAGTTTATCTTTGAGTGTTTGGAATGTCATTTCTTGTTTTTTTTCACCCCAATCAAACTTCTTATCCTTTTGAGTGAGTGAGGTTAGCGGTTGAGAAATTTTAGAAAAATTCTCAATGAATCTTCGATAGTATCCCGCTAAACCCAGAAATTGTCTTACATATGTTGGGGTCTTTGGAGTGTTCCAGTTCTTTATGGCCTCTATCTTAGCTGGATCAACATGTATTCCGTTCTCGTTCACCACGTGGCCAAGAAATTGTACTTCACGAATCCAAAAATCGCATTTAGAGAACTTGGCGCACAATTGTTCTTTCTTAAGCAACTCCAGAATAGTTCTCAGGTGTTGTTCGTGTTCCGCCTCTGTTCGTGAGTATATTAAAGTGTCATCAATGAATACGATCACGAACTTGTCGAGGTATGGTTTACATACCCGATTCATCAAATCCATAAATACGGCGGGAGCGTTTGTTAAGCCGAACGGCATAACAAGGAACTCGTAATGCCCATAGCGAATCCTAAACGCTGTCTTAGGAATGCTTTCCTCCTGTATCCTCACCTGATGGTATCCGGATCTTAGATCGATCTTGGAATAAAAGCTGGAACCTTGCAACTGATCGAACAAGTCGTCGATCCTTGGTAAAGGATACCGATTCTTGATAGTTAGCTTGTTTGGTTCTCTGCAATTGATGCACATTCGAAAGGTTCTGTCCTTCTTTTTGACGAATAGTACCGGAGCTCCCCAAGGCAAGAAACTCAGTCTAATAAATCCTTTCTCAAGCAGTTCTTGCAACTGAGTGGATAATTCTTGCATCTCTGAGGGTGCTAGTCTATATGGTGCTTTTGCCACAGGTGCCGCTCTGGGCACTAGATCAATACGGAATTCCACCTGTCGTTGTGGTGGCAGTCCCTGCAAGTCTTCTGGAAAGACTTCGGCATATTCCCTTACCACAGGGATGTCTTCCACCTTGCGCTCCTCGGCCTTTTTGTCGATGATATGAGCAAGAAAGGTGATGCATCCTTTTCTCAGAGTCTTCCGAGCCTTCAAGCAATTAATAATTCGTAGTGGCGTGTCTTGATTCTCCCTATGCACTAAAAGACGTTCTCTCGTCAAACAGGGGGATGCGAATGATCTTCTCGTGACATATGATTTCGGCTCGATTATCGGATAACTAGTCTATGTTAAAAACTATGTCGTAACAAACCAATTGAATGAGTGAATAGTCGGTATTAAATTTTCGCGCTCAAAGTTCGAGTGTGCATCCGTTAATTTCTTCTACAGACTCAACTAATTTATCATCGGCCAATCCTATGGAATGAGGGGACGTCTAGTTTACTTGACTCTAGGCCAAGTATATTTCGAATTGTATGGGGATGCAACTAATACCGACACTTGCATCGAACAAAATGAATGCAATGGGCCGGTTAATAGGAAATGTATCGGTGACCCTTAATGACTTCACATAACCCTGCTAATTCCCCGTTAGCTAACTTGATAGAGTAAGACATGTCTAACATATATGACTCTATTTCGTGTATATGCTTAGTAGCTAAAGACACTAAGTTAAGCCGACGTTGGTATCCAAAGAATTGATACATACTGGTTGTAGAATAGAACGTACCCATTGCAACAATGGGATTTTAGGGAGTATTCATAGTTCTATCCATACACTTACTTATTCACTTGCTGGATTCATCATTAAACATCCATGCTTGTAGTGATCTCTTTGCCACCGTTAAAATCTCCTGGTTCTTTCTTGAGTATATCTAACTCATTAGTTTCCGTTTTGTGCTCAGTCTCACCACACTGTTACTCTTGGCACTTTTGCAAGTGCCTTCATTGTGTGAGTTTCACTTATCTCATTCAGAATTTTTGGCAAGTTATTAGCGTGCTTCTTGATGTCAGATTCATATCTCAGGCTAAACCCCAAATGTAGCGCTCCGTGCATTTGGATTCGGGTGTTATCTAGTATGCAACAATTTTTAGAGATCGTAGAGGCGTCGGGGGTAACCAGCTACGTTCACTCTAATCATAATCGAGTTCTAGAGTTCGGTTCCCAACCTTGGAATTTACCACTAGCAAGCAACACTGTTCTCGCGTAAGATCCTTGAGTTCTTCCCACAATAACCTCTTTGTTGTATTACTCCCTATAGTTTGCACTTGGAGATTCCACCAAGTTATCGTGTCCCTCAACAGATGACTATTTGTTTACCAAATCATTTACTTAGGAGTATATTTACTAGCACGGCTAACTGACTTCATTGTCTTTATTTAGCAGACATAACTTACCGCACCTCTCGTATAGGTCTCGCGGCTTGTAATCCGGAGATGCCTTAGAATTAAAATCTGGTGTGATTGCATCTCCAAGTGTGGCACTGCCACTCGTTCTCGTCCTGTCGGAATTTGAACCACCTGAGATGCCGGTAACATCAGTACCATCATTAGTGTCGACTCAACAACCCCATGTTGTGCAATCTCCGCAACCTCACGTTGTTCCATAAAGACTCCAGTTCGACTTTAATAGTAGGGTGCTGATTAACTGCCCCCTTTTTGGGCGTAAATTTTCTTTTTGACACCATGTTATTTCTGATACATAGTATCAAAGGATCTAGACTTGTATTTGAATAGATTTAGCCTACTATGCGTCTAAGGATTAAGCATATAATTGGTCATGGAAACCTTAAGACCGCATTATTTATGCATGTTTGAACAATGATAACATGAATAAATGCAACCCAAAATGTGCAGTACCTCCTGCATGTATTGACCATATGCCTTAGTGGGAAAAGAGGTAATTCGGTGAGGAGGAGAAACCAAACGGTCGTCTCCATCCTTACAGTATGTATTTCCTACCTTGTGGACCTCGACTGTCCAACGTAGGAAAATCCTTCGCCGCACTAACCCGTATGACGAATACATTGATATCCCTTGAGCTCCACGAGCTCCAACAAAATTGTTATGATTTCCATAGATGTCGGATAAAATGCAAGGAAGGGGTTGTAGTATGGCTCATGCCATATCATCCCTTAGAATAAGACAAATGTCAAACGACGGAGTTTAATGTAATCATTTCCGATAACTTAGATAAGGTAAGGTGTCATGGACACTAAAGAACCAGCCCATGTACAAGAAATCTAAGAATGTTGAGGAAAATCCTCCATGAGTGGCCAACAAGTTTTGTTTGCTTTCGATGACTAGTCTCAAACGACTCGTGTTATAAACCGAATGCTAGGTGCGAATAATACATGTGGTCCTCCTGTATCGTAGAGTTCTATAGTAACCATCCCGGTTAGTGTTCTACTAGATAGAAACTTGAACAACTTAAGAATTTCGAATGGATAGTGATCGTTAGCTTGACCCGCAGCGCCCACCAGGATTTCCATACACTACAAGTTGTTATTACGTTGGCCCCCGTAATAATAAATTGTCTTTCATGGTCACCGTAGCATTCCCTCGTTCAAGCAGATGATCAGTCAAAGAGAGGACACTGTTGTCTATATACCCTCAACATAGGAGGGACCTTCGTGATGGTCCACGAGTTAACGCCTGTTGTCATTATTCGTGAGAGGGCACAACGTTAGCCGAAATAGAAATAAAGAGAATCTGTACCAATAACCACTGGAGGGGAACCTTCAAGATGAGTACCTCATCTTCCTTGTCTTGACAGGAATGTAATCAAGCATGACTAATATGAGTCTTAGGGACCTCGTCCCACTAGTAGAGTTATTGTCCAAGGCTGCCACCTCCGCCTCGTCGTCACTACCGAAGCCAGACATATACCATCCGAGGGAAAGAAACCATCTTCCATGGGATCAATGCTTTAGGGTCTCTCTCAGGGACCACGCCCGCCATAGCTTCGTAATAGCCGCGAGGTCGTCATTCTCATCGCGTGGGTCAATTGTAATAATAGAATTCGTAGTCGAAGGTATTTTCGTCCTTGGCAAATATTCCGTACCACACATATATAAATACATTTTATCTATAATCACTAAATCTCATGCTGTTTTTGTTTCTCGTGTTTCACATGTAATCCTTAATGGTTTCAAGTCTATTCCTTATAGACTACCCATGTATTGATCCTTCTTGTTACTTATGATTGAGCTCGCGTGACAGATCCTCATGTTATAGTGACACAATGAAAACCTTTTATCATTTTTGTCATACTTTTGAAATCACTTTTGTAATGTTATTAACTTTGTTTTCATGTGAGAGCCCTTTGGTGATTGTAGACCAAACTTTGTAAAAGTTTTTGCCCGGTTCACTACAATCGGAGCTCTGATACCAATCTGTCACACCCTGCTAGTAGCGGAAGCATATTGTGTGTGACGTAAGAAAGGTAATCATTGCATCCAAATGTGTAAACAAAATAAACCACAACGATGCCATAGATATATTGTTTTCAAACCAAGTTTATAAGTTTCCAACATAGTTTTCTAGTTTCCACAACGTTCACAAACGTTAACCAAAACATAGTTATATTACACAACACAAAAGATAGTGTTTGATATAAAAAATAGTGAGGTTTTGTCCCCTATATACCCATACGAAGTTGGGATATAAAAGATAAACCCTCCAAAAGCGGCTATCGTTGTCATAGACTTTCTCGTTTCCCGTAGTTTATCACCGGCTCAAGACTTGTTTCCTGAAATACATGTAGTTTTAAAAAGTCAACAAAAGTTGAGCGAGTTCATGCAGTTATTGTTATCATATGAAATCTTTGTATTCTTGTAATGAAATCCCGGTATGTTAATAGCATTTATGGAGTTTAAGGATCCATCAGTGGGTAGCAAGCCCCCTGACATTATGTGCCATAAGTACGTAACCAAACCGAGACAACTTTGACATTTTCTGGGATCACAAAAGCACTCCTATGGCCTATCAAGGAGTGGAGCGTGTCTCAAGCTCAATAGATCTACACCTTTTGCACCTTGGTCACTAAGTGATTAATGGTTACTATGTCATCATCCTACTTATGTACATTGATCATGTTATCATCTAAACCCATAGTTTTAACATGTATTTCCCCTCGACTGTTTTAAAACAAAACATTGAAATCATTGAAAGAAGGGACATGAACTCACAAGTTTGCGTTCCTTGTATGTAATACCGTAGTGAGCGTCCGTACATGTGATTAACCTACATGTGTACTAACTTTATTAGACACTAGGTCTTATCGGACCTCGTACAAGTTGTTCATCTTGAATTCTTATTGTGTTTTCACTTGTCATTTTGGAACAACTTTGTATTTTAGAGTGTTGGTAGTTTGTTCGTTCGATTGTTATATGTATTTATTTCATAAGTGTATACATATATTTTGTATGTATTGAATCATGTGTGAACGGGCTTCGCCCTTCACATGTCCTTGTGCTTAGCACGCGTGTCATTGGGCCGAACCCATGTCATTGGGCTTAACCCACGTTTTCATGTCATTGGGCCTTTGCCCATGTCATTGGGCTTAACCCACGTTTTCTTGTCATTGGGCCTTTGCCCATGTCATTGGGCTTAACCCACGTTTTTTTATGTCATTGGGCTTTTGCCCACGTATTAATGTTATCACGTTTTTATGTCATTGGGCCTTTGCCCAT
Organism: Helianthus tuberosus; assembly: GCA_030545235.1. Lineage (NCBI taxonomy): Eukaryota > Viridiplantae > Streptophyta > Magnoliopsida > Asterales > Asteraceae > Helianthus > Helianthus tuberosus. The sequence goes on along the minus strand of CM060365.1, from coordinate 180,169,650 downwards.
GTCATTGGGCTTAACCCACGTATTAATGTTTTTGGGCCATGCCTATGTTCTAATGTTATTAGGCCTTTGCCCATGTTTTTATGTCATTGGGCCTTTGCCCACGTATTAATGTTATCACGTTTTTATGTCATTGGGCCTTTGCCCATGTCATTGGGCTTAACCCAAGTATTATTGTTTTTGGGTCATGCCCATGTTCTAATGTTATTGTGCCTTTGCCCATGTTTTTATGTCATTGGGCCTTGCCCAACATAAGATTTATGAGTCCATAAGTTTAATAATCTTGCATTTTTATAAAAAAAATTCACCAAGTATATGATTTCTAATATGTTATTTTCCTTATAAATATACTTAGTAATTTTTATATTTTTCAACTTTCCGGGTATTGGTTATCGGCTATATATATATATATATATATATATTCGTTGAGCGTCTAAAAATATGTTATTTTTAGACTCGTCGTCGTAGCAGTTTCCTTGTGATGGCGATACGCCCAATTGTCGTCGTCGAATGTCATGTATTCCGGTTTCGACCGTTTTGTTTATATGTCATTATTTTGGGTCGATTGAAATATATTTATTTCTTAGGAATATTTTCTTGTAATATCCGTATTGTCCGCTCGTCCGATTTAATTCGTTTAATTTAGCATTTATTGGTAGATTGAGGATACCATGTATATGTTTTTATGTGTAATTATACTTGTTATCTTTCAAGTATTTTCTTGGTATCCTTTGTGTATTATTTAGAGTATCCTAACACATCTAAATACATACACATAACACATAATATATACACTTTGTTGGATTCTCTAAATATATATATTTTCCATAAATATATATGTTTATAAGTTTCATTTTTTTCTTATAAAAACATTATTAATAATTTGGAACTTACTTGAATGTTTAGTTCTTAAACTTTTCCCATAAAGTTTGTTTAACCATGATTAAAATCCGTAAGTGTGATTAGCCATTTTAATCACACTTTAACCCCTGATTAATCATGATTATGATTTTAGAAAATTTCGCCATAGTTTCCCCTAAACTATTACGTTTCCCACGTGTTCAAAACGCGATTAAATCATCAATCTATTTTTCCAAATCATCATCAATTCATCAAGTTTCTCCAAAAATCATTTTACAAGCAAAAATCATATACTTTCACCTTCAAATTCTTATGAGCATATTACTTATACAAGTTTTCCCAAGACTTTAAAATAACCACTTTTCAAGTTCACCTTTTATATAAACTAGGATTTTAACCCGCCGCGCGTTGCGGCGGCACGCGACGTAGATACGCGACGCACCGCAACGCAACACGCGGCATATATACGATTTGGTTTATTATACAAAGTCTAAGCATTGATGCTAGTAGATGCGGACTTAGTCAAAGGATTGCGCATTATATTGTAGCATGTTTGAAATTGAAAATAACACTTTTGGTTTCAAGAGTTTTCTTTACAAAAAGTCATAAATGTTGTATAATATCCATAAAAATTTAGAGTTCAACCCAGCTTTCATGCCTAACGGGTTATACAACACAAAAATCACTTTAATCCTCTTTCAAAAGTCACTACAATTGAATGAAAACAAATTCTACCTCCTGCTTAAACAGCCAAAGTTGTCCTCGAAGCCCATTTTGTCTGAGAAAAGAAATTGTTTCAATCCTTTAATCACCTAAAATTCCTGATCTCTCATATATGCCAAGAACCACCTCCTTTCTAGAAAACAAATATTATTCGACAACCAAATGAGTAAAAATACATGTTTAGGATTGAAGAATTTACCTCAGTTAGAAATTTCCTCATTTGGTTTTCGCTTCCTCGGCTCACATCAAGGGCTACGAGGGGCTATAGAGGACATTGTGGTGTGCGGGGGTCCGTTTTTTGGGGATTTTCAGTGGCGGGTTGCTTCTCTGCCCTGTAAGATGGGGGGGCTGGGGCTTCTATCGGCCATGGATGTCTCCATTTACGGTTTTGTTGCATCGCGAGCTCAATCATGGGGGCTGCAAGATCACATCTTGCGCGAGAGTGGGGTTGTTGGAATGGATGGGGATTATGACATGGCTCTGGGGGAGTTGCATAGACACCTCCCGGATTTGGATATTGGCGGTTTCGCTAACAGGGACACCGCCCCACCGAAGACCCAGAAGACTTTGGCGAGTGCTCTGTTTTGTCGTATCGCTCAGAATATTGGATCAGATTTCTGTACGACCCCTCGTCAGAACGCCGTCCTAGAATGCTTGCGGGGCCCCCACGCCCAAGATTTTCTATCGGTCATCCCCATCGAGGGCTTAGGCCAAAAGATGTCAGCCGTTGAATATCGTGCTATCTTAAAATATCGGCTCATGATTCCTATGTTCCCTGATGATGAGCAATGCCCGATTTGCCGGAAAGCTTGCTTAGACCAATTTGGGGAGCATGCTCTGCACTGTAAAGAACTGCCAGGTTTTAAGTATAGGCACGACTGGGTGCGGGATGTCTTGGGGGACATCCTCAAACGGGCGGGGATCTCGGTGAAGAAAGAAGCCCCCGTAAACTTTTTGACAGATCCGAGGGAAGGAAGATCCACATTGCGCCCCGCGGACGTTTTAGTTTTCGGGTGGGATGCAGGTAAACACGCTTGTGTTGATCTTACCGGGGTTTCCCCCCTTGTAGGCTTTCGGGATACAGGTTTTGTCCCTGGTCAGGCGATTGCAAGGGCGGCAGCAAAGAAAATGGACAAACATGCAAAAGCCTGTGAGGATAATCAGCATTCCTTTATCCCTTTTGCCTTTGATACCTTTGGCTCGCTAGCCCCAGAAGCCATCAGATTTCTTGAACGGGTCCAACGGGTTGTTCACAGCAACATTTCGTCTCCTAGAGATCGGGGTTTCGTTTTTACTAGGTTAGGTTTCGCTATTCAAAAGGGGGTAGCGGCGCAGCTTGTTGCCCGCTTACCGGCTATCTTGGTGTAATTTGTTTGACCTTATATATTAACTAGTGTCTTAATTCAAAAAAAAAAAAAAATCAAAAGGAAGAAAAAAAACTTCGCATTACAAAACAATTGAACTATTTATTAGCGATCAAAACATCTAAACAAACTATTTTTGGATCAAAGATATTACTTTAGTATAGTAATCTCCTGACGAATGCCTTTCCGCGCCGGCCAAGAAATCAACTCAGCTAAAAAAAGTAATAACAATTCACAACTAAATGAGTAAAATAAGAGCAGTTTAGGATTCAATAAGTTTACCTTAATTATCTTCTCATTTGGCTTTTTCCTCCTCGGTTCAAATATATTTGAACTTTGAAGAGCTCTTCACCACATATCATATAACTATTAACGACCAAAACAGTGGAAGAATACCATTTTAAGATTGAAGATATTTTCTTATATAAATCCCATCGCATGTTCGCTAAACAAAATCTCGCATTGACACCAAAATTATCGTTCATTTATAGGTTTAACTCATATAAAAATCTCCCCATTTGGCTTTAGATTCCCCATTAAAATTACCCTTCCTCGTTAATTTGTTATGTCTTTGCTTCTCTCCCAAAGATTCTGTTGCATAACCCTGCCAACAGAAGTAGAAGATGGCCGGTAAAGAAGATATCAGGCTACTGTGTTTCTTTCATATATGAGTTATGATCAATACAATCCTCTATATATAGAGGTAAGATTTTTTAGTACACCACAATTTTACCCCATGCCAGGACTTACACACTGGTCTCTCTCCAAGAGGCACAAAGCCTCTACTACCCCACCAAAGTGGTGATGGCAGTGTGATATCCATGATCCATCTATGTCTAACAAACACCAAATCTCCCTAAAAAACTTTTATTAAATGTGTTCATCAACAACAAAAAAACACCACATAAGACTGTTGGGTGTGGGGCGTGGGTTGGGACGGCGGTTAGTCTTTAACGCTTGCTAGATCACACCGTGCTAGCGTTGGCCATGGCGTTGCCCCATTGGCGTGGGGCGGGGTGACATGGCTGGCTTTGGTTGGCTGGTTCAATATAGCCGTTGGGGGTAACGTTGCCAAACGGCTAGTTTAATTAAAAAGAATTATAGGCTGGCCACACCAACCTAAGCCACGCCACACCACGCCCCTACTTTTTGAGTATTACCTTGTGGATTTTACCCTCGACACATGTCGAGCAATGCCCCCAACCCAAGCCCCTCCACACCCCATAGTCTAAACATCATTTTCTGCAAAAAACCACATCAACAAATACTTACTGTTAAAAAATAAATGGCCATTTGATTGGAAGACTACTAATAAGCATAATCACCCTCATCATATCTTTACCGTTTAATCCCTTCAAACAACAAATTAAAACAAAACCAGCAATCAACATTACACATATCAATAATCAACAAAATCTATACCTTCAATATCAATAATCAACAAAACTTATTCCTTCAAACGTGGTCTATTTAGGTAACTTCAGACCAATTTCTGAAGAATTGCATAATCAATTAATAGAATAAAAGAAATAGATTCATGAAAAATAAAGCAAACATATATCTAGTTGAGATGATCTAAAATTCCGATTAAAAACCCTAGATAATCGAAATAAAGAGCAATAATACCTTCACTCATCGCTGTTAAGAATTAGGGCAACCTTTTGCATAGCTGCTGGCATACCTCGTGTCAGTTCCGATTCACGGAGATTACAAAAATTAGGTACTTCCGCCGTGACAGTGGGGATTTGCCAGTGGTCGTTCTGCTTTCTCTGGGAGACGGTTGTGAGGTTGGGTGATATACTGATATGTGGGGGACTATGGTAAGTTTTTTTTTGGAAAACTCCCAAAACACAAAGTACAAGTGCTAATGCACAAAGAAGTTGCTTATTTATATGTGGTAATTTGATTCTATTTATTTTTCACTCTTAAAAATTCTCATATTTTTGTAAAAATTCTCAAGACCTTTTTATGCTACACTTTGTAAAATAAAATTTCCATAAACTTGCTTTATGTAAAAATCAAGTTCATTAGTATTTTTAAAAGCTTTGTCACATGATTATTCTTGGTTTAATCTTTCAAGAATCACTTAATCAAGTTTACATACAAATGCTCATAATCTTTGAAGTTGATGATCTTGTGTGATTTAAACATACATATGTTTAAATCATATTTTTAAGAATATCATGGCTAGATTAACACTAATCTATGATACTACATGAAGCTAATCACAAGAGCATCATAAATATAAACTTTAAACCACTAATCTTAACAAAACTAACATAATCATCAAGATTACATCAACTAACTACACTAATCTACTCAAATAATCACATAAATAATCATGATTAGTAGATTATTAAGTTTGAGATTAGGGTTTTTGATTATGTTTTTCTTGATTTTCAAGATAATCAACTTGTACTTCTTAAATATATGCATAATAAGAAGCTTAAATATGGTTAGAAAAAGCTTACAACTTTGCACAAGGTGATTAAGAAGATTTAGAGAAGATTAGGCTCCAAAGAAAGTCCTTAGTGCTCCCCCATGCTTAATCCTTACTTCAATGATCATGAAATGGCTAGAGTACAGTGAAAATGAGGTGTTTAAGTGGTGAAAGATGGTGGTTCATGGGTGGTTCTTGTTGGCCGAAATATAAGAAGGAAATGAGGGGTGTTTTGGTTTCAACTTTTGTGAAAATGAAAATGATAGTGATGTAGAAATGTTATAATTTTTCTAAGATCTTTCATCTTAATAACCATACTTTCCTTCCATCAGACCATACATAAAATCTTCCACCTTTCAACAAAAATCTTGTGGGTGGGACCCACTTTGTTGACTAAATTCAAGATGTGGGGGGTAAAGTGTAACTTTTTTTTTTATCAAAAAGTCTTAAAAATCGAGATATTTAGGGGTTTAAATAAAGTATGGTGTTTAGGGGTTTAATTGCACCACTAGGGGGCAATTAGGGATTAGGAATGTTAATCATCATTAACTAGTTCACTAGACTAGTAGAAATTGTATTTTGGTACTTTAAAAGCTTTCGGTTTGGTCGTCGGCTAGTTTACGACACTTTTGCGTCGTACCGACGAAGTTTTGTCACAAGTTGTTATTCCACCGTCAAGCGATGTATGAAGTGATTCCGAGTCCCAAAATAAGCTTAACTAGTTCGCTAGTGTAACAACCCTCATTAAAAAATCTTATTTATTTTATTATTTTATCCATAAGGAAACCCTAATTGAGACACCCAAGTGATTCTACGCAAACCCTACAAATTTCAGAACAATCAGAATCAGGATCAGGGCCCCTAAAACTCAGGGGGGGTATTTTCTACTCGACGATTATCCACATATCTCGTTGTCTAAATTGAATTTCGAGAAACAGTCGACTCAGCAAGGCTAGTCCAACACGTGGCCACCCTATTGCAAAAAAATGACCCTTACGGACCGTAAGGGTTGAGTCTTACGGTCCGTAAGCATGTCAAAATTTTCGTATAAATAGCAGGCATTGGCACTTACATTCTGGCGTTCGTTCGACGATCAAATTCACTTTGTACGTTGAGTTATAGTCGAAACAATCTCAAAAATCACTAATTAGTAGATGGGGTGCTGCTACGATACAGGGTAATAACTCGATTGCTATTACGATTCATTGTCCGGTCGATCAATGTACTCAATGGATGTTTAAGTGCTGCCCACATTAGGGTGATGCTTTGTCATTAATCGTTAATTCGATGGATGTTTAAGCATAGCACTTTGTCATTCGTTGTGAGGGTTGATCTCGTGAGTTATCGTAATTGCTGTATTAAGTTACCTACCTAGTTCGTGTGCCCTAGGTTACAAGGCTAAATCAATAGGCTAAGCTCTGCCTGTATAAATATGCAATATATCAAGGATTATCTGTAGACTAAACTTTGGCCGTATGAATCTGCATGATTATAAGTGAGTCATTCTCTTTTTATCAAATTACTTTTGAAAGTATGTTTATTTTCAAGATTATAATTACAGTGATTAAGTATATGTAGTCACCAAATTACAGCCGGTATGTGGGGTATTGTGCACATTACTGTTTTTATCACTTTAGGTGGGCGTACCTAATTAATGATACTCGTTACTATTGGGTGAACGGACTCAATAGTAATATGACCACAGTCACCGAAACGAGTCGGTGACAAATACTGTGGATAGTTGGTTGAAATAAACATTGTAATCTCTCTTAATACTGTGAATTATAATAAATGAGTCATTTTTATAAAAGAATGATTCACTCAGTATTTCCCGCTGACAAAACCTTTTTAAAACACGTTTCAGGTAATTACAGTAGATAGGAGTAAAAGATGGATACGGCACTGAAAGGCATCAAGAAGTGGCTTATTTTATTAATTAAATTAAAATTTAGAAATATTGTTTTATGTAATTATCTTTATTAAAGCTACCATTGTAAAACGTGGGTTTATCCCATCTATTTAATAAATAAAATCCGGTGTTTTCTAAACTCTGATATTTTTCCTAACTCACGGTCCTGATGAAATTTCCGCTGCAACGTTTTCAAAATAATCACCGGTATCACTGGGCTGTTCGCGACTCCCGATTCCGTCCAGGGTGGGTCGGGGGTCGTGACAGAAGGTGGTATCAGAGCCACTGCTTGAAGCCAATAAGTGTTGTAATAATAATACCTAAGATTATATAAAAGAGTTAGGAGATTGCTGTTAACTGGTAGCACACATGATAGCATTTAGACTTGAACTTAAGAAAAGATGCCTTAGTATCAGCTTCAAGATAAGCTAAGTACTTATGTGAATAAATTATAATGTGTTTTGATATACCATAAGAATGGTAATTAGAATATTGCAAGATATGATAAATAAGCAAGAATTAATAGTAATTATTGCTTATTGATATTACTTGGTCTAGAATAAGATATGTTATGGGAATACAAGTTTCCTTGATTCTGGATAAAAGCCCTAATAAAAGAGGCACTTTTGAAAAGATACTATTTATGGGAAATAGAAAATTTTCTCCGACAAGACTGGGTATGGTGTAGCAGACTCTCCAGTTTGTCTGAATATACTGAGGTTACCGCTCCGGCGCGAATCGGATAAGACGGGATATATAATATGTCAAACAAGTGACAAGATTTCCCTAAATAGTATCATGACCTGATATCTGACTTGTTTTTGGAAATATAAATTTGTTAAATACATTGACCTGATAGATGGTATGTTTATTTCAGCATGTGAAATATGTGATTATATAGATATGTATATCTATAAGAAATTCCAAAAAGTCAAATAGGAATAAAAGCACAAGCATATGTGTCTAGATTTCTTTATTAGGAATCTCTTTTTCAAACATTATTTCGTTTGATCATCTGCCTCGTAACTCGAGCAATAATAATAACAATAGAAACCCATTAAGTTGGGATACCATCAAAAGTGTAAAAATTTCCAAATGTGTTACCATAAATTATTAACGCAAGTAAGAAGCATGTAAAGTCGTGTTAGTGCACAAAGAAAACACATGAAAATTAAACGTTCACAGACATTAAAGTATATCACACACGATTTTCAAGGCAAGACCTTTGGAAAATATAAATTAGGCACGATGACACCAATGTTAATTCCATCAGTAGAAGAACGACTGATCAAAAAGAAGCACTTTGCCACATAATCCTACAAAATGAATATCGCTGAAGTATATTGTAATAAGATTTCACAACCATCGCTGCACAGTCTAATCAGAGCCATAATTATTATCACTGCAAAAGAAGTTACATACTTTTGCAAAGTTCCTATTTCATTTTATTCACACTCCCTGGTAATGTCACTTAACAACAATTATTACACGAAATTCCAGATAAAAGTTCTTATATTTCTTTCGTTGAAATTCTGACTTTTGCATATAATAAATTAACTTTCGTGTTTTTACTTCCCTAATAGTCATCATACCATGAGGATTTCTTTCATAATAGCGAATATTGATCTATTTTATTTCTTGGTAAATTCCCACGTTACACATGCATTGTTTATTATGCATTTGGTTCATTTGAATTATAAAAGACCACTGGAGGGCTTCATTCCGATTTTTTTATTTTATCCAAACTCAATTATCATTCCGCTTTTTGTACTGTGAACCACATTATTGCAAAAACAATAACTCCTTGATATCGAGTCAATAAATTTCTTGAAAATTTTAATTTTCTTTGACATACATAGTTTCTATAGTAACCATGTCCGAACTTTCTTATTAAAACTTGTTTTGTTTAAATTCAAATTATTTGACTTGCTCATATTACATATTCATTTTAAAATCCCATATGGTGGATGGAAACTATCATATTCCAAATAATCCCAACAATCACTTCATTTCTCTTGAAACATAACATGCTTAATTGGTCTTTGACTTCATTGAATCATTTCTTTGAGTACGATCACTATGTGATGACGTTTTCACAAAATCTGAAGATTGCTCTAAATATCGGATTTGATTATTTGTTTATTTATATTGAATCCGCTTTGTTGATTTATTCTATAAAAGCAATCTTAAAACAATTGTGTGCTAAGATAATAATATATAAAGTTATGTCATATTTTAGTATATCTCTTAATGGTTCTTATAGCATTAATCGAGCCTTTCGTGATAAATTTAATTAATTATATATACATAAGTAATTACCTAAATTACAATATAGTATTACTATATTTAAAAAATTCTTGTTAAACCATTGAGGTGAAGAATTTATATTTTTATAAAAGTATGAATGAGATATACTCTCATTTAAATTATGTTTAAGTTATTTATTTTATTATTAGTAATAAATTAATAACAGAAGTGTTGATATTATTTTTAAGTACTAAGGTTATTATCAAGAGCAGGTATTGGATAGCCTAGCCTTAGTTAGGCATGGACTGGCCACCTATGCTAAAACAAGGCAGTACTAACCAATATCTAACCAGGATAATGACTAGTTAATAAATATAAATTAAGTCATCATACTTATTTAGTAAATTTTAATTATATGTAAAAAATATTTTACTTTGTACTGTAAGAAAAAGATATTTTCATAAAACAATACAAGAATTAGAGGAACGAATAAAACTATCTAAATAACTGTCTAAGTAAGTATTCATGAACAAGACATTTATACTTATATGTAATTGTTCATCTTGTTTAAATAGTCTACAATACTTTTATAATATATGTATTTTAATATATATTAAAATATCAAATGTTATTTACTCAAGCCAATATTTAAGTATGCTTGATATTAAAATAAACATTTACTATTTTACTTTTATGATTTAAAATACTTTATTGTAAATCTTACAGTTTAACATATTTGAGTTTAAAAATGATAATCGTAAATTCTAGGATATTTGGATCAACATATTAAAACGTATATCATTATTTTGTCAAAATTACCACAAGTTTTAAAAACTATCTATATTAATTTAGTATTTTTTTATGATAATATAAAAGGAAAAGATATTTAATTAAAATATCACATATTTTGTGGTAACTATATAACACTCTGGCAAGAAAATGACCATATAAGAATAATATGGTAGTCATCAACTACATTTGGGTTAGGGGAACATTGTAATATTCTCCGTTTTCACTTATTTACAACCTTTGTAAATACATCCACAACATTATATGATTTCAAAATGAAAATAAATAATCAAATAGAATTGACTCATTAAGTGTTATATATTTACAAATTATTTTACGAATATTTTGTAGAATAAATATTTTTACACTTTTAACTTTTATTTAAAAGTGATTTCTTTTACGAAATAATAATACTAAAATAATATTTATTTAAAAGTGGTGACCATTTACATATAGTAAAAATGTGTAACAAATAATATATATTACATAGTATGTATATTTGATACGGTTCAGACAGAAACACAAATAATATATATTACATTTGCTTTACAAATATAATATAATAGTTGGTCATGCCAAAACAACTTGTTTTTATCATATTTCAATCTCTAGGACATAGTATGAAAAATATGATCCCTAAAAAGTGTATTATCACAATTAAAATAACTTGGAACTCTAAAAACAATGATACACAAACTCTGTTGTCTTTTGATGTATCTTTGCAATTCACTCATTTCAACACTTTGATTTTCTTATATCATAAATATTTGACAAATTATTTTCATGCTTTTATTTTATTTGGAAATTGTCAATTCTAAGTCTTCCTCAGTTGCCAATCAAAGTAAGCTTTCTTTTGACAAAGAATTTTATTAATTCTAAAAGTCTTTCACATTCATATCTATTGATCATATATCTTTTGGCTTGAACCTAGTCACTTTGGAAATCATATTATTTCATCTCATTCATTTGACAATCAATTTCTTGAACTAATTCAGTTGAACCATTGAATCCTACTTATGATACAACTCGTATTCACAAAATTCGATATTGTAAATTCTGTATCATCTACCCTAATATTATTTTTATTAACTAAAAGGTGACATAATTCTAAAAAAAAATATAATAACCCAAATACACTTGGGAGCTGGAATCTAAGATGAAGAAAAAGTATTCCTACTAATTCCAGTAAATCTCGAGGACGAGATTTTTATTAAGGTGGGGAAAATGTAACAACCCTCATTAAAAAAATCTTATTTATTTTATTATTTTATCCAAAAGGAAACCCTAATTGAGACACCCAAGTGATTCTACGCAAACCCTACAAATTTCAGAACAATCAGAATCAGGATAAGGGCCCCTAAAACTCAGGGGGGGTATTTTCTACTCGACGATTATCCACATATCTCGTTGTCTAAATTGAATTTCGAGAAACAGTCGACTCAGCAAGGCTAGTCCAACACGTGGCCACCCTATTGCGAAAAAATGACCCTTACGAACCGTAAGGGTTGAGTCTTACGGTCCGTAAGCATGTCAAAATTTTCGTATAAATAGCAGGCATTGGCACTTAAATTCTGGCGTTCGTTCGACGATCAAATTCACTTTGTACGTTGAGTTATAGTCGAAAAAATCTCAAAAATCACTAATTAGTAGAGGGGGTGCTGCTACGATACAGGGTAATAACTCGATTGCTATTACGATTCATTGTCCGGTCGATCAATGTACTCAATGGATGTTTAAGTGCTGCCCACATTAGGGTGATGCTTTGTCATTAATCGTTAATTCGATGGATGTTTAAGCATAGCACTTTGTCATTCGTTGTGAGGGTTGATCTCGTGAGTTATCGTAATTGCTGTATTAAGTTACCTACCTAGTTCGTGTGCGCTAGGTTACAAGGCTAAATCAATAGGCTAAGCTCTGCCTGTATAAATCTGCAATATATCAAGGATTATCTGTAGACTAAACTTTGGCCGTATGAATCTGCATGATTATAAGTGAGTCATTCTCTTTTTATCAAATTACTTTTGAAAGTATGTTTATTTTCAAGATTATAATTACAGTGATTAAGTATATGTAGTCACCAAATTACAGCCGGTATGTGGGGTATTGTGCACATTACTGTTTTTATCACTTTAGGTGGGCGTACCTAATTAATGATACTCGTTACTATTGGGTGACCGGACTCAATAGTAATATGACCACAGTCACCGAAACGAGTCGGTGACAAATACTGTGGGTAGTTGGTTGAAATAAACATTGTAATCTCTCTTAATACTGTGAATTATAATAAATGAGTCATTTTTATAAAAGAATGATTCACTCAGTATTTCCCGCTGACAAAACCTTTTTAAAACACGTTTCAGGTAATTACAGTAGATGGATACGGCACTGAAAGGCATCAAGAAGTGGCTTATTTTATTAATTAAATTAAAATTTAGAAATATTGTTTTATGTAATTATCTTTATTAAAGCTACCATTGTAAAACGTGGGTTTATCCCATCTATTTAATAAATAAAATCCGGTGTTTTCTAAACTCTGATATTTTCCTAACTCACGGTCCTGATGAAATTTCCGCTGCAACGTTTTCAAAATAATCACCGGTATCACTGGGCTGTTCGCGACTCCCGATTCCGTCCAGGGTGGGTCGGGGGTCGTGACAGCTAGCTTCTTCGTTTGGTTGTTTTGGCGTCGGAAAAGTCGTTTATTAGCTTGTCGGTAGATATACGGACAAGTTGTGGGGGTTGCGACGCCGCACCGAAAGCTTATGTTTCGAACACCCCATTATCATTCTCATATTGTGTTCATATGCTAGATATCAATTGTCATAATTCCGGAGTTCCGGAAATGCTAAATTATAGTTTCAGACGAGTTAAAATGGTATATTTTTAGCCGAAACGGACATTTTTTGTAATTAGGGCGTCATACCGGAAAGTCTTGTATCTTTGCAAGATATGTTTTTGTATTAGTGTTTTCTTATAGAAATGGACTCAGTTATGTTATCCGTGTGTCGTTTTTCAGTGTTTCATTCTGTTTTCACAGTTTTGCTGGCATGAATAGTGTAACCGTGAATAGTGCGCGCAACACTTTCTACCAACACTTTTAGGACATTGTTTGACTGGTTTCTGAATACGACGAAAACAATCATATGTTTTAGCATTGTTTTCTTGTCCTAACACTATTATCTGATTTACGACACAGTTACATAATTAAATTACGCTAAATGCATGAGATTATGAAATAAAAATAGTGATTAGTTTGTACGGAATTACCGATTATTTGCCAGTTGTCACACCTTTTGTTTGGTGTGATAATATTGGAGCTACATATCTTGCAGACAACCCGGTGTCCCATTAGCACGCCAAACACTTGGAGATTGACTTGCATTTCATTTCATTTCATTCGAGACATGGTTTTGGCAGGTTTGTTACATATTCGGTACATTTCTACTACACTTCAGATTGAAGATATTTTGACCAATGGATTGTCCGGTATTCGTTTTGACAATCTGAGGTCCAAGGTTCACATGGATGCTTCCTGTTTAGCTTGAGGGGGCATATTAGAGTGTATATACATGTTATAGTTGTATAGAGGTAGTTATGACAGTTGGATTAGTTGAGAGTGTTAGGTGCAGATTGGTAGGTAGGTGTATTGTGTGCTATAAATAGAGGTGTATATTTATGATTTGAATTAACACTTCAATATACAAGAAAATTCCTTTGCAGCATCTGTTACTTCTTTAAGATCCCCCATAGCCATCTCCACACAAGAACTCCAATTCTTCATCCCAAGTCGTAGCACATCCTTTCATGCTCAAACTTGTTCGCTAGCCATGGAAGTCGTAGGCCACAAAATCATTTTTGCTCTTACATACCAAATAAGTTGAAGAGGTATGGTCCTAATTCCATGCATACATGGCAGGGACCACACCACCTTTTATCCGACATGGTGCCTACATCAGCAAGCGTATCCAGAAGCTTCTAGAAGCTTCTGGAAACTATCGCAGGTGACACCAAAGATGCTCCTCCAGACAAAAAGGACAACACGTGTCACCAATGATCAGATGCCATGTGGACCTGCAACATGATCTAAGGTGTCACACCCCGATATTTCCACGTATTACCTGTGGGCCCGGTGGGGAGTATCGTGACGTAGTTGATATCATCGTAGACAAATAATCACAGTTCAATGCACAGTGGAAGTCTAAAGTAAAATATTACAAACCGAATGAAAGTAACATAAAGTATTACAACGGATTGTAAAGAGATCCACAGGTGGACCAAAAGATAAACAGAATTACTGTTCAACAGATTTTTAAACATCTAAAGCTTGCAAGACTCTTTATTCGATGCTAGGAGTAGCCAGCCCATTTCACTTAGTACCTGCACTTAGCCTTTTTGAAAAATACGTCAGTTTACACTGGTAAATACAATTAACCGACACTTTTGAAAATGTTTTAGAAAAATTGATTTAAATGCACGAGGCACAAATAATCTTTTATAACTTGGGATAATTATTTAAAATAATATTGTAAAAGAATTATATGTTTGTTATACGTTCAGTAGCCCGGATTGAATACCGGGTTAAAGATTAATAGATACACCACATAATATAACCTATGGCGCGTTATTCTCGAACAAGCAGGCATATCATTTTACATACGCACCGGCAGGTGTATGCCTACACCCCGTGCTTAAGTCGTGGCCATTTCAATGAATGAGCCGAGGATATCCAGGACATGGTCATTAACCCCCCAAAGGCTTAAAACAAACAAAACAGATTAAACGGGTTATCTCAATGATTTAACCTTCATATGATTAAAGATTCAATACCTGACTAAGCGGTATTTTATATACCGTACCCCAAGCCCGTATAAGGGAAAATAAGTTAAAAGTATTTACCTGAGCAAAAATATAAATTTATTCCCAGCCGTAAATCAATCAAGCAAGTACAGATAGCTTTTACCGGGCTCCTAATCTGGAACGAAGGTTTTTAATAACCTATTAGAATCCCAACGGGTCTTATTTAAGTCTTAACTTAGACCGGTTAGTTTTAATGAAATGTATACGCTTCAAAACGCAAGATTAAGCGAAGACCGGATTAGAATGTGATTTAGACCTGACAAGTATGAAGACTTGTATAATATGGGTAAACTAAAGACATTCTGGATTTGGAGGTAAAAATGATAAGGTTTGACCCGTTTCGGTCAATTTATGCAAACTAGTCACATAAACCGCACCGAATGCGTAAAATGCAAAACGGGTAACCAAATGAGTCATGAACAGGTTCCCTAAGTTAATATGCTTAAAATGTGTTATGATATCAGTAGGATACCTTTCATTATGCCCAAAATGAATTTAAAATCAATTTAAGCCCTGTAGGGGTATTTTGGTCATTTTAAAGATTATAAAAAAGGTTAAATGACAATCTGAGGTTCTGGTCTAAAATGATCAGTAAAAATATTTAATTGGTAGGTTATATCAGTAAGATATAGCATATATGTGAAATTTATCATCTATGGCAAAACTCTGCACCGTAGGGGCATTTTGGTCATTTCACATAAGCTTTAAGGGTCAAATTTGGAAATATGAGTTTAAAACTTTTACTTACTATTAAAGTATCAAAATTTACTTGTAACATCAGTAGGTAATGGGTCTTAGGTGTCAAATATAATTTTAACCCAAACTGTGTGTTTAAAACGCGTAAAAAGTCGGTTTTAGGCGATTTTCAGGTTATATAAGGAAAGCAGAGATTTTTATCAGTCCAGAAGGCTTAAAATATTTTATTTAACTTATAAAATCAGTAGAAAAAGATTTGGTATCAAAATGCTATGTAAAACTCATTTTATTAGTGAAAAGGGTATAACCGTCAATTACCGAATCAAAGCAAGAACCCATGTTATGATCAGTTTAAAAATTAATAAAAATCTTCAAAAATCCCAAAATATTATATTACATCAGTGGAAAAAAGTTTTGGTGCCAAAATTTGGGTTTAAATAGGTTTTATGCCAAAAATGCCGTTTAATTAAAAAAACTTTCAATTTACGATATCGAGCATAACTCCTAATTTAGATCTCAAACTGATGTCAAATTTTTAGGATATGTTTATAATTCAGTAATAAAGGTTTTTGTCCTCTCACATTTTTAAAAATCTCGTTTTAATATCAAAAGGGCATAATGGTCAACATTTAAGCTTTTAACGGAAACATGCAATGAACTAGGATTTCTATGGAACCAAGTTGTATAACCTCAGAGGGTTATACTAAGATGTAATATGGTCCTAATGGAACCCTAAGGCATATCTAAAACAAGCTAAATTGGGTCAGAACTGAAAGTCAAAGCAAAAGTCTTCTTTTGCGACTTTCGGTTCCGAACCGAGCCTAAATTCAGAATTGTCGGGTTGAATATGCTTAGACATGTTCTTACATTTTTTACCAAGTTATTTTAGTGTTAAAATATGTTCCATAACCTCTACATTATCAGTTATGAGTTTATTTGCAAAAATAGCTTTCTGTTGACTTTTTAATATTAAGTTTGACCCGACAATTGACCAAGTTAGAGTGATAATCACGGGGTGCCCTTTTAAGGACTTATTACCCACATAATTACCAACTCATAGCCACTTTCAATTCGAATAATGGCTGGACCATTAGTGATTAATCACTAAGTCAAAGCTTAAATACAACGGCTTTGACTTTTGGTCATTAGACTAATAAAACTTGAACTTAAGGGGCTAAGAACACTTACAATGGTCCTTAGCACGAAATTGGAACTTAAGAAAACTTGCTTGAGCTCCAGGAAGTTCCAGAGAATGAGTTGTGAAAGATTTTTGTGAATGAGCAATGAACTAGCAAACAAGAAGTGCTTATATAGCCAAATAAACTTCACAAGATCACTCCACACAAGTCTACAACTGATTTCTGATGATTCCAGGTGTACCTATGCATGAAATACTGTTTGCTCAGTCTTTGGAATCGAAAACAAGGCATGCAAAGGCAATGCAACAGGCTGAACATGCATCTGTCCATTTTTTCTGCATCTGGCACTCTTACGCGGCCCGCGTAAGAGTTGCCCTTATGTCTACGCGGCCCGCGTAGAGGGCTGCTTCCGGTAAACAAGTTTCAGTAATTGCAGTTTTGGTCCCTGGTCTTTCTAAACTTGATTTAACTTTCATTTATTGCATTTTGGACCCCCATAGTTAACTTTTTAAGGACCTTGGGTCATAAACTAACTCCCTTAGCTCCCGGTCAGTCGTACGATCACCCGAAAAGTCTTGATTTCCTCATAACTCCTCAAAATTAATAACTAATATTCTTGTGAGCGAATTATT